>VDCT01001211.1:0-500000 GCA_009763385.1 Coix lacryma-jobi var. lacryma-jobi
AAGCTGTTTTAGGAATGTCTTCTGGACGGATTTTTATTTGGTGATAGCCAGATCTGAGATCAATCTTGGAGAACACTCTGGCTCCAGACAACTGGTCAAAAAGAAGGTCAATGCGAGGCAAGGGATATTTATTTTTGATGGTGACCTCATTGAGCGGGCGGTAGTCAACGCACAGACGAAGACTTTTGTCCTTCTTCTTCACAAAGATAGCAGGACAGCTCCAAGGAGATGAACTTGGGCGAATGAGACCCTTGTCCAAGAGCTCTTGCAATTGGATCTTCAGCTCTGCCAACTCTCTGGGAGGCATTCGATAAGCTCTACGGGATATAGGAGCAGTCCCGGGCTTTAGCTCTATGGCAAACTCAACATTTCGGTCGGGAGGCAGACCGGGTAGATCTTCTGGGAAGACATCGGGGAACTCACAGACCACGGGAATATCCCTGACTTCCGGAACACATGTGGCATTCAACTGGGTGGTTGCTGGTTTTTGAGGCATAGGGAGTTGGAGAAGGAGTTTGGAGGTACTGTTAGGAATATCCACTCTCACAACTCTATTCAAGATGTCTATCATGGCTTTATACTGACACATCCAATTCATGCCTAAGATGACATCTATCTCTTGATCGCGCAGTACTATCATGGTGGTAGGAAAGACATGTTCCCCCAACATTACTGGTATACTGCGGACCACTTCCTTAGTATTTATCTGCCCTCCAGGCGAAAGTATACAGAAACTTTCTTTTAACTCCCCCATGGGTAACTCATGCTTGATGACAAAAGTGCGACTGATGAAGGAATGCGATGCACCAGAATCAAACAAGACGACTGCAGGATGATTGGCAACAGGGAACCTACCGAGCATGACGGGCTCTCCTTCTGGGATGTTACTGACGGTGGTGAAGTAGACTTGCCCGTGCTTCTTGACAAACTTGCCCTTCTGGACGTGCTGCTGCGGTGCACGGTGCTGCTGCTGCTGTGATCCTCCAGGGCCTTTCTGTGCATGCTGGGCATTCTTCTTGGGCTTTGGACAATCGCGAGACCAGTGACCAACTTGGCCACAGTTGTAGCATGGATGGTTGTAAGCTGTTTGAGGGGCGGTGATACGAACACCTGGGGCGTTCGGCTGAGTGGCACTTTGCTGGTTGGCATTATGAGTGGTGGCCGCGGTACGAACGACCACTTGCTGATGGGGATATGGGGCTCGGTTTTGGTGCTGGCTGGGGTGATAGATGATTCTTGGGCGCTTATGGTTGCTGGAGAAGCTGCTAGACCCAGCCTTCTTCTTCTTCTCCTCTTGGTACTGACGGTTGCTTTCCTCGAAAGCGACAGCACGGTCAACGACATCATGATAAGATCCGTTGAGGTTGTTGGATAGACCTCTGCGAATCTTAGGGTGCAGACCCCTGAGAAAACAATCTCTCTTCTTCTCATCCGTGTTGACATAGTCGGAGGCATACTGGCTCAGGTGGTTGAACTGACCCACATACTGCATCACTGTGGATTCCTTCTGCTGTAGGGCTAGGAACTGATCAAGCTTCATCTTCATCAGACCTGATGGAATGTGGTGTGCACGGAAAGCGGTGCGGAACTCCTCCCAGGTCAACTCATGACCTTCCGGCTGGGCAGCCAAGAGGTTGGCATACCAAGCACTTGCTGGACCACGAAGCTGCTGGGAAGCAAACCGGGGCTTCTGGATTTCAGTGCATCGGATGAGACCAAACTTCTGCTCCATGGTGCGGAGCCAATCATCAGCTTCGAGGGGTTCGTCGGCTCTGGTGAAAACCGGTGGACGGGTTTCAGTGAACTCCACATAGGTGGTCTCTTGGTTGTGACGACCACGGTGACCAACATTCTGATGTCCTTGGTTCTGAGCCATTAGGTTGGCAGCGGCGGCCAAAGCTGCAATGGCATCTGCCAGGGTAGCAGGAACTGGTGGAGGGTTTGGAAGGTTGGCACCTCCGGAACTTCCGGCTCCAGTGCGGATGTTCACAGGCATCTGTTAAGAATTTGGGAACTTAGCATCCAAAGATTGCTTTTGAATGAAACTGACCGATAAGATTCATTGATGCAAGGGTAGATAACTGGTACAAAGGTTCGATAGATAACCACCAACTGACAAAGGAAAGGTACAAGACACGATACAAACTGGACTAGACAGAAGACCAACTAACGCCCCAAACCTAGACTAAGGCTTTAGGTGAGCAGATGGTACAGACACAAGGAGTCTAGTCGTCATCAATGTAGATCATCTCTTCATCATCATCATCCTCGATGATAAGCTCAGGCTCTTCCTCCTCATCTTCATCTTCAACATGAACATCTTCAGCAGGTTCCACTTCTATGTTCTGGACTGGCTCATGTGCTACTTCAGGTTCCTCCACGACTCCATCTTCTGGATCCTCAGCAACAGGTGGAATCATGGGGTGGAGCTGATCGTACAGTTGATGTACCTCCTCATGAAGTATATCATTGTACTGCTCAATCTGGGCAGTGTACTGCTGCAGTCCATGGAGCTGGGCTCTGGCGACGTCCTCGCGGTTCCAAGCCTCGTTGCGCTGCTCGATGGCGCGAACTGTGTTCCGATTGGCCTGCTCCAGGGAAGCTCGTGCCTCATAAAACTCCATGCGGGAAAGATAGAAGTCATGCTCCATGTTTTCCATCTCTGCCTTCAGATTCTTGATCTCCTCCTTCAGCTGCTTGCGGTTGCGGCGGGGAAAGCGACGTCCATTGGAGGATTCTCCAGTCTCTTCTCCTGTGCGTGGCGCCAGCTGGTGACGCGGCACACCGTTCGGTCCAGTCGACTTGCGAGCAGTCCGCTTGAGGATGACCATCTGGACAAGAGATTATAGATGAGAAAGGCTAGCAAGAAAAGGTAAAGGCATACTAACCCAACTGACTAGAGAGGAAGTTAACTTAAGTGATTATGACATGATGCATGATTCGTTCCTACGGAACAAGGCAATACAACTATTAAAGGTAAGGTACATAGGGCTTATACAAGTTGTCTTGCTACTAGTTGCCAAAGACAGGATGAGATGAGAGAAGCAATTTGGACTCAAAATAGTCAAGTTTAGTTTTTGGACTTAAAAACCTTTTGAAGTTTTCGCAAAAAGATTGCAACGTCGTAGTGAGATGCTCCGATACCACTCTGTGACGTAACGGCCCTAACCCCATGGCCCACTGATCACTATCAACCACTGACAGTCGATCCGTACAGCCAAGAGATTACGACCTGGTTCGCCACTGGGCTACATCAGTGCCCGATGTCCGCAGGATCATCTCACAATTCAGTTACAATCTCTTGAACATTTTGACAAATAACATCGGAGTAAATAGCGGAAGACTTAAATAACAATAGTTTTACAAACCAGTGTTCAACATAAACTTAAAGTGAAGTTATTACAGACCATAGTTCAAATAGAGTTGGCAGGGTAGCAGATGACAACGACTAAAAGATAAAGATACATCACCCAGCCCGAGGGTGAATAATCACTCATCGGCCTCATCGGCCTCTTCCTGAACAACAGTCACACAGCAGGGTCCAAGGCATACTGAGGGATCTGCCATACCTGCAACATGGGTAAAAGAACCCTGAGTACAAAGGTACTCAACAAGACTTACCCGACTAAAGAAAAGGGAGAAGACTCAGGAATGCAGGCTTAGGGTAGTCAAGGTAAGGCTTAAGCAAGTTCAAGTATTTTGCAGAAAAGCATTTTTGGTAAACCTTATTTTAATTTTAAAAGATTCGGTATTCCTTGTTCCATCATAAACTTTGATTCATTTTACTTTCCAAAACAGACCTAGTTGAGAACCACTCCCTGTTGACAGTCAGTGACTAAGTCTCCATAACCGAGGAGCAGCGTTAATCCGGATAAATAATACTCAGCTGAGGGTTCCTATCCACACTGCATATGTAGCACCCAAGCTTGCATATGCCAACTCGTCTACCACGATTCCTCCAAGATTGGGCCCGGTCCTACGCCACCCGGAAGTACAGTACACCACTCCAATCCGGGCCTCTAACCCACGTGGGTACATGCTACTTCCGCCATCTCTCCACTCCCAGTGCGCGGTTGTCGGTCCAATAAAGGATTCCTCGGATCCGAAGCTTTCCGTAGTATGTAAATAGTTGCAAGTCTTAGTCAATCAGGCCCCCATACAGGTGGTCCCTAAATTTTCCAGCCAGCGACAAGCACCTCGGGCCTCTAACCCAAGAGTACAGGTCCTGTCAGTTTTTCAACCCTGTCCCGGTCAGTGTCAACTGTTGAGTCCCGGACTACAACATGACGGCACCGTACGCAAGGACAACCTCTCCTTCCCATTGACTAAGTACAGATCAGATACTTAACCAATAGTGGGAGTAAACCAGAAATTCCCATAAATATTCTTAAAGTGATCACACCTTGAAATTGGCATTTTTATTGCAAATCTATCATATAGCATTGCTAAGCATTTTGCAATAGTTTTTGAAAAGCAGGTATCGGGTGTATCACTGGTCAAGGTAGATAATGCATCAGATAGGATTTCACTCAACTCCTATCAACCTAATGCAATAATTTAACTCAAAACATTTAAAGGAAACATTTATAAAAGCAAGGTAGGGTTAAATGCACCGGGGCTTGCCTTGGACGGCAAAAAGAGCAGAGTCGGGGTAGGTATAGATGTCGGAGCTCGGGGTTGCCTCGGGGACAGATCCTTCGGCGGCTACCTCGACTTCAGGTCCTTCTTCGTCAACTATACGGATGCAATGATGAATGCTCATGAGAATGATGATATGGACTTATGGTGCAAGACAAAACCACAGATTCAAGATTACTCTAAGGCAAGACATAATCGAAATCTAGATTGAGCATAAAAGTAACCATTTCTTCCTTAAGTCAAATTGATTAAACTAGACTATAACATAACTATTCTAAGCATCAACCAAACATAGCATCACAAACATCATAGACCAAAGGGTAGAGGTCTATGAACATCAATCAATCCAAAGATCACATCATCAAACACTTATTACTAACCCTAATCCACCTTTTCTATTTTCTTAATTTATTTAAAAGGTCATTTTATGAAGGTGCTCCAAAAATTACCAAATTAATCATACAAGTTCATTAGGGTACAAGTATATGGCAAAACAAATTTCATAATTTTTGGAGGTCATTAAGGTGCTCAATTAAATCTAGACATTTAATTCACAAAAGGCACTATTCCTTAATTAAAATAAAGCTCAAAAATCAACTTGTTCCAAATGACTTCAAAATTTTACCAGAGACTCATCATGACCCAACTAGCTTGCAAAATTTATCTCAAGATTTTTGGAGCTACAGAACACTCTCTAAAAATACCAAAGTCTTCATTTTTCAATTAAAAGGGGAATTTTTCATTTTCAAATTTTTGCAGAAAAGTCAAGTTTTATATTTTTATAAAATACTTCAGAGCATAAAGAGTCTACCACAAAAATTTCAGAATTTATGGATCAACACAGAAAATAACACAAAAAGATGAAAACAGAACACTATTCACATGTATGAGAAAAATGGAAAAACGACACTGTGCTTCGTCTTCCTCCCGCCGGCGGTCACCCGACGGCGGCGAGACGACGTTCCGGCCACGGCAGGGACTCGCGGCCGAAACCAAGGACATGGAGAGGTTCAGGAGCTCACCGGCAGTCGATGACGCGCGGTGGCGAGGCGAGGGGATGACCGGAGCTAGGAGGTCGACGGAGCGGGGGTCGTCGGCGGGCAGAACCGCGTCGCGACGGCGTTCCGGCGATCCTGAGCACCATACGAGATCACCAAGGCATGATTAGAATCGCAAGGATGCGAGGAAGGAGAAACAGAGGTCGGGGAAGGATGATCATGGCCGGGGAGAGAGAATTTCTCGAACCCGAGCTCACCGGTGTTTCGCCGGCGTTGGGGAAGTCGGGGTTACGCCGGGCGATTGGGGACGGTAGAGGTAAAATTGAGGGGTGAGAAAGCTTCACGAGCTTAAGGCGGAGCTTCTGGGCTAGATGGTTGAGCGAGGGAGGCTCTGGACTGGTCTGGCGACGGTGGCGGAGGTGGGTGAGAACTCCGGCGACATCGTCGGGTCTTTTATAGCCGCGGTGAGAGGCTGGCGGAGCGTGCTCTGGCGAGGATAATGCTGCTCAGCGCGTGCGCCATCGATTGCGAGGCCGAGGGTCAGCGGTTTGGCGTTCGGGGTCCGGGCGTTGTGTTCGCCGGCGGCGAACACGCGGCGGCGAGGCGCTGTGGGGTGGGGGACGGGTGCGCGGGGTCAACTTGCGCACAGACGCGTGCGGAATGATGAACTGAGCATCGTCGTGGGGTTGGTTTGGACGAAGGAGCTTCGGACACGCGGCGGCAAGCGGATCCGGCGAGGGTGCGCGGCCGGGCCCCCCCCCTAGCTCGCCGGGGAAGATGAACAGCTATAGCCCTAGGGTTTGACTTTTGGCTGGCTTCTGAAATTTGCAAATTACTCCCAAAATTTGAACTGTGCGACAAAAACTCAAAACACCAAAGTTGTTCAGAAAAATGAGATCTACAACTTTGTCAATATGAACATTTTCAAATTCCGAACAGTTTTTGAACAATATTTGAAAACAGTAAAGGGGACACTTTTTCAAACTTGCTTCAAATCAAATTTACTCTGGATTTCAAACTGAAACTTGAAAATCTGTAAACATGAAAGTTGTCCATCTTGCCAAAACCTACAACTTTGCTATTATACACTTTTCCAGAAACTCATTAGTTTTTGAACTTATTTTGAAAACTGAAAAGGGGACAAAAACTGAAGTTTGATTGAATTTGAAATAACTCAAAATTTTGTACTGCAACTTGAAAATTTGTAAATACCAAAGTTGTTTCCCTTTGACAGATATACAACTTTTCTTTTTGGACCAACCCCAAATTTTGAATAATTTTTGAATTGCAACAAGAGGGATAAAATCCAGGATTTGGAAATCAGGGTTTTGCAAAGAGTTTTGAAATCAAATTCTGATTTTTTTTGAACTTTGGCCAACACAACAACACTTCAAGACATCAAAGGAACAAGAATTACATAAAGCTAGGCACAGAGGTGAAATTACCATTTTGCCCTAGAAGAGAGAAGTGGGCTAAATAGTATTTTTGCAATAGAGGTAAATCACATAAAATGACACACTTAGCAAAAATGCATACACATGAAATCATGATCAAGATGCTTAATGATGATAATGATGATATGTCAAGTTAATTACATACTAAACACCAGAGGTGTTACATAGAGGCATCTTTTTGAGGCATATCAAAGATTGATTTTTCAATTTTAGGTACCTCGGTGGGGTTTGCTCCGATGGCTTCTAGATTAGCAACTTTATTAGTTAGCTCATCACAATGTTTGCACATGATTTCCATTTTAGCAAGCAAACTTTTGTAAGCATCTTGTGTGCTAGCTAGCTTTGCTTTTAGTTTTTCATTTTTCTTAGCAAGTTGCTCATCATTACTTGTGCTACTACTTGTGCTTGCATTAGCTTCTAATTTCTCAATTTTATTAGATAGCTCAACATTTAGGTTTGAAAAAGTTTCATATTGATCAAGCATAGCATTGTAAGCTTATTGAGAACTATCTAATTTTTCTTTTAAAGCATTTATTTTCTTTTGTTGACTAGTGCAAGCCTTAGCATAGTTGAGATAATCTTGCACAAGTTGATTATAAGAAGGTAGCTCATCATCACTATCACAATCACTATCACTAGAGATAGGACTTGTGTTACCTCATGTCATAAGGCACATACGTGAGGAGCTTGATGATGAGTGCTTGCAGCCATGCCTCTTGTATTGGGCTTCATCTTCACTTGAATCATCCCATGTCTTGATGGTGGTGAGGGCTTTGGCCTTGCAACCCTTTGTTGTTATAAATTAACACACACTCTACTTTATCCGCAAGCGCACAGATAAAATCTACCGATGTAGCACTTCACCGGAGTAACCCAGTTTTAATATCGAACCCAAAGGAACGGATAGTGTTAAGTCTTAAAGTCTATCCCCTGAGTAGCTAACAAGGACGGAGAATCTAAAAGTATAGAGGGGATCACTAAGGCTGTCTAATTCCAATTCAAGAGTGATATGTTTATATTATTCTTAGTGGGGAAGTTGCCATAAAAGGTCACAAACAGAGTATGAGTCTTTTATGCAAATGTATACTCCTACCGAGCCTACACACGGGTAAGTGGACTATAGAAGAATCAACAAGGCTATAAGAGTCACCCTTGCGAACAACCACTACAACCGGCGTTATAGGAGGCAATTATGGGCTATCAAGTCTAAGCACCACGCTTACACTATCCAACTACTCTAATTCTAGAGCGACTTAGAATTAAAGTACTCAAAAGAGAGTCGTAAACCTTAAGAATAATAAGAACAATGGCTCAAACTTAAATATAGACGTTGATTACCGAAACAATCACTGAAGCAAGTTGAAGATGAACTTGAATCCGTAGGTACAAGATGAAGAAGTTGATCCAACAGGCCGGAGCTCCTTCTTGATCTCTTCCTCTCTCTCTCTCTCTCTCTTCTAGTTCTAGTATAAGACTAGGTTCTAAACCTAAACTAGAGGAGTATCTAGTCTTCTACTTGAAAGCTGGCTCTTGAAGTCTCTTCTAGGGTTTCTGAATGAGGCGTAGACTTTTCTGTCTTCCCTGGGGCCTGGGGGTCTATTTATATAGCCCTGAGGGATCAACCGCGACCGTTAGATCAAACCGACTTCACGTAGGGCTGAGATGGATTCTCAAAGGCGGTAGAGGAAGGTTCCAGAAGGGGGAGGCCGGTGGCGCCCTAGGCCGACCGACCGGTGGGCCCACCAGACCGGTCGATCCCACCTGGAGGTGGCCCGGGGTGCCCCGCCTCGTGGAGTCTTCGGGTGTTCTCTAGAGTCTTCTGGAGTATTCCTGACTTGGCGGTTGCGTTATCTCCCGTCGGTTTCCTTCTAGGGGAAGCAATTGAGGGCTATTTTCCTATTTAATCCCTGCAGATTCACAATTCATCAAAACTTGTGGAATTCATTAGTTTTAAACCCTATACTAAGGTGGAGTTTATGTATTTATCCATTTTCATGTTTAATTGACCTTTAATAATAAGAGTTAATTAATGTCAACAAACTCCCCCACACTTAGGCTTTTACTCGTCCTCGATAAAAGGTTGGATCATAACTGTAGGATAAGAAATCAAACACTAGACCTTTCTATTCATAGCTGCATTATAAGATTCAGTGTATTTACCATAAAACCTTGAGTAGTTGGAGAGCAGAATAGTTGAAATAGATCACCCTTTTCTTTTAGCACAAGACATTGGAGTTTTTGAATTTTTCAAAACAAGTCATAGCTTTCCTTCTCCTTTTGTAGCACTTCAGTTCCTTACCAAAGTATTTTATTTGTGTGGAGCAGTTCATCTTACCAAGTCAAAGGAGAAAAATACTATACTCTTAGATCAAGACATTAATCTTTTTAAACTTTGTCACTCTTACTGGCATATTGTAATTAGACGGACCATAGGCTATCTTCTTTTTCTTTTTATCATATTTTTATCATAATACTCTTTTTTTTCTTGAGGTGTGTCGGACACTTGTCCATTTTTCTTTCCTCATTTTTCATACTTTTGCATAGTCCCATGCCTCTAATACAATACTACTTCGGAAGAGTGAATCTTTCTTTATTTGTAAGGATCTCGATCCTTAGAGCATAATAAATTTCTCAACAAAGACTGTTTAATAGAACTCAATATTAAAATAAGTAATTAATGTGATGATTGATTTTATGAATAACTTTGGCTGGCAATTTATTTACTACAAAGGAGAGGTGTTGCTAATCTCTTTTAACTTTGCAAATGAAATTCTCCAATGCTCATACTTCAAGAATTAGGCTCTCATTATTCTTCTATCATATTCCACAACAACTCTAAGTGATATGGGTTTAAAGTTTTTATGAATGCGAGACTTTCAGAAAAGGTGTTATGTGACTCTATACCATGAGCATGTCAAAATAATCTTTCCTTTTTAATCAGAGTTTATAGATTGCATGTTATTGACGAGAATATATATTTAATTCGAAACAAAAGCTTAAAAATCAAAAAATAGAGTGTAGCGATTGTGTACCGATCTGTGGACGAAGGAGGAGGCCAGGGGTGCCGACCCCTAACCAACCGATGGGGCCCACCAACCGGTCGGTTGGGCCCAGGGTCCAACCATGGTCCGCTTTGCGGTGTGTGATCTTGGTAACGATGTCTTCTGTTTTATGCAGTTTTCACGATCAGTTTTCAGTAATTTTGTCATCGTCTTCTCCCCCACACTTATTTTCTGTTTTCTGCTAATCACAACATGTGGAGACAAGACACATATCCAAAATAACAAGATAATAATGACTCTAACAAAAAAATTATTGATATCATTTAAGGCACCTTTATTACACAATGAATTAGCTAATCAAAATTTCTAATAAAGTAAGACTCTACAAACACGAGTGCCTTATCAATCTACTGACGACTTATCTCTCAATCCTCTCCTTCGAGTAGCTTACCTAGTGTAGAGGCTATACTAGTGACCTTAGCCTTCAAGCTAATATGTTTTGTAACATACGTATTTAGCACATTGGTCAACTGGGCTGTAGTCTTAGCTAGAGAAGCGTATCTCTTCTTAAGCTCTAAATTATCCTTCTCAAAGTCCTCAATCCTATCCCCGTGGTGATCTAACTGGGTAGTCCTCTTGCGCTTAGCCTCGGGATTAGGAGTGACGGGCGCCCTCTTCGCAGGTGGAGCAACCTTGATCTGCTCAGGCAGACCACGAACTCCATCGATGCGGGGACGCGGAGATGTAGTTGTGTACTTTATGACCGTGGGTTCCCCAAACTTGTTCGTCTTCAGCCCGACGAGTGTCTCATTAGGCTTAGGAGGAAGAAGCTGGAGCGGCTTGGAGATGGAGAACGTCGGGAGATCTCTTGCCGGCACTGCTTGAGCATAGAGAGCTTGTTGACGATGCTACGAAATCTCTCCCGGTGGGGTTACAGCATGAGGTGTCGGTGAGACGACGGGGGCGATCTCCTTTGGCGACGTTACGGCAAGCTCCTTTGGCGGGATGACGACAAGAGCCATCGAGTCGTCGGCGGGCTCGTTGAGGTTGATCCTTGGGTAGGAGGCCATTAGCGTTGGTGGGAGGAGAGCTCTGCTGCTGGAATTTTGCGAGGAGGCTGCAATGAATCTAGAGACAGGCCTGGGGCTGGTTTTATACCCTGAGGCGGCTTGGAGAGGGGGCTGAATGATAGGCATGATAGGTTCGTTACGGAAGTTATCGATTTTGCGGATCAGGGTACCAGAAAGGATACGAGTAAGAGTCTGGACACGTAACGAAAAAAGGCAGACGGCGAGGGGAGGCTAGGGCCGACCGGTCGGTCTCCCTAGGGGATCAGTCGGTCCCACCTGGCGGCCCCTCGTGGGTTCGTCGCTCGTGCTGTCTTTAAACTTGATCCTAATCCCAGAAAATATTCCCCCGATGCGCGAACTTACCAGAAAATGACGATGGTGTAAATCTATGGGATAATAAAGAATTGGATGACATCGAACTCTTCAGGACTCTTCTCAGGTTCTAGAAAAATCTTAAGGCATTGCCCATTTACCTTAAATAGTGTACCTTCGTCATTTTGAAGTGTAATGGCTCCATGTGATGAAGTGGCTACCACTGTAAAAGGTCCTTCACATTTGCTTTGTAGTTTTCCATGCCTGAACAGCTTTACCCTGAAATTAAAGAGTAGTACCTTGTCTCCCGGAGTGAAGCTCTTCTTCTTGATTCTCTTGTCATGCCACCTCTTTGTTCTCTCTTTGTAAATCTTCGCGTTGTGATATGCCCTTTCGCTCCATTCATCTAGTTCAGAGAGTTGCATTTTCCTCCTGACTCCTGCAGCTTCTAAGTCCATATTCCACCTCTTGATTGCCCAGTGAGCTTTGAATTCTAGCTCCACTGGCAAGTGACAAGTCTTCCCGTAGACGAGTTGATATGGAGAAATTCCCAGTGGTGTTTTGTAGGCAGTACGATAAGCCCACAATGCTTCGGGTAGTCTATCTTTCCATTGTGTTCCCATCTCGTCGACCATTTTCTGCAGAATATTCTTGATTTGCTTGTTCGACGTTTCTGCTTGGCCACTTGTCTGAGGGTGATAGGGAGTGGCAACATTGTGACGGATCCCATGACTTATCAGATACTTATGAAAGCCTTTGTCAATAAAGTGTGTTCCCCCATCACTAATTACCATCCTTGGCACTCCAAATCTTGGAAATATTACCTCCTCGAACATCCTTTGAGAGTTTCTTGCATTAGCAGACTTGCATGGCACCGCTTTGACCCATTTTGAGACGTAGTCGATAGCAACCAGGATGTACTCATGGTTCCTTGATTTAGGGAATGGTCCCATGTAATCAATTCCCCAGACATCGAAGAGCTCAATCTAAAGGTTGTTAGTGAGTGGCATGACATCTCTGGTGTTGATGTTGTCGTGCCTCTGACATGGTCCACACCTCCGGACAAAGTCTTTTGTGTCTTGGTACATGGTTGGCCAGAAAAATCCACTTTGCCAGATCTTCTCATGTGTTCGGAATGCCCCATAATGTCCTCCATATGGTGAAGAGTGACAGCGTTCAATGATCTTAATTCCTTCTTCAGCTGGCACACATCTGTTGGGAATATGCCCTAGAGGTAATCATAGAGATGATGATATTTCTATTGTATCCATGATTTATTATATGTTCATTGAATATCCATTAAAGACAACTTGTATTGATTGACGATTATGTGAATTATCTGTGAAACTCTTTTATTTGTATGGTTATTTGATAGTTGTCCCTGATCGGAGTTCATGTGAGAACACACATGAATATTAGATCAGCACATGTATTAGTTGATGACTATGTTTCACAAGTCATAGGCATGGAGATGTCGAACTAATAATGTGGGCACATGTATGACATGGGGCTGGACTGACCCCGCATGAGATGTTCTTATTATCTCTTTACACATCATGTACGTTATGTCCTTCGACCTGAGATTGTGGTATGTACTCAAGATATGAATCGACTCACTTAGGGACTATCAAACGCTACTTCGTAATAGGGTAGTTATAAAGATAGTCTTCGGGTTTGTCAGGAAGTATGCTGTGAGACATAGACGATCAAGATGGGATTTGCCCCTCTCCACATGAGAGAGATATCACTGGACCACTCAAATGATTGGATCATAAAATGCATGGCCGTGCTTAGTGTCGGGGGTCCACAAAAGGGGTACCCCCAATCAACGCAAACAAATAGGTTAAACCTAGAACACCAATTAATAAACCCAGCTAAGCTAACCTCCCAAGAAACCAACCCCTCGGAGCCTGCAACGCTGGCACACCACCAGGGAGCTTAGACTTGTCAAGACCTTACTGGCCACCTCCTGGAAGCCCACCCCTCGAACCCGCAACAGTTGTGCATCGCTCCTCGGGACCTCGCGCGGGGACCTCGAGCCCCTCCAGCACGATAGTCTATCCCTCGGGGCTCGTCTCGAACTAGGCCTCAAGCTGGAGCTTAACCTCCACTCACCCGAGCCCTCAGCGCCCGGGCTCGAGCGAGTGCGCCACTACCCTTCGAAGCCCTCCACGAGGAGGAAGCTTCCTGCTCCCTAACCCCATACCATGCATTTAATGCGTCCACCTACTCCAGTCATGTCCTCTACAGCCCGACGAGTACCACAGTAACCAGGGCAGAATCAAGTCTCGTTTTCACCACAAGCATGGGCAAAAGGCGCCAGTACGGCACTGTTAACCCATACCCTACACTGTCGCACGTCCAAGCCACGTCTCGAGGCCCGGATTCCTGCTGCTCAATCGGGTTTCCCGGGACTTGCCCATAACTGCGGAGACTCGAGCCCCCCGTAGGCGCCACCTCGAGGCCGGCTCTGAGCCCCTCGAGCCTTGACTGCTTTCATGCTATTGGAGGACAGGTACCCCAAGACCTGGAGGGACCCCGCCGTGTCCTGTACGTGCCGGGATGGGTGCTGTACGGCTTCCACATCGCCACGCCTCCACGTCCGCGCCCGGGATGGAGGCCACGCTCCAAGGACGCTTCAACAGCAACGCCCACGTCGGCTCCAGTGGCCCCGACAAGACAGGATTCCTACCCTACGCCATATCGAGCGATGTACATGTCATCCCTGTGTAGCCCTGGCCTCCTCTTGCTCTATAAAAGGGGATGCCAGGGCCCCTCGCGCGGACGGTTATAGAGACAACTCCGAGAGACAACACACGAGTCCACACACACACACACTCGAGTCCGAACTCCGGTCCACGCTCATTGAGCTTGTATTCGCCCCTGTACAAGCACTTAGGTGCAAGTAATACAAGAACCTCCTCCCCCGCTGGACGTAGGGCCTTCTTTGCCTGAACCAGGATAAATCCTTGTGTCATCTTGCATCACCATCCAGGAAGAGAGCATGCGATCACATTACTCGTTGGTGTCGTACCCCCGGGTTCGAAACACCGACAGTTGGCGCGCCAGGTAGGGGCCTTCGCGTGTCCAAGCCGATTTCTCGTTGTTTTCTGGATGGCTTCATCTCCTCCTTCATTCTCGGCTGGTGCCGTCGTCTGGTTCGGGAGCCTCGAGTTCCTGGCCACCGGCAACGGCAATGAGCTGACCCTGCTCTCCACAGAGAGCCGGAGTGGAGGGCATGTCACGCCACCCCGCGCGGGGGGCGTGGCGCGTCGCCCGCACCACCACGCGTCGCCACCTCCTGTGCGGCGCCGTCGCCACCATCGCCGCCGGGCACAGGCGGTACCCGCGGCGTACACCCACTTTCCCGCGGCCGGTGCAGGGTCCCCGAGCGGGAACCTGCCCGGCGCGCGGCCGGAGACTTCCAGGGCGCTTGCGCACTCCCCCAGCGAGTTCGCGTTCGTCACGCGCACGGACCGGGAGCCTGGTCAGAGGCCCCCGAGCCGTGCTCCGTCGGCACCGCCTGGCTTCCTCCCGCACGGGGTGTACCGTGCTCGACGTCAGCGGCCTCCGCTCGGCCTCAACAACTCCGCAGCTGTCAACGCCCACCACCTTGACGAGCGCCGCCAGGGCCGGGCGGCCGCAGAGCGGGAGGAGCGTCCGGGCATACTCCTACGAGCCACCACCGACCTGGAGATCGTCTACCCCGCGCACGTCAACCGCGGCCTCTTACAAGCCGTTGATCCACCTCGTCGAGCCACCCTCGGGGAGTGGTACCGCGAGCTGCAGTCCCGGCGCGAGCCAGGGCGGCGCGGCACAAGCAGCACCGACTCCGATGAGTACGACTACCACGACCCTGATCTCTGGGACCCCACTAGGGAGTGTTTCCAGCTCGAGGGGGCCATGGACGACGCCAAGGACGACGGCGACGACGACACCAGGCCGGCGCTCAACCTCGAAGAGCCCGGAGACATGGCTGCGGCAGGCGGATCACGCGTTCAGGGGAGGAACGAACCCCCGGCACCGGCTGCACCATCTCAGCACAGCGATGACCGAGCGGCGCAGCTCGCGCAGCTGCGGGAGGCCATCGCCAAGGCTGAGGAGGACCGACAACGCCTGCTGCAGCTCGAGAAAACCCTAGCACAAGAACCAGCCCAGCCTCGAGGCGCCGGTGTTCATGGCCGAGCTCGAGAGGTCCACCGGCAGATCCTCGAGGATGGGGCGCCAGCACGCCCCGAGGTGCGTTTCCCACGAGCCGGGCCGAACGTGGTGGCGGCGGCGATGCTGCTCCGTGATCTACCCGCCGTCTCCAACCCTGACGCCAGGCGCATGCTTGGGGAAATGAAGAACCTCCTCGAGACAGCCGTTGTGCAGCAGGCCGAGAGCTCAGCCTCGTGGCGGCGCGGGGCGGCCTCGGAGAAACCAGCAGACACGCCCCGCAACGAGCGCGAGACGTCCGTTCACCAGCCGGACGCCCCTCGAGCTAGCCCAGTCCGGGAACGGATCGTCGACGCCCGGCCACCTCGAGACCCCAATGACGCCCGCAACGACATCAACCGCCGGTGCAAGGACAAGGGGGGCCAAGAGCGTGGCTATAGCGCCCATCGAGGGGGGCGCTACGACAGTGACGAGGACCGGCAAGTCCTCGAGCCCCCGGGCCCCAGAGTCTTCAGCCGGGCCATCCGCAGCTCAACCCTCCCCGACCGCTTCCGACCACCGACCAACATCGTGAAGTATGACGGGGAGGTCGAGCCCAAGCTCTGGCTCTCGGACTTCCACCTAGGCTGCCAACTGGGCGGAGCGAAGAACGACGACCGTGTGATCATACGCCAACTCCCACTTTACCTCTCGGACACCGCCCGTCGGTGGCTCGAGGGGCTCCCGCCGGATCGGATCGACGACTGGGCTGACCTAGTCAGGGTCTTCGACAGGAATTTCAAGGGGACTTGCGTGCGCCCAGGCAACCCCTGGGATCTACGGCGTTGCAGGCAGGCAGCGGACGAACCCCTCTGCGACTTTGCTCGACGATTCTTGAAGCAGCGCCTCGAGCTCCCTCACGTGCCTGATGAGGACGTCATCTCAGCGTTCCTCGCGGGCACGACATGCCAAGAGCTAGTTCATGAGCTAGGACGCTACCGTCCCAGGACGGTCGAGGACCTGATGGATCGTGTCACCAGCTTTGCCTCAGGTGGCGAGGCAGTGGGGGCCTTCTTTGGCCGTTCCACGGACAAAGGTAAGGCGGCGACCGCGCCGGAGGGCTCGAACAAGGGCAACGACGCCAAGAACGACAACAATAACAGCAACAAAAAGAAGAAGAACAAACGCAAAGGTCAAAAGGCGAAGCGCGACGCCAATGACGACGACGACGAAGAGGTGCTCGCAGGCGACCTCGAGCCTAAGAAGCCCCGAGGCCCCCCTGACGGGGCTGTTTTCTACCAGATGCTCGAGGACCCCTGCACTTATCACAGGGGCCCCGGAAATCACAAGTTAAAGGACTGCCGACTGTTGAAAGGCTACTACTCCAAGCTCGGCGATAAGAAAGAAGACGCGCCTAAGGGCAAGGATAACAATCGGCGCGGCGATAGGGACGCGGACGGCAACTTCCCCCGGTGCGCGACTGCTACATGATCTACGGGGGGCCGACCGTCGGGCTCTCAGCTCGAGAAAGAAAGAAGGAGCGCCGGGAGATCTTTGCACTCGGCCACGACACCCCCCGGTATCTTGACTGGTCTGATGCGCCGATCACGTTCGACCGTGACGACCATCCGGACCGTGTCATAAACCCGGGGGCGTACCCCCTCGTCGTCGACCCCGTCATCGTCGACGTACGGTTCTCCAAGGTGTTGATGGATGGGGGCTCGAGCCTCAACATCATATACCTCGAGACCCTCGACCTCCTGGGGATTTCAGAGGGTCAGCTCCGACCCAGCGTCGAGGGGTTCCACGGAGTCGTACCAGGGAAGAAGGCCCACCCCCTCGGGCGCATCGACCTGCCGGTTTGCTTTGGCACGCCGGCTAACTTCCGCCAGGAGACGCTCACCTTCGAGGTGGTTGGATTCCAAGGGACCTACCACGCCATCATCGGCCGGCCAGGCTACGCCAAGTTCATGGCGGTTCCCAACTACACGTACTTGAAGCTCAAAATGCCGGGGCCAAACGGGGTCATCACTATCGACACATCCTACGAGCACGCGTGTTCTATGGCTTGTGTTGTGCAGGTGTCGAGCCCGGATACAGTGATCTACGGCGAGGTGAAGGTCAAGTTGAGACGTGCCGTGCTGACGGACCGGGTGCGGTGAAGGATGGGCGTGCCGTGCGGCGGACGTGCCATGCCGAGGTACCGAGCGGTGAAGGGCAGATGTGAGGCTTCGACTCAGGGACCAGAGGCCCGAGGATCAGCTGTGGTGGCTGGCAGCCTGTGACGACGACAAGTGAAGAAATGCGGTCATGTGTTGCCTGAGTC
This sequence comes from Coix lacryma-jobi var. lacryma-jobi, assembly GCA_009763385.1. Lineage (NCBI taxonomy): Eukaryota > Viridiplantae > Streptophyta > Magnoliopsida > Poales > Poaceae > Coix > Coix lacryma-jobi. The sequence goes on from VDCT01001211.1 coordinate 17,938, forward strand.
GTAGACTCGGGGACACGTGTCGGTGGACGGGGTGCACGGGAGATGCATCCCATCTACGACGTCGGTTTGGTGGTAGAGCCAGGGAAAAACCATCGGATGGACGGTTTCCAGGTTTGGGCCTCAAAACCTGGGCGTGGACGGTTTCCGAGTTTGGCCACAAAACTCGGGCTGACGGTTTCCAGGTTTGGGCCTCAAAACCTGGGCGCTGAGGGTTTGTTAAGTTTGGCCTCAAAACTCAGATGCTGGTGGGCTGGTTTCCCGGTTTGGGCCTCAAAACCGGGGGTTGGCTAGAAAAGGCTGGTTTCCCGGTTTGGGCCACAAAACCGGGGGTGCAGAGCGAGGACGGCACGTGGCAGCGATCCGGAGGTTGCGTCGAGGCAACGCTTCGAATTGTGCGGGCGTGGCCGTCAGATACACCTACCACCGAGTTGGTCCAGAATAACCCTAGGGTTTAGCTGGTTCGCTCTGTAATTAGAATAGAGAGGGGTAGAGTAGGAAATAGACTTAGGCTAGTAGTAGGATAAGTAGTCGGGAGACACCCTCCTCCCATGCATCTCAGTCATTTTGCTCTTTCGCACTTAGGGTTTCCTGCTCTCCCATCCCCTGCTGTAGCTAGCTGAGATCCGCAGAGAGACTTGCCTCTGTGCACTGTTGATTCTGAGGAAGTGAGACCGTAATCTCACTGTTGTAGTGCAGTTCGTGGTTGTGATTCGCGTTTTGTTCGTGTTCTTCGCGGAATCCTTTTTCTCCACGATTTTCCCGTCGCTTGATCTCTTTGCTCGGTTCATCTTTTGCAAAACCATTTGAACCAAGTTGTTCTAGATCGTGAGGCACTTCTTTCCACCGAAGGAATTCATCTCTAACCTCACGGTCTAGGAGATCGATCGATTTTTGTTTCAGGTCAAGTTTTTCTCCCTTCCCCCGAAATTCTTCGATTCATCGATTTGGAGATAGGTTCGAGCCATGATCTCTTAGAGATAGCTCACTATCCTCCTTGTGACTCCTCTCACCAAGTTTGATCCCTAGAGGATTTGTTTTGGGTGAGATCGAGTCGAATGGGTGAGTGAACAGCAAAGTGACGAGGTGACCGGACGCTAGGTCGGGCTGACCGGACGCGTCCGATGGTTGAATGTGTCGCGGGATTCTCTGAGTTTTGACCGGACGCTCGTGACCGGACGCTGGGTTGTTGGATTGACCGGACGCTCAGGATCTACTGTTCACCTGTCTTGGCTTTAGTGACCGGATGCACTGCTCCCGACCGGACGCTCCTCGCTTGTGAGTCCGGTCAGGAACAGTAAGGTTCCAGAGAGGAATTTTTCAGACCGGACGCGTCCGGTGCTCACTGACCGGACGCAGGCCAGAGTCCGGTCGTGCCTGTTTTGCGCTGTTTCGTTCGCAACTCATTCGTTCGTTGTCGGACTTGGTTTCCGTCTTTTGCGTTGGTTTTCTAGAGTTGTGTAGTGTCCCGCTGTGCTTCTTGGAAGCATCCACCCAACATCTAGGGTCGTGGACATTAGCAAGCTCTAGGGTTTGTCTTTTGGGGTGATTCTCGGGACAGTGGCTACTAGTTTCCGAAAGGAAATATTGAAGCTCCCATTCACCCCCCCCCCCCCCTCTGGTTGCTTCTCGGTCCTTCAATTGGTATCAGAGCAGGTTAAGGATCTTCCACCTTAGCCGGTTTCAGATCCACAGAAGGCGACATGGATCGCGGCGTGGGCAAACCGCCGTTCTTTGATGGGACGAACTATGCGTATTGGAAGATACGCATGTCGGCCTATCTCCAAAGCATGGGCTCTTCTGTTTGGGAGATTTGCAACAAGGCCGATTACGTTGTCTTGGCTGCTCGTATCACTCAGCTCCAGATCGATGAGCACGAGGCCAATAGCCGGGCACGTAACGCCTTGTTCTCCTGTTTGAGCATGTCTGAGTTTGATCGTGTTTCTCACCTCCCCACGGCTCGCGAGATTTGGGCGACCCTCATGCGCTTCCATGAGGGAACCACTCAGGTCAAATCCCGCCTCTATGAGTCGCACAAACGGGAGTATGAGAACTTTCGACATATGCCTGGCGAGAGCATAGAGAGTTTATTCGCTCGCTTTCAGGTCATTGTCAACAAGATGAGAGCGAACAAGGAGCTGTTGCCTTTTGACGATCATGAGAGGGCCTTGAAGCTTTTGCACACTCTTGATCGGTCGGTGTGGGACTCAAAGGTCCAGGCGATCATCGAATCGTCTAACTATGAGACCCTCACTTGCGACGAGCTCTTTAGTAAGCTCAAGTCTAGTGAGATTGACGCCATGTCGAGGGCTTCTTATGAGAATCCTTCTGGCCCGACTATGGCTTTGGTTTCTGGTTCTTCTAACCCCTCTGGAGGTTTTGCTCTTTCGTCTCTCTTTTCTGTCACAGAGGACCAGCTTGAGTCGTTGGGGGATGACGAGTTGGCAATGCTCGCCAACCGGTTCACGCGGTTCCACAACAACCGCATGAACTGTCGCCGCGGTGGAGGACGCTCAGGATGCTTTGAGTGCGGCGACCCCGACCACTTCATCGCCAATTGCCCCAAGAAGAAGCATTCGTCTGGGAAGGGCGATCATGGGCACAAGTACGACTCCGGCAAGCGCAAGGAGAAGTACGTCCCCGCAAGGCACAAGCGGAGGGGCGGCTTCGACAAGGAGTACATCAAGAAGAAGTACTTGGAGAAGGCCCAGGCTGAGCAGCGTGCATTCTTCGCCACGCTCAGCGACGTCGACGGCTCGGATGACGACTCCGCTTGCTCAAGCGATGACGAGTCCGAGAAGAAGAAGAGGATCGAGGACAAGCTGAACGGTCTCTGCTTCTTCGCCGACGACGACGACCTCTGCACCATGGCCCTCGGCAAGGAGGTCAACGGCGAGCTGGTGAACTCCCCTCGGAACGACGACGACGACGATGACACCTCCCAGGTATCCATGACCCACGATGAGCTCTTTGCAGAGAATGAGAAGCTTACTGCCGCCTTGCTTAGTCAGGATAAGTTGCTTAGGCGTGCCGCTAGAGAGCGCAAGGAGTTTAGGCAGAAGTGGGAGGACACGGTGAGAGAGCTTGAGTTTGCCAAGTCCACCGTGGTCGTGTCGGAGGAGGTTGAGTGTGAGATGTGCACCACGCACATGACTGACCTTCTCACTTTGAGAGGTAAGTATGCTGCGTTGGTAGGAGAGGTGGATGAGCTGAAGGCTAGACCTTCTCTGTTGGGTGCGTGCAAGACTTGTCCTGTCTTGCAATCTGAGTTGGCAGAGAAGAATGCCAAGATTGTGTCTCTTGAGGAGGCCAACTTAGGTAGCACTTGTGTGGCTAAGTGCGCTTTGTGTGAAGGCTTGGAGATGGAGATAGCCAATGTGAAGCATGACAAGATGCAAACCGAGGAAGAAAACACATACCTTCGGACCATCTTGTCATGGGTGTCTTGTAGTGAGCCGCAGCTCGGGATGATGATCTCCCAATTTAAGCGAGCTGCTGGAGGTCCTGGTGTAGGCTTTGCCCCGGGTGTTGATCTTTCTGCTTTTGGGAAGATTGGAGAGTCGAGTGGTCTGAACCCATGTGAGAAGCCCAACTTCACCACTACTCCCAAACTGACCAAGCTTCCACCCAAAGAGCCGGTCAAGCCTACCACCAAGGATGGGATGGTTGAGGAACCCCCGAGAGCTCCACCCAAGAACCAAGTGTGGCATCCCAAACCCAACCACCTAAAGAACAAGCTGGACACAATGCCACCCATCCAGGAGGAGTTGCCACAGAAGGGCAAAGTGATCCACACCCACAGCCATGAGTACCAACAACCCCCTTTGCGAGCGGTGAGGTATCATTGTGACTTCTATGGGAGAGATGGACACTTGAGCGAGTTCTGCTTTAGGCGCAAGAGAGAGGCGCGCCGTGCTAGGGAGATGAACAACCCGGACATGTACCATCCTTTCCATGATGTACATGTGCCGAATGTTCAGAGGAGAGCACCGAGACGTGCTGCTAGGCCCAGAGGTCCAGAACCTCAAGTTCCCAGGCCTAGGCAGCAGAGAGCTCCGAGGAGGGATGCTAGGCCTAGAGGCGCAGTGCCTCAAGTTGCTAGGCCTAGGCCTCATAGAGAGCATGCCCAACGGGGTCCTGACTTTGCAGGATACAGACCCCATGGCGGAGACTTTGTTGAGCGTTTTCCCCCACCGCGTTTTGAGTATCGCGATGGACGCTCCTCCCTTAGCCGACCACGTTTTCCTCTACGTGGTGATCGCTCCTCTCGTAGACGTGCTAGGAATGGTTTTTCTGCTAACCGTTCTTTTGAGCAGCCGACCCAACACTGGTATTCCCCCTACTTCACTAACCCCAGTGTTGGACCGTATGCTCACCCTATGTCTTTTTATTGATGTAGGTAAAATGGTTGGAGGACATTTGGTTGGTGGATTCCGGTTGCTCGAGGCACATGACCGGAAACGCCAAGTGGTTCTCCAGCCTTAGCCCTGTTGCCGGAAAGGAGTACATCACTTTCGGCGACAATAGCAAAGGTAAGGTTTTGTCTCGCGGGTCTGTGCGGGTTAATGAGCACTTTGTGTTGCGCGATGTTGCTCTTGTTTCTAACCTGCATTTTAACCTTCTTTCTGTTTCGCAACTCTTTGACGACGACTATGAGATTCGTTTTAAACCGAATCTCAGTCGTATTTTGGATCCTCAGGGCAATCTTGTGTGTTTGATTTCGCCCTTTGGAAAAGTCTTTCGTGCGAATTTCTCGGAGTCTTTTGGGACTTCTCGTTGTCTTGTGGCTGGACCTTCCTCCTCTGATCTTTGGAAGTGGCATAGGAGACTTGGACATTTGAGCTTCGACTTGCTTGCAAGGCTTAGTTCACTTGGCCTAATCCGAGGATTGCCCAAGTTGCATATGGAAAAGGATCTTGTTTGCCACTCGTGTAGACACGGGAAGATGGTTGCCGCTCCCCACCATCCAGCGACTCAGGTCATGACCAAGCGCCCTGGAGAGCTTTTGCACATGGACCTTGTTGGTCCGGCACGGGTGAGCTCGGTTGGGGGGGAGTGGTATGTGCTTGTTGTTGTTGACGATTTTTCGAGATATTCGTGGGTCTTCTTTTTAGCTAAGAAGACAGAGACTTTCTCCTTTGCTCGCAATCTGATTTTGCGTCTTCAGAACGAGTTTCCTTTGAACTCGATGCGAGCAATTCGGAGTGATAATGGTTCCGAATTCAAGAATTCGGATTTTGAGAAGTTTTGTAACTCTTTGGGTTTAGAGCATCAGTTTTCTTCCCCCTACACACCCCCTCAGAATGGTGTTGTAGAGAGGAAGAATCGGACCCTTGTAGAGATGGCCAGGACGATGCTCGATGAGCATAGGACTCCTAGGCGATATTGGGCCGAAGCCATGAGCACTGCATGCTACATTTCCAATCGCATTTTTCTCCGAGCTTTCTTGAAAAAGACTTCTTATGAGTTGCGTTTTGGAAAACTACCCAAGGTGAGTTACTTTCGAGTTTTTGGTTGCCATTGTTTTATACTCAAAAAGGGCAACTTGGACAAATTTGAGTCTCGTTCTTCTGACGGAGTATTTTTGGGTTATGGCACTCACACTCGCGCATATCGTGTACTTAACCTTCATACTAACTGAGTCATGGAGACATCAGATGTCACCTTCGACGAGACCATGGTTTGTCCCTCTTCTCGTTTTGAGCGTGCAGGTGATCATGAGGTTGGTGAGCCTCTTTTTGATGACGAGGACGAGGGTGCTGAAGGTATGGATAATCCAGCACCCCCTCCACCTGCAGTGCCGCTAAGAGCGGCTTCTACGACGACTCACGGCCCCGACACCTCTTCTTCCTGGGGGCCGTGGGATCCGCCACCCCGAGCGGTACCATTTGTACCCGGGGAGGCACCAGCTGCTGTTGAGGGGGAGGCTACTTCAGCTCGGGAGGCGCCACGACACATCCAGCGCCAGCACCCGCCTCAGCAGATGATCGGCAACATCGACGAACGAGTCACTCGGTCCAGGTCACAGCAGATCTCACACTTCGCTCATTCTGCTTTTGTTGCTAATTTTGAGCCCCGAGATGTTGGACACGCTTTGACGGATCCGGATTGGGTCAATGCCATGCATGAGGAGTTAGAAAATTTTGAGCGAAATCGGGTTTGGGTTCTAGTTCCACCTCCTCCTGAGTGTAAGCCTATTGGGACAAAATGGGTTTTCAAAAACAAGCAAGGAGAGGATGGCTACGTTGTTAGAAACAAGGCCAGGCTTGTAGCAAAGGGTTATAGTCAGAAGGAGGGGATAGACTATGAGGAGACTTTTGCTCCTGTAGCTCGTTTGGAGGCTATTAGGATACTCTTGGCTTTTGCTGCATCCAAAGGTTTTAAACTCTTTCAAATGGATGTCAAGAGTGCCTTCTTAAACGGCTACATAGAAGAGGAAGTGTATGTTGAGCAACCCCCCGGTTTTGAAAATCCCAAGTTTCCAAACCATGTTTTTAAACTCCACAAAGCTTTATATGGTTTGAAACAAGCCCCTAGAGCCTGGTATGATAGGTTGAAAACCTTTTTGCTTGCTAAGGGTTTTAAAATGGGATGTGTAGATAAAACGCTCTTTCTACTCAAGCAAGGCAAAGACACTCTCTTGGTCCAGATTTACGTGGATGATATCATTTTCGGTGGTTCTTCTCACGCTTTGGTTGCCAAGTTTGCAGATACTATGAGCAGGGAGTTCGAGATGAGCATGATGGGCGAGCTGACATTCTTTCTCGGGATGCAAATTAAGCAATCCCGAGAGGGGACGTTTGTGCACCAGGGCAAGTACACCAAGGACTTGCTGAAGCGGTTCGATATGGGTGAGGCCAAGCCTCTTCCAACACCCATGTCGACGACGACTGCCCTGGATGCGGATGTGGATGGAGAAGCAGTGGACCAGAAGGAGTACCGCAGCATGATCGGGTCTCTCCTCTACCTGACGGCGACACGCCCGGACATCCAGTTCGCGGTGTGTCTGTGTGCGCGCTTTCAGGCGTCGCCGCGCACCTCTCACCCTCAGGCAGTGAAGCGCATATTCAGGTACCTTCGTTTCACGCCTGAGTTCGGGATTTGGTATTCTGTTTCCTCCACCCTCTCCCTTTGCGGTTATTCCGATGCTGATTTTGCTGGTTGCCGTATTGAGCGCAAGTCCACTTCTGGGACTTGCCAATTTATTGGTTCTTCTCTTGTTTCGTGGTCTTCTCGCAAGCAGTCTAGTGTCGCTCAGTCCACTACAGAGGCTGAATATGTTGCTGCGGCTAGCTGCTGTTCCCAGTTGCTTTGGATGATGGCCACTTTGCGTGATTTTGGTCTGAGCTTTTCTCGCGTGCCTTTGCTTTGTGACAGCACGAGTGCCATTAGCGTTGCTAAGAACCCCATGCTTCATTCGAAGACCAAACACATTGATGTGCGCTTTCATTTTCTGCGAGACCACCAGGAGAAGGGTGATATCGATCTTCGCCATGTCGATACTCATCATCAACTGGCTGATATTTTCGCCAAGCCTTTAGACGAATCAACCTTTAATCGGTTGAGGGGTGAGCTTGGTGTGTGTTTCCCCTTTTAGATGGGGGAAACATTTTGGATCTTGTATATTTGACTGACTCTTTTGTCTTTCTTTTCTTTTTGCATTTCAGCATACGCATTTACATTCTGAGCTTCATGTTTATAATCACTAGAATGTAACTATGCTCTATTTAGTATGCTCCGATGCTTATATGGATGCTTGTAGCTTATGCTCTTCCTGATCACTAGTACATGTTATGAGCTGAGCTATTTTTGGAATGGTGAATTTTACTTAATGTATATAAAATCTGAAAATGTTCACCATTGAGATATGCAACTAGCATGTGTAGGATGTGTTGAGTCCATTCATGCTTTTCATATATGCTAGGTTGCTATGTCTCCAGTTATGAGTCATTCACTTGCTTGGTCTGTTCATATCATGTTTAAAGTTTGAACCAAGTCTTAGTGAATTGAAAAGATCGAGATGGGATTGCTTGTCAACACCTCACGGTATCGAGACTGTTTCTCATTGCACTTTGAGTTAAACTTGAGCTGTGTAGTGTATGACCGAAACCGTTGCTTTAAGCTTCTGATTGCATATGCATAGGCTTCGCACGGTTGAAAAGTTAGGCAAAGACAAGCTTTCAACCTCTCGCAATCACATGCTGAAATTAAACTTGTGTAATTTCACCGTTGCAACTCCGATATATAAAAAAAAATCACAAGTATATGCTTCATTCCTATGCATGATGATTGAACTTTGCTAGGGGTAGTTCACCTTGTATACATGTTTAGCACTTGTTTGAATTCCTGTCTATACATGTGTAGTGCTATTTTGATGGTGACTATCTTTTTGGCTAAAGACTGCTCACATGCTCATAGGTTCATATTTCGTATGTGTGATCAGTTTGAGCCTTCGCTATTTGAGTGCTTCGTTGAGTCATTGGAGTTATACTGTTTAGAGCATTCTTGCACTCTTTTGATTATATGCCTGAAGCTGCTGACTTGCATTTCTGACTTCATATGCATGTTGGAAGGAGGAGTTTCTTGCCTTGATGACTTTTCTTGATTAGTGCATTTTCAACTAAGGGGGAGAAATTGCAAATCATATGTCTCCTGGATGTTCAACTAAAGGGGAGTTTTCGTCAAGGGGGAGAATTTCAAATCAAATCTTTGTGCTCTTCTCATGTTGGACCTAAGGGGGTTTTTCCTAGTTGCTTGCACTTGTCGAGGGGGAGTTTGCTAGTTGTGTTGAGCCTTTGCCTCTGTCTTGAGGAACTAGCAAACATTTTCAGGGCATTTTGTCTTCGATTGGTTCTCTTTTAGTTTGGAGTCATTCCAATTGGTTCGGAGCGTGCTTGGCCGAAAGGCATTGGTTTCGAGCTTTCTTTGCTAGTTGTGTTGAGCCTCTGTGCCTCTATCTTGAGGGACTAGCATTTTGCTTCAATTTTCATTCGGCTTCAATTGGTTTGAGCTCTTTTCTCTGGAGTTTCCAATTGCTATCTGCTAGCGGTGTTGAGCCTGTTCTACCTCTTCTTGAGGGCTAGCTTTGCTTTACTTGGTTGCGTCGAGCCGTTGCCCATGTCTTTGGGGACCAAGTTCTTTCGCTCTTTCCACTTGACCTTCTTCGGCTTTGCTATGCTTTTGGGTCATTTGGTTGAGTTTTCTTCTTCTCCTTCCTCCTTCTTCCTTATTCTTCTTTTCATTATGATTTGTTTGAGTAGTTGACAATGCACTCATCAAGGGGGAGATTGCGGATACATGGGTGTATGCCGGGTCTCTGAGTGTTGAGTGATTGTCAACTGGGATGATGCGCATGTTCTTTGGCTTGTGTTGTGCAGGTGTCGAGCCCGGATACAGTGATCTACGGCGAGGTGAAGGTCAAGTTGAGACGTGTCGTGCTGACGGACCGGGTGCGGTGAAGGATGGGCGTGCCGTGCGGCGGACGTGCCATGCCGAGGTACCGAGCGGTGAAGGGCGGACGTGAGGCTTCGACTGAGGGACTAGAGGCCCGAGGATCAGCTGTGGTGGCTGGCAGCCTGTGACGACGACAAGTGAAGAAATGCGGTCATGTGTTGCCTGAGTCGTAGACTCGGGGACACGTGCCGGTGGACGGGGTGCACGGGAGGTGCATCCCATCTACGACGTCGGTTTGGTGGTAGAGCCAGGGAAAAACCATCGGATGGACGGTTTCCAGGTTTGGGCCTCAAAACGTGGGCGTGGACGGTTTCCGAGTTTGGCCACAAAACTCGGGCTGACGGTTTCCAGGTTTGGGCCTCAAAACCTGGGCGCTGAGGGTTTGCTGAGTTTGGCCTCAAAACTCAGATGCTGGTGAGTTGGTTTCCCGGTTTGGGCCTCAAAACCGGGGGTTGGCTGGAAAAGGCTGGTTTCCCGGTTTGGGCCACAAAACCGGGGGTGCAGAGCGAGGACAGCACGTGGCAGCGATCCGGAGGTTGCGTCGAGGCAACGCTTCGAATTGTGCGGGCGTGGCCGTCAGATACACCTACCACCGAGTTGGTCCAGAATAACCCTAGGGTTTAGCTGGTTCGCTCTGTAATTAGAATAGAGAGGGGTAGAGTAGGAAATAGACTTAGGCTAGTAGTAGGATAAGTAGTCGGGAGACACCCTCCTCCCATGCATCTCAGTCATTTTGCTCTTTCGCACTTAGGGTTTCCTGCTCTCCCATCCCCTGCTGTAGCTAGCTGAGATCCGCAGAGAGACTTGCCTCTGTGCACTGTTGATTCTGAGGAAGTGAGACCGTAATCTCACTGTTGTAGTGCAGTTCGTGGTTGTGATTCGCGTTTTGTTCGTGTTCTTCGCGGAATCCTTTTTCTCCACGATTTTCCCGTCGCTTGATCTCTTTGCTCGGTTCATCTTTTGCAAAACCATTTGAACCAAGTTGTTCTAGATCGTGAGGCACTTCTTTCCACCGAAGGAATTCATCTCTAACCTCATGGTCTAGGAGATCGATCGATTTTCATTTCGGGTCAAGTTTTTCTCCCTTCCCCCGAAATTCTTGGATTCATCGATTTGGAGATAGGTTCGAGCCATGATCTCTTAGAGATAGCTCACTATCCTCCTTGTGACTCCTCTCACCAAGTTTGATCCCTAGAGGATTTATTTTGGGTGAGATCGAGTCGAATCGGTGAGTGAACAGCAAAGTGACGAGGTGACCGGACGCTAGGTCGGGCTGACCGAACGCGTCCGGTGGTTGAATGTGTCGCGGGATTCTCTGAGTTTTGACCGGACGCTCGTGACCGGACGCTGGGTTGTTGGATTGACCGGACGCTCAGGATCTACTGTTCACCTGTCTTGGCTTTAGTGACCGGACGCACTGCTCCCGACCGGACGCTCCTCGCTTGTGAGTCCGGTCAGGAACAGTAAGGTTCCAGAGAGGAATTTTTCAGACCGGACGCGTCCGGTGCTCACTGACCGGACGCAGGCCAGAGTCCGGTCGTGCCTGTTTTGCGCTGTTTCGTTCGCAACTCGTTCGTTCGTTGTCGGACTTGGTTTCTGTCTTTTGCGTTGGTTTTCTAGAGTTGTGTAGTGTCCCGCTGTGCTTCTTGGAAGCATCCACCCTACATCTAGGGTCGTGGACATTAGCAAGCTCTAGGGTTTGTCTTTTGGGGTGATTCTCGGGACAGTGGCTACTAGTTTCCGAAAGGAAATATTGAAGCTCCCATTCACCCCCCTCTGGTCGCTTTCTGGTTGCTTCTCGGTCCTTCAACGCGTACCACTGCGACATGGAGTGCGTCGAGCGTGGGGAGGCAAACGTCCAGCTCAACTTGCTCGAGGCCCTAGCCGCCCTGGCCACCGAGGAGGCCCCTGAAGCGAAGCGCCACGCTGGCACCTTCGAGCCGGCGGAGCACACCAAGCTGATACCCGTCGACCCGACCTCGGCCGATGGCAAGACGCTGGCCGTCAGCGCCAGCCTCGAGCCTAAATAGGAAGCAGTGCTCGTCGACTTTCTCTGCGCGAACATCGACATGTTTGCGTGGGGCCCCTCGGACATGCCGGGCATACCGAGGGAAGTCGCCGAGCACGCCTTGGAAATCCAGGCCGGGTCCAGACCGGTGAAGCAACTCCTGCGCCGCTTCGACGAGGAGAAGCGCAGGATCATCGGCGAGGAGGTGCACAAGCTTTTGGCGGCCGGGTTCATCAAGGAGGTATTTCACCCAGAGTGGCTAGCTAACCCTGTACTAGTTAGGAAAAAGAATGGAAAAATGCGGATGTGTGTAGACTACACTGGTCTGAATAAAGCATGTCCAAAAGTTCCATTTCCTTTACCTAGAATTGATCAGATTGTCGATTCCACTGCGGGGTGTGAGGTACTTTCATTCCTCGATGCGTATTCCGGCTACCACCAGATTAGGATGAAAGAATCCGACGAGCTCGCTATCTCTTTTGTTACGCCTGTTGGTATGTATTGCTACGTTACAATGCCCTTCGGCCTTCGAAACGCCGGGGCAACGTACCAACGTTGCATGCAGCATATCTTTGGCGAACACATAGGCAAAACCGTCGAGGCCTACGTCGATGACATCGTGGTTAAAACCAAGAAAGTTGGGAACCTCATCAGCGACCTCGAGACCACGTTCGAGTGCCTCCGGGCCAAGAATGTGAAGCTCAACCCCGAGAAGTGTGTCTTTGGTGTGCCTCGGGGCATGCTACTTGGCTACATTGTCTCACGACGGGGGATCGAGGCCAACCCCGAAAAAATCTCAGCAGTCACGAGGATGGGCCCAATTCGAGACCTCAAGGGTGTGCAGAAAGTGACAGGCTGCCTAGCCGCTCTCAGCAGATTCATCTCGAGGCTAGGGGAAAAAGCGCTACCCCTCTACCGCCTGCTGAAGAAGACGGAACACTTTGCGTGGACTGTCGAAGCCGAGGAGGCCTTAACCAAGTTGAAGGGGTTGCTGACTTCCGCACCAATTCTCGTGCCTCCGCAACCAGCCGAAGGTGGCGATCCCCCCGAGCCTCTCCTCCTCTATGTGGCCGCAACCACTCAGGTGGTCAGCGCGGTCATAATCGTCGAGAGGCACGAGGAGGGTCATGCATTGCCGGTCCAACGACCGGTGTACTTCACCAGTGAGGTGCTCTCCGAGGCCAAGGTCCGGTACCCGCACATCCAGAAGCTGCTCTACGGCATCATCATCACAAGGCGCAAGCTCCAGCACTACTTCCTCGCTCATCCTGTAATGGTGGTGTCGTCCTTCCCCCTCGGTGAGATCATCAACAATCGGGAGGCCACGGGGCGCATCGCCAAGTGGTCCGCCGAGCTAATGGGGGAGGCCATCACCTACGCCCCGCGAAAAGCCATCAAGTCGCAAGCGTTGGCGGACTTCGTTGCTGAATGGACCGACACCCAGCTCCCGCCGGCGCAGATTCAAGCCGAGCTCTGGAGCATGTACTTCGACGGATCCCTCATGAAGACGGGGGCAGGCGCAGGCCTGCTCTTCATCTCACCCCTCGGAGTCCACATGCGCTACCTGCTACGCTTGCACTTCCCCACCTCCAACAACGTCGCCGAGTACGAGGCCCTCGTCAATGGGCTGCGCATCGCCCTCGAGCTCAGGGTCCGACGCCTCGACGCCCGAGGAGACTCGCAGCTCGTCATCAACCAAGTTATGAAGGCTTCAAGCTGCATCGATCCCAAGATGGAGGCATACTGTGGGGAGGTGCGCAAGCTAGAAGACAAGTTCTACGGCCTCGAGCTCAACCACATAGCTCGAAAGTACAACGAGGCCGCAGATGAGCTGGCAAAGTTGGCGTCCACGCGCGGCATGGTTCCACCAGACGTCTTCTCGAGGGACATTTTCGAGCCATCCGTCAAAATCGGCCCGGGGGCTGGCCCCTCGACGCCACCCCTCGAGCAAGACACGGGGGCTCGACCTTCAATGCCACCCCTCGGGAATGACCCCTCGACATCCGCTGAGGCGATGCAGATCGACGCACCCGCCTCTTCTTCATCACGACCCCTCGACTGGCGGACGCCCTTCCTCGACTACCTGACGCAAGGCGTGCTACCAGAAGACAAGACGGAGGCCCGACACATCGCTCGAAGGGCCAAGACCTACATCATCTACGGCGATGAACGAGAGCTATACCGTCGAAGCCCATCGGGAATCCTTCAGCGCTGCATCCCCCTCGAGGAAGGACGCAGGCTCCTCGACGACATGCACTCGGGGGCTTGCGGCCATCACGCAGCGCCAAGGACCTTGGTGGGGAACGCTTTCCGCCAGGGCTTCTACTGGCCGACCGCCATCGGAGACGCCAAGCGCCTGGTCCAAGCTTGCCAAGGGTGTCAGTTTTACGCCAAGCAAACGCACCAGCCCGCGCACGCCCTGCAGATGATCCCCATTACTTGGTCGTTTGCCGTCTGGGGCTCGACCTCGTGGGACCCCTCAAGATGACAACCGGAAAGTACACGCATGTGCTCATGGCCGTCGACAAGTTCACCAAGTGGATCGAGGCCAAGCCCATAGGCGACCCCACCGCTGAGAAAGCCGTCGAGTTCATCGCAGACATCATGTACCGGTTTGGGGTGCCTAACATCATCATCACCGACAATGGCACCCAATTCACGGGCAAAAAGTTCACCAACTTCTGCGACGACAACAGCATTCGCGTGACCTGGGCCTCGGTCGCATACCCTCAATGCAACGGGCAGGTCGAGCGCGCCAACGGCATGATACTCCATGGGCTGAAGCCGAGGCTGTTCAAGACCCTCAAAAACTTCGGAAAGGGGTGGGCTGCAGAGCTCCCCTCGGTGCTGTGGGGCCTCAGGACTACGCCGAGTCGAGCCACCGGGTTCACTCCGTTCTTCCTAACCTACGGCGCCGAGGCTGTCTTGCCTACGGACCTCGAATACGGCTCCCCTCGACTTCGAGCCTACAATGAGCAAATCAACGATGAAAGGCTCGCCAACGCCAAGGACCAGCTCGAGGAGGCCCGAGACGTGGCGCTCATCAACTCCGCGCGCTACCAGCGAACACTCCGACGCTACCACGACAAGCACGTGCGCAAGAGGGACCTGGCGGTGGGGGACCTCGTGCTTCGACGGCTGCAGGATAATCGAGGGCGCCACAAGCTTACCCCTCCGTGGGAAGGCCCATACACCATAGCTGAAGTGCTCAAGCCAGGAACGTACAAGCTCTACGACGATCAAGGCAGGATCCTGGCGAACGCGTGGAACATATCTCAGCTACGTCGCTTCTACCCTTAAAGGCCTCGAGGCCTCATTCATTTTGTTGCTTTGTACAAACACGCCCAAAATGAATGAACAAACTCGTGCATTGTCTTTCATTTTGCTTAGCATCTTAAGGTAGCCTCGACCCTGCTTTGCTCAGGGTCGAGCCTCCCTCGGGGGCTGACAAGGGGGTAACCGCCCCCCAGACTCCGGAAAAAATGCGCGTTTTCTTTTCAAAAATTCGACCCTCGTCTCGACTCATGCCTCGAGTGAACTAGCGACGTCTAAATCCTAAAACACCTCGAGCCTCCAAGGGTCGGGAGGCGTCGACGTAGACGGCCACCTACACCCCCGGGCCACGGTACCCTACCTACGCCTCCCCTCGAGGGGCTCGCGACGTATCGAAGGAACACAGACTAAGTTAGCAGAAACTCGAGCTTGCAACAAAGAGAAGTGGTCAAACGCATTTGAGAAGAAAACAACTCCTTTAAACAAACAAGTCATATATACATACGGGTCTCGACGGACCCTCATTCATGTCATAAAATTCTTACAGGGGCCTCGACGCCCAAATTTGGCACGCAGGCCCTAATCTTCGTCGGTATGATACTCCTCCCCGAGGTCTTCCACGGCGGGCTCAGCCTCGACACCCGAGCTAGAGGGAGGAGGGTCCTCGACACCGCTGCTGGCGTCAGGAGGCAGCACGTCCTCCTCGAAGATCTTCGCGAGTGACGTCCCCGGCCTCTCCATCTTCTCCAAGATTTTGTCGACACGGCGGTTGTTCCACTCCTCGTCCCTCCCCTCGATCTCGATGAAACCATTAGCGACAACGTGGACCGGGAAGCGGAAGCCGGAGCGGACGACCGCGAGCGTCTGCTTGACGCCATGGTGGAGAGCTTGCCGGACACGGTCCCGCGCCGCTACGTCGAGGAAGCACAAGGCGTCGACCAAGGCGTCGCCTTGGGCCACCGCACCTTCTGCCGCAGCCACCGGAGGAACACCCCACATGGAGCCGAGCCGGTCGAGGGAAGTGCGAGCCCGCTCCGCCACCATCGTCTCGTCTTGGAGTTGGTCCAAGAGAGCCTGGTTCATCCCGCGGAGCTCCTCGACCGTCTTCTCGACCCCTGCGCAACGAACGAGGAAGAGTGAGACTGCGGCGTAACAAAAAACTTCGAGGCCCAAACAAGGACAAGGTGTAAGCCTCACCATCGCAATGTTGCCCCAGTGCGGCGAGGTCGCTGGTAAGGCCCTCAGCGCGCTGCTCGAGCCTGCGCTTCTCGGCCAGCATGAGGAGCTTCTCGGACCTAAGCTCCTCGACCAGCTTGCCCGCCTCCACGAGGGCCAGATCCTTTCGGATCACCTCCTGCCGCGCCGCCCCCTCGGCAGCTCGGGCGGTGGCGACACCGCTCTCGGCGTCTTCGGCCTCCTTCTTCGCCGCCTCCGCTGCGGACCGAGCGGCGGCGGCATCGCGTTGAGCATCCTCAGCCTCTTTTCTCGCCGCCTCCACTGCGGTTCGGGCGATGGCAGCCTCCCCTCGGGCGTCAGCGGCCTCCGTCTTCGCCGTCTCAGCTTCAGCCCGGGCGGAGGTGGCCTCGCTTCGGGCGTCCGCGGCCTCCTTCCTCGACGCCTCGAGAGCGGCGGCGGCCTCCTCCTTGGATCGAGCGACCTCACCTCGAGCCGCCCGGACCTCCGCCTCCGCCTCGTTGAGCCGGCTCGCCATTTGGGCGTTCCGGCTCAGCTCAGCGCGGAGATCTTGAAGCTCCGCCTCAGCCCTCGCGAGGGCGGCCGACACCTGTGCGGATCGGCCCACCTCCTCAGAGCAGGACCGCTCCGCCTCCGCCATGAGCTCGGCCACCTCCCGGAAGATGGACCGCACCTCGCGCGGGGCCCCCCGCTGGACCGGTTGCTCGACGGAGACCATGGCAGGGACGGGCTCGGCGCGTCGGGAAACGGCCATACTGGTCGGTCAAGCTCGATGTCGGGCAGATCCTCCTCCGCCCCGAGCTGCCCCAGCTGCGGCCCGCCGCCCGACGGCACGGGCCCCGGCTCCCTGGCCGGGCCCTCCGGCGTCTTGTCAGCGCTAGCCGGCGCCTCGGGCGCCTCCACCATCGTCAAGCCCGCGGCGAGGAGCGGCCCCTGCTCCAGCTCGTTCAGGAGGTCCTCCACCGTCGGCTCCTTCTCCGCCAACGCCTCTCCCCCCTTTCCCTCCTCCGCAGCCTGGCTCGTGTCGGTCGGGGCCTCGAGGGGCGCAGTCTCCTCGGCCCCAGGCGCGGGGCCGTGCTCGCCCCAGGCGCTTCCCCCGGAACAGCCGTCGTGGTGGGGGGGGTGGCGCTCCCAACTGGCGCCATCGCGGGAGGAGGAGGAGGGGGAGGAGGCAGCGCCTCAGTGGGCGTGGTAGTGGCGGACTCGATGCCGTAAGCTGCGGCCCCTGCAATACGAGATGACAGTGATATCAGAACTGGGAAGAATGCCTCGACCCCTGCGGTCGATGGCGATGGCCTCACCAAAATTCGCGACGATCATCTGGCCTCCTCGAGCCATGGCAGCTCGAGCTTTCTCCAGCCAAGCGGCTTCTCTAGCGGAGGAAGGTGCCATACCTCGGGGTGCTTGTGCCTCGACGGGGCTCGAGGTCTTGGCCCGCTTGGACGCAGCGAGGTCCACCTCCTGGTAGGAGCGCTTCCCCCTGAGAAACCAGAGATGGCACGCATCATCAAAAGTAAAGAGGTAAAGCCTCACTACCGATGAGATCCAAGAAAATTACTCACCCAAAGCGGCGGCTGGGCTTCTTCCCGGAATCGCCAGACCCACTCGGGGGCTTCGAGCCCACCCCACGGCTCGAGCCCTGCGCCTGGGCCGTCTCCACAGGGCTGGGATGGGGGGAGGGCTCCCGACGCCTCCCGTGGCTCGACCTCGAGGGAGAGCCCTCCTTCCGCCCCACATCGCGGGAGGGCGACCGTACCTCCCTCGTGCTGACGTCGTGGCGCTTGCCCCGGCGCGGGCTCCGGGACCTGCTCCGGCGCTCGCGCTGGCGGTCGCGCCCTCCCGCGTCCGCTTCTGTGTCCCGGTGGTGGTGCGGCAATGGACTCCGGGGACGCTCACGCCCCTGGTCACGAGACGCCCGGGGGCTCCCTCCCCGACGCTCGTGATGGTGCGGGCTCGACGCCTCCTCCTGACGCCCGCTCCTCCGCGGGCTCGACCCCGACCTCGATGGCTCGCGGCGGTCGGACCCGGAGCCCCTCCCAATGTGGTCACTGCCCCTCGAGGCTCGGCCCTTCTCGAGACCTCCCGCCTGGGCTAACGCGGGGGCGGCCTCCGTTGGTGCTATGGCGGAGGCGCTCCGGGTTCGGGGCTTCCTCACGACCGGGGGCACGTCCGGCACGGAGCTCGACGGACCTCGGGCCCCCGACGAGGCAGGGATCGGCGCCGCCTTCCGCGGCTGCGTCCCGCGCGACCCCTTCGCCGGGGGGACCTCCAGTATACCCTCCTGCATAGAGGAGCGGTCAGCCCTGACGTCGACGACCCCCGCGCGACTCAGACGCGCATCCATCCCCTCGTCGTCACTCTCCTCCTCCTCGTCACTCTCCTCCTCCGAGCTCGAGGAGCTCAGCTCGGGGGACCCATCTCCAGGCTGCCGGTTGCGACGAGCCTTCGCCAGCCTCTGCTCCCGAGCCGAGCGACGCAAGTTTTTATTTTTCTCTTTCTTCTTTTTGGCATCCTTGCTCTCCTTGTCTTTCTGAGCAGAGAGGCGCCTCACCTGGGTATCCGCGGCGTCCTCCCTCACCGGGGGCCTCGACGCACGACAAGTAAACGCCCCCTGCAAAAAGAAGAAGCGTGACGAGACAAACCACAAGAAGAATGCACAAGGTTCGGAGAAAGAGAAAGGGGGAGGAGGCTCAGGACAGCTTAGCTCGAGGGGGGCTTACCAGGTCGAGACACCCCTCGTCGGGTGCCATGGCGACCAGCTCGGTGTATTCAGGGATGAATGACCCTTGGATCGTGATCGACACCCGGGAGACGCCCTCGTTCCGAGACAGCCTCTCCTCGGCCATCCTCGATCGATTTAGCGCCTCGAGCTGGGCCTTCGGCCCCATCTCGTGCATAAGAAAGGGGCGGTCCGCCAGCGGGAGAACTCTTCGCTGGTGGAACGCCCAGATGACCGCTTGCACAGTCAACTTCCTCTCGTCCACCAGCGTCCTCATCATCTTCATCAGCGGTACAAGGTGGCGTTGCCTGTCCGCCGCGACGCCCCAGGTCCACTTCTCCGGGCGTTGGGTGAGGACACTGCCGGTGTACTGCGGAAGGAGACCGCCTTCATTCCGCAGATAGAACCAGTGGTCGTCCCACCCGGCCTGGTTGGTGGAAAGCTTGTACCGCAGGTATTCGCGGGGGACATTGGCCGACGAGGTCCCGGTCCTCGCAGTGACGGCAAGGGAGCCCATGCGCACGAGCCGCCTCCCGCTGGGCTTTAAGGCCTTGATGAAGAGCTCGCACCGGAAGAGATGAACGAACATCTCCCAGTGCGGCTCCATCTTCAGGTACCCCTCGCACACCGCGGCGAAGATGGCAGCGTGCGAGATTGAATTGGGGGAGAAGTGTTGCAGCTCCACCTCGTAGTGATGGGTCAGCGCCCGCATGAAGCGGCTCGGCGGAACACCGAGCCCCATGCGGTGGTAGCGCGTGAAGCTCACCACGTACCCCTCCGGCGGGTGCGGCTCTCGGTGCTCCGCCGACGGGATGACCCACCACGCGGGTCCCTCCTCCGGGTTGGGGCGCAGAAGCCCCTGGGCCACCAACGAGTCCATCTCGCACTGCGTCACCTTCGTCGGGCTCCAGTCTTCGGCCGGCAGCGCTTGTGTCTGGGCGGCCATGGCGGTGGCGCGGCGCGGACCCTGAGCGGCGGACGGACGGCCGGAAAATTCCCAATCGACTAGCTCGAGGAAGAGGGCGCGTGAAGGCTACGTCGGCGGTGAAGGCAAAGGCAAAGTAAAGGGTTCCTTTTCCCCTCTTTCGATATTTATAAGGGGAAACCCCAACGGGCGGGGTCTCCCACGACGTAAAAAGGTAACCGCATGCATTTAATGCGCCCACCTAACCACGTCTCGAGCCGGTTGACAGGTACACGCGGCAACATCCCATCCGCTCAACTACCGGGGCCTTCCGCGGCCGCCGCTCCAACTTCACGTCCGCCGCCCTGGCGCCATGATCTCCACTCCCTGACGGTTTCTGCCTAAAAAGGCGCGCCCAACGGGCAGAAGGATTCCAAGCGACGAAGGCTTCTTCAGGAAGGTAAAAACGGGCCCCGGCCCTAAGTCTCGAAGCAGCGAAGGCTGGCCCTCGAAGAGGGTTCGACAGCCGGCTTCGAGCACCCGGGTCAGGGACACCAAGGGGCGCCACTCGCGGCATCGCTCGAGGGCCAAGCCCTCGAGGCCCCTCACGTGTATCCAAGGCAGGGAGCACGACGTGCAGTGAGATCCCCTCGGAGGGAGGCATCGAGCCACTGGGCCCTATCGAATGGACCCGGCACTCCTGCAGACTGAGCACCCATGCTTTATGAGATCGCCTCCGGGCTACAGTCGACCCCTATCGAACGGGGCACGAGGTCTCACTTGGATTCCCCGTCACCAGCTCACCGGGAACCTCGATACTCGCCCGCTCGTGGTAGTATGAGGCATCCCCCCTCGCATCTTATAGAAAGGACTCGCGGGATGACAAGCCAGGGCAACCGGCGTGCCGGACAGCTCGAAGAGGCGGCCGGCCGGTTCAGCTTGGCACCCCTCGACGAAAGAGGGTCTAAAAAACTCGGGGGCTCGACACTCCCGAACCTAAAAAACGTAATTAACGCTCACACTCAAAGCCCACGAGGGAGTCCTAACCACTCCCCCGTGGCCTCGGGGGCTACACCCGCGGGTGTCGCTCGCACGACACCCGCGGAATCAACACAGCCGAACCCTCGAGATCCAGTTAGCCAAAACCCTCGAAATCCAAAGTCGAGAGCCCCTGCTCAAGTGCAAGCACTCAAACAAGGGCTCGGGGGCTACTGTCGGGGGTTCACAAAAGGGGTACCCCCAATCAACGCAAAACAAATGGGTTAAACCTAGAACACCAATTAATAAACCCAGCTAAGCTAACCTCCCAAGAAACCAACCCCTCGGAGCCTACAGCGCTGGCACACCAGCAGGGAGCTTAGACTTGTCGAGACCTTACCGGCCACCTCCTGGTAGCCCACCCCTCGAACCCGCAACAGCTGTGCATCGCTCCTCGGGACCTCGCGTGGGGACCTCGAGCCCCTCCAGCACGATAGCCTATCCCTCGGGGCTCGTCTCGATCTAGGCCTCGAGCTGGAGCTCAACCTCCACTCACCCGAGCCCTCAGCGCACGGGCTCGAGCGAGTGCGCCACTACCCTTCGAAGCCCTCCACGAGGAGGAAGCTTCCTGCTCCCTAACCCCATACCGCGCATTTAATGCGTCCACCTACTCCAGTCACGTCCTCTGCAGCCCGACGTGTACCACAGTGACCAGGGCAGAGTCCAGTCTCGTTTTCCCCACAAGCATGGGCAAAAAGGTGCCAGTACGGCACTGTTAACCCAAACCCTACACTGTCGCGCGTCCAAACCACGTCTCGAGGCCCAGTTTCCTGCTGCTCAATCGGGTTTCCTGGGACTTGCCCATAACTGCGGGGACTCGAGCCCCCCGTAGGCGCCACTTCGAGGCCGGCTCTGAGCCCCTCGAGCCCTGACTGCTTTCATGCTATTGGAGGACATGTACCCCAAGACCCGGAGGGATCCCGCCGTGTCCTGTACGTACCGGGATGGGCGGTGCACGGCCTCCACATCGCCATGCCTCCACGTCCGCACTCGGGATGGAGGCCACGCTTCAAGGACGCCCCAACAGCAACCTCCACGTCGGCTACAATGTCTTCGACAAGACAGGGTTCCTACCCTTCCTTGTATTGGGCACCATACGCCCCGACACCTGTAATACCCTTGTGTAACCCTGGCCTCCCCTTGCTCTATAAAAGGGGACTCCAGGGCCCTCAGTCCATGGTTACAGACACGTTAGAACGCACATACGCCCGCACACACGCACACTCGAGTCCGGACTCCGGTCCACGCTCATTGAGCTTGTATTCGCCCCTGTACGAGCACTTAGGTGCAAGTAATACAAGAACCCCCCTCCCCCGCTGGACGTAGGGCCTTCTTTGCCCGAACCAGGATAAATCCTTGTGTCATCTTGCATCACCATCCAGGAAGAGAGCACGCGATCATATTACTCGTTGGTGTCGTACCCCCGGGTTCGAAACACCGACACTTAGGTTAAGTGTTAACTTATGAGTTGGACCAAATATTGTGTGGCAAGGGAATTACGTGTATGTGATCGTGGTGGTTTGTCTGATATGATCTTTGCGTGTACATAGGAGTTGACACGTATTGCTAGAGGCCGCTGTCAACTATCGGGCGAGTAGGAGTACTCGGGTCGTGTCTATGTGTGCGTGAACCCATAGGGTCGCACGCTTAAGGGGCTAGAAGCCTGATTCGAGTTGGACTCGAATCAGACTGGGATTAGGGTTTGCTAATGGGCCTCCAGGTCGGCGGGCTCATTAGGAACGCCTATAAATAGAGGGGTGGGGCGGCCAGGGTTTGACCCACGTCATTAGACAACCGTCGCCTACCCCACGCCCGCGCCTATTGCTCCTCGCAGACCTAGCAGTCTGGAGGTGTGACGCTTCCTCCCTGTACGTGTGGGATACCTCGGAGGTGCTGCATCTGGAGCACAAGGACAAACTGCACACGGGAGACATGAAGGACGAACGTGAACAACTACACGGCATCGCTGCGACGCGCACGTCTACACCGAGACGTCTTCCGCTGCATCTGCGCGTCTAGTGGTAATCCTGTGATCTATAACTAGCAGTAGTTCCTGGTTTATGGGGTTGAAAATTTTGTTTTCCGGCTAGCGTAGCATCCTCGTAACCCCTCAGTGGTATCGGAGCCGTTACTGCCTCGTTATAGATTCGGTTGTGTGCATATAGAGATATGCACCGTTGTAGATCAGTTTCTGATCTTGATTCGTGATCTTGTCGTGTTGGTCATGTAACGATCTACTCCTACCGGTCGGAATTCCACCATCGGAGTTAAGTGATATGTGTAAATCCAATCATGGCAAGATGGAGATCAATCAGATTGATTGAATCGAATCTAGGTCAAGAACCGGGTGCATGAGATGTACGTCGACACGAGGAAATCTGCAAAAGGAGCACTGTTCGGTAAAACGGCCATAACTTTTGCATACGACCTCGGATTGAGACGATCTTTAAACGAAAATCGATCTACAGAAAATTTTACATCCAATTTTCACTCGCTTTGGCTAGTTTTGTCGAATTTAGATTTGTGAAAAAAGGCTGGGAAAATTATGTTTTCTGCGATTCAAGATTAGACTTCGGGAACGTTTAACTCTGTTTTGCAAATTGATGACTGGTATAGCCCTTATGTGTATGTGATGCATGTATGTAATTGATTCATGGCTTGCACGTCATGTACAATGACAATATGGCAGGAGCCACATAGATATTGTCATCAATTTGATGTAATGGCATGCGTGCCAATTGTGATGATCCTACTTGCGACTATGTAATTACTTTATTAATTACGCTAGTTGTAGCTAGTCTTGGTGGATTCATCACTGGAGGATGGCGTACATGCACCATGTAGATGGAGATCATCGTGGTGAACAGATTGGCGGAGATGGAGATCTCCAAAGGGACACTGGGCTATACCAAGTCATATCTGTGTTGATGCTATTCTCTTATTATGTTCTACTTTCACATGTGATTCATGTTTATTGTCTACATGCGGTAGTGAAAGTGTAGAACGATCCCTCAGTAATGTTCAAGTCATATGCTTCCCCAAGCCTTGCACTGTCATATGTCTTGTACAATGGTGGCGCGCCTATGAAATTAGGGTGTCACTGATTTTCCTTGACTAGGCAGGTTCGTATCGGATACTTACTGCAGAAGGGTTGGTTGCTTGAACAAGGTCATCCTAACGGTTAGGGACCTTGAAGCATAAAGAGTTGAGCACGCATAGAGATGCTGGCCAACAACAAGAGTCATATGTGATATGATTAGCAAGAGTTGCTTACCGATCTACCATGTCCACTAGCGGTGATGCTAAAGCTCACTAGTAGACTTGTTAGTTTGGGTCTTGAATCACTAAGATTCAATAGAGGGATATTGATCTTAGTGGGAGTAGATTTTATTAAAGTTTTAATATCATTTACTCTGTCTTGGATACATTGTCTTAGTATTTTGCATTTACTTTTGTTGTAGATAAATGGCACCTGCACCTCAACCATTTACTTTACGTTTGATACTTGAGAAAGATAAGTTGAATGGAACAAACTATGCGGATTGGATCCGCAACCTGAGAATTGTTCTCAGGGCTGAGAAAAAGAAGATATTCTAGACACCCCATTACCAGAGGAACCTGCTGATAATGCACCTGCTGCTGAGAAAACCGCTTACAAGAAAGCATGTGATGCTGATCTTGAAGTGGGATGCCTGATGCTTGCTTGCATGGAACCAGATCTGCAGATGCAGTTTGATAATAACCATACAGCCTACGATATGATCGTGGCGCTGGATGAGATGTTCCAGACCCAGGCTAGAACTAAAGGTTCAATGTCTCTAAGTCTCTTGCTGAGACTAAGCTAGCAGAGGGTGCAGCAGTTGGGCCACATGTAATCAAGATGGTTGGTTACACAGAGGTTGGAGAAGCTAGGCTTCCCAATTGGTCCAGAGTTGGCCACTGATTTCATTCTCTCTTCTCTCCCACCTAGCTATGGAAACTTCATCTCGAACTACCATATGCATGGTGCGGAGAGGGGCTTGAATGAGCTGTGTGGCATGCTTAAGACAGCAGAGGCAGACATCAAGAAAGGTGCTGGCAGCAGCCATGTGATGGCGATCCAAAACAAGCCTAACTTTAAAAGAAGGGCAACTTTTGGAAGAATAGGAAGGGCAAGGGCAAGGCCAAAGATGTGATCTCTAAGCCAAACCCTCCTGCGCCTGACGCTACTGGACCAACTCCTGATTCTGAGTGCTTCCACTGTAAGGGGAAAGGTCACTGGAAAGAAACTGCAAGGTGTACTTAGCATCCTTGAAGAAGGATGGCGGTGGTAAAGGTACTCCCGCTGCTCATACACTTGTTGTTTATGTTACAGATATTTTCCTCGCTAACTCTTATATTAATTCTTGGGTATTTGATACCGGCTCGGTGCTCATATTTGCAATACGATGCAGGGATGATAAGAAGTAGAAGCGTTGGAAAAGGGAGGTTGATTTCGCGCGTGGGCAATAATGCAAGAGTTGCTGCGTTGAACGTCGGGACGATGCAACTACACCTCCCATCAGGATTTATTTTGGAGTTCAAATAATTGTTATTTTGTTCCAAGTTTAAGTCGAAACATTGTGTCACCTTCATGTTTGATGAAGGATGGTTATTCATTTGCGAGTAAAGACAATGGTTGTGTGATCTCTAAGAATGATATGTTTGTGGCTTTTGCATCCATTGTGAATGGGTTGTTTATTTTAAATCTTGATGATGCACCTATGTCTATCTGTAATGTACTGCTAAAAGCCTCGACTTAATGAGTTAAGTCCTACCTATATGTGGCATTGTCGTTTGGGTCATATAAGTGAGAATCGCATGAAGAGGCTCCATGCTGATGGGTTTCTAACTTCGTTTGATTTTGAATCATACGAGACATGTGAGGCTTGCTTGCTGGGCAAGATGACCAAGTCGCCTTTCACAGGATTCCTGAGAGGGCGTCTGACTTGTTGGAACTTGTACATACTGATGTATGCGGACCAATGAGTACGACAGCTAGAGGCGGATTTCAATACTTCATAACCTTCACTGATGATTTTAGCAGATATGGCTATGTCTATCTGATGAAGCACAAGTCTGAGACATTTGAAAAGTTCAAAGAATTTCAGAATGAGGTAGAGAATCAACGTGGCAAGAAAATTAAGGCCTTGCGATCAGATCGTGGAGGCGAATATTTGAGCCACGAGTTTAGCAATCATCTTAAGAGTTGCGGAATTGTTCCACAACTTACGCCACCCGGAACGCCTCAGAGAAACGGCGTGTCCGAGCGACGTAACCGAACTCTGTTAGACATGGTTCGGTCTATGATGAGCCAGTCGGACCTTCCTTTATCATTTTGGGGATACGCTCTAGAAACAGCCGCTTTCACATTAAATAGGGTACCGTCTAAGTCCGTAGTTAAGACACCATATGAGATGTGGACTGGTAAGAGTCCCAGTTTGTCTTTTCTAAAGATTTGGGGTTGTGAAGTTTATGTCAAACGACTTATATCAGATAAACTAACACCCAAGTCGGACAAGTGCTTTTTCGTGGGATACCCAAAGGAAACTTTAGGGTATTACTTCTACAACCGCTCAGAGGGCAAAGTGTTTGTTGCTCGAAACGGTGTTTTCTTAGAGAAAGAGTTTCTCAAAAGAGACAAGAGAGGGCAGAAGGTGTATCTTGAAGAAGTTCAGGATGAGCCATCAGGGATTGACTCCACGAGTGATGCTAATGTAGCAGAAAAAGTTGAGCTACCTGTGGCAACAGACACCCCGCCCCAACCACAAAGGTCGGCAAGAATCCGTGAGTTGCGTGGGATGTGTTATTGTTAGACGATGACGAACCTGCAACTTATGTCGAGGCAATGATGGACCCAGATTCTGAAAATGGCATAGTGCCATGAGATCCGAGATAGATTCCATGGGAGCCAATCAAGTTTGGAACTTGGTTGACCCGCCTGATGGGGTAAGACCCATAGAGTGCAAATGGATCTATAAAAAGAAAAAGGATATGGATGGAAACGTCCAAGTTTATAAGCTCGACTTGTCGCAAAAGGTTTTGGCAAGTTCAAGGAGTTGACTACGACGAGACTTTCTCGCCGGTAGCGATGCTTAAATCTATCCGGATCATTCTAGCAATTGCTGCCTATTATGACTATGAGATATGGCAGATGGATGTTAAAACAGCCTTTCTAAATGGAAATTTGGAAGAGGACGTGTATATGATACAGCCCGAAGGTTTTGTTGATCCTAGCAATGCTGGAAAAATATGCAAGCTTAAGAAATCTATTTATGGATTAAAGCAAGCATCTCGGAGTTGGAATATTCGTTTTGGATGAGGTGGTCAAAGGGTTTGGCTTCCGTCAAAGTGAAGAAGAACCTTGTGTTTACAAGAAGGAAAGTGGGAGCGCTGTTGTGTTTCTAATCTTGTATGTAGATGACATACTGTTGATTGGGAATGATATTCCGATGTTGCAAACCATAAAGACTTCACTGAATAATAGTTTTTCTATGAAGGATTTAGGAGAAGCAACATATATTCTGGGCATTAAGATCTATAGAGATAGGTCAAAGAGGCTAATAGGATTAAGCCAAGATTCGTACATTGACAAGGTGTTGAAGCGGTTCAACATGGAACAGTCCAAGAAAGGGTTCTTGCCAATGTCACATGGCATGCGCTTTAGCGAGAAAAGTGTCCTTCGACATCTGATGAGCGAGAGCGCATGAGTAAGGTTCCATATGCTTTGGCTATTGGTTCCATCATGTATGCCATGATATGTACACGCCCGGATGTCTCATATGCTCTAAGTGTTGCGAGCAGATATCAAGCTAATCCAGGTGAGAGTCACTGGACACTTGTTAAAAACATCCTTAAGTACTTGAGAAGGACTAAAGATGTGTTCCTAATCTATGGAGGTGAGGAGGAGCTCGCTGTAAATGGTTACACCGATGCTAGCTTCCAAACTGACACAGATGATTCACAATCTCAATCAGGTTTTGTGTTCACAATAAATGGTGGTGCAGTCAGTTGGAAAAGTTCCAAGCAGGAGACCGTGTCCGATTCTACAGCAGAAGCCGAGTACATTGCAGCTAGTGGAGCTGCAAAGGAAGGTGTTTGGATGAGGAGGTTCCTCATTGATCTTGGTGTGTTTCCAAATGCGTCCAGCCCATTGTCTCTACATTGTGATAGCAATGGGGCAATCGCGCAGGCTAAGGAGCCAAGGAATCACCAGAAGAACAAACATGTACTGCGGAAATTTCACCTCATTCGAGAGTTCATTAAAAGAGATGAAATTAAGATTTGCAAGATACATACGGATTTGAATATAGCAGATCCTTTGACAAAGGCTCTTCCACAGCCTAAGCATGAGGCACATGTGAGGTCTATGGGTATTAGATATCTAAAAGATTAACTCTAGTGCAAGTGGGAGACTGTTGGGAATATGCCCTAGAGGTAATCATAGAGATGATGATATTTCTATTGTATCCATGATTTATATATGTTCATTGAATATCCATTAAAGACAACTTGTATTGATTGACGATTATGTGAATTGTCTGTGAAACTCTTTTACTTGTATGGTTATTCGATAGTTGTCCCTGATCGGAGTTCATGTGAGAACACACATGAATATTAGATCAGCACATGTATTAGTTGATGACTATGTTTCACAAGTCATAGGCATGGAGATGTCGAACTAATAATGTGGGCACATGTATGACATGGGGTTGGACTGACCCAGCATGAGATGTTCTTATTATCTCTTTACACATCATGTACGTTATGTCCTTCGACCTGAGATTGTGGTATGTACTCAAGATATGAATCGACTCACTTAGGGACTATCAAATGCTACTTCGTAATAGGGTAGTTATAAAGATAGTCTTCGGGTTTGTCAGGAAGTATGCTGTGAGACATAGACGATCAAGATGGGATTTGCCCCTCTCCACGTGAGAGATATCACTGGACCACTCAAATGATTGGATCATAAAATGCATGGCCGTGCTTAGGTTAAGTGTTAACCTATGAGTTGGACCAAATATTGTGTGGCAAGGGAATTACGTGTATGTGATCGTGGTGGTTCGTCTGATATGATCTTTGCGTGTACATAGGAGTTGACACATCTTGCTAGAGGCCGCTGTCAACTATCGGGCGAGTAGGAGTACTCGGGCCGTGTCTATGTGTGCGTGAACCCATAGGGTCGCACGCTTAAGGGTCTGGAAGCCTGATTCGAGTTGGACTCGAATTAGACTGGGATTAGGGTTTGCTAATGGGCCTCCAGGTCGGCGGGCTCATTAGGGACGCCTATAAATAGAGGGGTGGGGCGGCCAGGGTTTGACCCACGTCATTAGACAGCCGTCGCCTACCCCACGCCCGCGCCTATTGCTCCTCGCAGACCTAGCAGTCTGGAGGTGTGACGCTTCCTCCCTGTACGTGTGGGATACCTCGGAGGTGCTGCATCTGGAGCACAAGGACAAACTGCACGTGGAGACATGAAGGACGAACGTGAACAACTACACGGCATCGCTGCGACGCGCACGTCTACACCGAGACGTCTTCCGCTGCATCTGCGCGTCTAGTGGTAATCCTGTGATCTATAACTAGCAGTAGTTCCTGGTTTATGGGGTTGAAAATTTTGTTTTCCGGCTAGCGTAGCATCCTCGTAACCCCTCAACATCTTCTGAGTAATCCATCAGAACATACTCTGAATAGATATGGATCATCCCATATGTGGATCCGACTCTCATAGATCAGCTTCTTCTTATTTGCTCCTGGTGGTGCATACCCTGCAACTATAAAATTGACAATGTCTGCATACCAGGGGTCAGATCTAGAAACTTGAAAAAGCATGTCATCCCTGAGTGAGGCATTTATAGGCAATTCCTGAAGATTTTCAAAGTGCATTCTAGACAAGTGATCAGCTACAGAGTTTTCTACTCCTTTCTTATCTTTTATTTCTAAGTCAAATTCTTGGAGTAGCAAAACCCATCTTAACAAGCATGGCTTAGCATCTTTCTTAGTGAGCAGGTACTTTAGTGCAGCATGATCAGTAAAAAACATCACCTTTGATCCCACTAAATAAGATCTAAACTTGTCTATAGCAAAAACAATAGCCAGTAGTTCTTTTTCAGTAGTAGCATAATTAAGTTGAGGTCCTATTAAAGTTTTACGGGCATAAGCGACTGCATGATGCTTTTTATCTTTATATTGTCCTAGCACTGCTCCTACAGCAAAATCACTTGCATCACACATGATCTCAAAAGGTAAAGACCAATCAGGAGGTTGAATGATAGGTGCAGAAGTGAGTGCTTTCTTAAGAGGTTAAAAGATTCATGCATCATCAAATTCAAAAGGAACATCCTTGGCCAAAGATTTGTAAGTCGTCTAGCAATGTGAGAAAAATCTTTTATAAACCTATGGTAAAAACCAGCATGGCCAAGAAAACTTCGAATTCCTTTGACATTAATCGGTGGAGGCAAACGTTCAATTACTTCAATTTTAGCTTTGTCTACCTCAATTCCACGTTCAGACACTAAGTGGCCTAGCACTATGCCCTCTTTAACCATAAAGTGACATTTTTCCCAATTAAGGACTAAGTGCTTTTCTTCACATCTTTGCAAAACCTTGTCTAAATTTTCAAGACAATCATCAAAAGTTTTTCCATAAACAAAAAAGTCATCCATGAAAACTTCCATGATCTCTTCAATCATATCAGAAAATATAGACATCATACATCTTTGAAAAGAAGCAGGTGCATTACATAATCCAAAAGACATTCGGCGATAAGCATAAGTTCCGTATAGACATGTAAATGTGGTTTTGCTTTGATCATCTGGGTGGATTGGGATTTGGTGATATCCAGAATATCCATCAAGAAAACAAAAGAAAGAGTGATTTGCTAACCGTTCTAACATTTCATCTATGAAAGGTAGCGGGAAGTGATCTTTCTTAGTTGCCTTGTTTAATTTTCTGTAATCAATACACATTCTCCAACCAGTGTCAGTTCTTTGTGGAATTAATTCGTTCTTCTCATTCTTTACCACAGTCACGCCTCCCTTCTTAGGCACAACTTGGACAGGGCTCACCCACTCACTATGTGGCACAGGATAAATGATCCCGGCGTGTAAGAGTTTCAAAACCTCCTTCTTTACTACCTCTCTCATTGCATTGTTAATCCTACGTTGTGGCTCTCTAGATGGTGATATGTTAGGAAAAGTAGGAATGCGATGAGTGCAGAAAGCGGGGTTGATTCCCTTTAGGTCATGGAGTGAATAGCCAAAGGCTGATTTATGCTTTTCTAAGACAGTGATCAACCTAGAAGTCTGTTCCTGAGTGAGTTTATCATTTATGATTATAGGAAACTCAGGATCATTATTTAGGAAAGCATATCGAAGCCCAGAGGGTAAGGGTTTTAACTCTATGGGAGGTTTAGGAGGTTCTTCTAAGAAGTCTAGAGGATCTGGATCTAGTATGTCATCCTCTTCCTCAGTGAAAAACTGTGCATCTTCTGTATATTCAGGTTCATTTATTATTTCAAGAGATGCTTCCTTAATTTCTTCCATAGGATCTGGCTCGGGACATGACTCATTCTTAGCATTTAGAGAGTGAGTGATGGGTATGGTTCCTTTAAGATTTTTCCCAAGACAGAAGTTTAAGTTTCATGTTTGACCTTCATGAATGAGTTGTTAAAGTGGTTGGCCTATCAGTAGATTAAACTCTTTAATATCAAAGATATAAAAGCTTAAGTGTAGTGGAGTGTTATCTACAGTGACAGGCAGGACATACATGATCCCCGAACTAGGAATAACATGTCCTGAAGGGCTTTTCAATAATTTAGCTGTTGGGATAAGTGGCATTTGTCTTAATAAATCTTGAGCAAAGGTTTCAGACATAATGTTGGTTCCCACAACAGGATTATAGAGAGCTTCGAAGGGTTGTTGATGGATTTGGCATTGAATGTGTGTAGAAGGTGAATTTAAGCGGATTATATCAGTAGAAAGCTCTGATTCTTCTAACCATTCATGACTTATTATAGAGGCTAGTCCCTTCGTAGTCTCTTTAGGAAGGCCTTATCAGTGAGTTTTTCAAGTGATGATTTTTGATTTTGTGGCTTCCTAATTGTGTGATAGTTCGAGGTATTACCAAATTCGATAAAATATTCATCCTCGAATCAAAGGTGTCTCCTAAGATTGAGGTTTCCCTCTTACTAGGAATTATGGCTGAGGTTTGTTCATGATTAAGAATGGATATAGGCTCAACTTCTGGATTTACTTCTAGTGATTCTTGTGGTTTAGCTTCATGAGTGGGAGTAATTGAGATAAGTTTTGCAACATTTCCCTTGCATTAGAGGCTGGGGTATGTAGAAATGATCCATTTGAAGCTAAGTTAAGGTAATTAGAAGTTTTTCTGTTCAGACCATTATAAAAGTGTTGAAGTAGGATAGGGTCTGGAATAGATAAGGCTGGACCAGAGCGGACAAGATTATCAAATCTTTCCCAGGCTGTAATTAGAGATTCATCATCTTCTTGGATGAAGGACAAAATCTCTAAGCGAAGACAGACAATTTTGGAGACAGGGAAGTATTCTAAGCAAAAGCTAGAACAGAGTTCTTTCCAATCCCCATTTTTACTTGGGGCAGTTTGAAGGTACCATGTTTTGGCTTTTCCCTCTAAAGAGAATGGAAAAAGTTTCCATCTAAGGGTTTTGTCAGACATGCCTGCAATGTGTAGGCACGCACAGGTTTGTTCAAACTCATTTAAGTGAATGTGTAGATTTTCGTCTTCTAGGCCAGAAAAGGGTTGATTCTTAACCATTTCTATCAAGCATGGGCGTAGCTCGTAGTTGTCTGAAAGGATAGGCTTAGCAGATTTGGGCAACTCTAAGTCTACGATAGTGCGATAGATATACTGGTTCAGTGGGATGGAATTTGTGGAGCTAGTGATTGGCTCTGAGAAATCCATGGTGAAAAGAATAAAAGATAAAATATAAAAGATAAAAGTATAATACAAGGTTAAACTAAGACTTAAGATGATCTACCGTTCCCCGGCAACGGCGCCAGAAATGCTTGTTGGTATAAATTAACGCACACTCTACTTTATCCGCAAGCGCACAGATAAAATCTACTGATGTAGCACTTCACCGGAGTAACCCAGTTTTAATATCGAACCCAAAGGAACGGATAGTGTTAAGTCTTAAAGCCTATCTCCTGAGTAGCTAACAAGGATGGAGAATCTAGAAGTATAGAGGGGATCACTAAGGCTGTCTAATTCCAATTCAAGAGTGATATGCTTATATTATTCTTAGTGGGGAAGTTGCCATAAAAGGTCACAAACAGAGTATGAGTCTTTTATGCAAATGTATAATCCTACCGAGCCTACACACGGGTAAGTGGACTATAGAAGAATCAACAAGGCTATAAGAGTCACCCTTGCGAACAACCACTACTACCGGCATTATAGGAGGCAATTATGAGCTATCAAGTCTAAGCACCACGCTTACACTATCCAACTACTCTAATTCTAGAGCGACTTAGAATTAAAGTACTCAAAAGAGAGTCATAAACCTTAAGAATAATAAGAACAATGGCTCAAACTTAAATATAGACGTTGATTACCGAAACAATCGCTGAAGCAAGTTGAAGATGAACTTGAATCCGCAGGTACAAGATGAAGAAGTTGATCCGATAGGCGAGCTCCTTCTTGCTCCTCTCTCTCTGATCTCTTCTCTCTCTCTCTCTCTCTCTCTCTCTCTCTCTCTCTCTCTCTCTCTCTCTCTCTCTCTCTCTCTCTCTTCTAGTTCTAGTATAAGACTAGGTTCTAAACCTAAACTAGAGGAGTATCTAGTCTTCTAATTGAAAGCTTTCTCTTGAAGTCTCTTCTAGGGTTTCTGAATGAGGCGTAAACTTTTCTGAAGAGGGACATTCTGTCTTCCCTAGGGCCTGGGGGCCTGTTTATATAGCCCTGAGGGATCAACCGCGACCGTTAGATCAAACCGACTTCACGTAGGGCTGAGATGGATCCTCAAAGGCGGTAGAGGAAGGTTCCAGAAGGAGGAGGCCGGCGGCGCCCTAGGCCGACCGACCGGTGGGCCCACCAGACCGGTCGGTC
Organism: Coix lacryma-jobi var. lacryma-jobi; assembly: GCA_009763385.1. Classification (NCBI taxonomy): domain Eukaryota; kingdom Viridiplantae; phylum Streptophyta; class Magnoliopsida; order Poales; family Poaceae; genus Coix; species Coix lacryma-jobi. The sequence continues at coordinate 51,633 of VDCT01001211.1, forward strand.
CCACCTGGAGGTGGCCCGGGTGGCCCCGCCTCGTGGAGTCTTCAGGTGTTCTCTAGAGTCTTCTGGAGTATTCCTGACTTGGCAGTTGCGTTATCTCCCGTCGGTTTCCTTCTAGGGGAAGCAATTGAGGGCTATTTTCCTGTTTAATCCCTGCAGATTCACAATTCACCAAAACTTGTGGAATTCATTAGTTTTAAACCCTATACTAAGGTGGAGTTTATGTATTTATCCATTTTCATGTTTAATTGACCTTTAATAATAAGAGTTAATTAATGTCAACACCCTTCTTTTTCTTGTCCTTGGGTGTGGGCTTTTGTTTTGGACAATCCTCCACAAAATGCCCTCTCTTGCCACATCCATAGCATCCATTTTTCCTTTGCTCTCTTCTTTGGTTGGTGAAGAGGCAATCTTCAATTGTGATGGGCACACCCTTGACATTGAGCTTGCGGATCATCCTCTTCACTCATTTCATTAGCTTGATTGTTTCTTCTTCATCTAAGGAGGAGTTGGATGAGGTGGAGGCTCGATCATCATCACTTGATTCTTCATCTTCATCATCCTCTTCTTCTTCCTCGTCTTCACTTGAGGAGCTTGAACTTGTTTCAATTTGCTTTTTGCACTTCATCTTCTTGTGCTCATCACATGTTAGAGCTTTGCCTTTGCTTGATGAAGTGGCTTCTTCTTGACCCATCTTGCGTGACATTTCAAATGCCACCAATTTGCTAATGACAATGGTCGGGGTCATGGTGCTCAAGTCTTCCATGTTATGGAGGATGGTGATGATGGTTGCATATTTGCTCTTTGGAAGCACGGAGATGATCTTCCTCACAATATCCGCATCACCTAGCTTGGTAATTCTTATAGAATTGAACTCATTGATAATTAGATTCAAACGGAAGACATACACGAACAATCTCATTAGTCATTCATTTTTAAAGGATCATAAACTTGTTTTAGCTAGGTGATGTTTTTGTTCTCTTACATTACCTATACCATCATGGAGCTCATGGAGTTTTAACCAAATTTCATGAGATGTTTGTAAAGTAAAAACTTGGTTAAACACATCCATGCTAAAAGATTCAAACAAGCAATTTTTAGCTCTAGAATTAAGATGAATTTCCTTTTCATCACCCGCGGTTAACTTGTTGGGATTCTTAGGGAGTCTCATCCCATCGCGGGTGACTCTCCAAACACCTAGATCAACCGCTTCTAGGTAGCAAGTCATTCTAGCACTATAGTAGGGGAAGTTAGTGTCGTCAAAGTGCGGAGGCCTAGAGGTATCCATCCCAACCACTCTTAGGGGCGTCGGCTCGAAGGCGGTGAAGCCAAGAGTCCACAAAAGAGCCAACCGGCTTTGATACCAATTGAAAGGACCGTGACGCCTAAGAAGGGGGCTGAATTAGGCAACTTAAAACTTTTACTCTAAACTATGGCCTTTAAATTCCACCTAGTCAAAACCTATGCAAAAAGGTAAACTATTAAAGTGCAACTAAGGTTTTGCTAGGTGTGTTGCTATCTCTACCACAAAAGAGTTTTGCAAACTAAGTTCCAAACCTATCAACTAGCCTATCAACTAAGCTAGTAAAGATAAAGGTCACAACAACGAAGCAAAGTACATGCGGAAGCTAAAGAGAGAGGTAGAGATGCAAACTCCTGTCGATGACTACAGTATTTTTACCGAGGTATTGAGAAGCGCGCATGCTTCCCCCTAGTCCTCGTTGGAGCCCCTCGCAAGGAATCCCTCGCAAGGGCCAAGCTCCCGGTCGGGTAACTCCATGGATAGCTTCGGGCCTTCCCCACGCGCAAGTGGGTCTCCGGTTAAGCCACTCGTGGCAAAGCCTCTCCCGGATGCTCCCCGCCATCTTCACTATCAAGCTTCCGGCTGAACCGCCGCGGGCCTTGTTCCTTTCAGTACACGGTGGCGGCCACACCACAAACGCAGTTGGTTTGGTCTCGCAAGACTACAAGCCCCTCCGATGTACAACAACGATGCGCGCAAGCACCGGTAGGTAAGAGGTATGCAAACCTCACTAAACACTAGGCTTAACACCAAGAGCAAGCGCAAAGTCATGGTCTAACTAGCCTAAGCACTTCACAAAGCACCTACACTAATCACCTAGTATATTCACTAAGCACTTTAGTGGCTAGAGCAACTAAATATGTGTCTATGCACTTGGTATATTTCCTTGAGCTCCCACCATTGTGTTTTGGCTGGCCATGGGGGTATATATAGAGCCCCAACAAAATAGAGTCGTTGGGCAAGGAGATGGACTTTTCTGCCATCGACCGGGCGCACTTCACGTCCTGACTGGACGCGTCCGGTCACTCACAATGGCTAGTTGGCTGCCTTCACAGATACTTGATCGGACTCTGCATGAGTCCGGTCACACACGATCGGACGCATCCGATCGCTTCTGTGCACCTCTGGAACCTCTCTGAGTTCGATCGAACTCGGCTGAGCTCCAGCGTCCGATCATCCTTGAAGCGTCCGGTCACACGATCGCGCTGAGGAACAGTTGCATCGATGCGTCCGATCGCAACTGACGCAGCGTCCGGTCACACGAACGTAGCGCTGCTGGCTGGGGGTACTGACCGGACGCATCCTGGCCAGCGTCCGGTCACTGCTGAGCAGCGTCCGGTCACTTCAGCTTTATGCCTTTCACTTGTTCTTTGCGCCCAACTTGGTTCCATCCTTGTGCCTTGGACTTGGCTTGATCTTGAGAGTCTTCTATGAGCTTCAAATGTCTTGCTTGAGGTGTTGATCTTCGGATCACCACGTCGTCTTAGTCCAAGTCACTTTTTGCACCCTATTGGACTACAAAACAAACACTTGCAAACACATTAGTCCAATTTGGTTATGTTGTTCATCAAACACCAAAATCCAAAGTTAAATGGGCTGAGGTCCATTTTCCTTACAGGAGCTTTGCTAGTTATTTGGATAGGTGACGAGCATTTGGTTCCCTTCAACTTATGAAGGACCTGAAACAGCGACTAGAGGGGGTGAATGGGAGCCATAATTTTTTTCAAAAATATTTGGTCGTTGTCCTAAAATCAAACCCCAAAAGTCAAGAGCTACAACTGTGATGACCACGACCCAAATGATTGGGTGGATGTTCCCTAGGAACACAGTGGTTCACAACAAAGCAAGATAAACAAGCACCTAGAACGCTCGAACCTCTGAAAGCGGAACATGATCCATCTCACTCCTATGGAGAACAAGGAAGTGCACAACCAAAAATACTTAGATCAACTGGTGGCAAAAGTACCTTAGAATGATCCTTGTGAAGTTAGGAAACCAACGCAATAGATGGATCTCAAATCGGAGCTCGAATGCAAAAGATATAGACGAAAACAACAACTCTACAAGGTGGCGGACTGTTTGCTACAGTACCCCAGACAGTACGCTACAGTAACCCAGACATTCTGCTATAGTAATCACGGACAGTCCGCTACAATGCCCCGAACAGTCTGTAGTTCAAATGAACAGTACTTCCTGCGTGTCTGAAGCTTTGCAACAGTGCGTCCGATCGACCCCCGGACAGTCAGGGAATGAGGGTCGGACAGTCCACCGGTCAAAAATGAAAACAGTAACTACGCAATCTAGTTCTGCCCGGGAACACCCTAACCCCCCAGACAGTCCGGGCTTGAGGGCTGAATAGTCTAGGAATGCGCAGACTGCACAAAACAACCCGTAACAAACCCCAAATTCGATTGGATCTTGACCAAATCAAAAGGGCTTGCAACTAAACTTCACTCATGTGATTTTAAGCATGTTGGTGAGCTATTCCTAAGAAATCATGGCTCAAACCCAATTAGAACTTGAGATATTTCAGATCACGTGAAAAGGGCAAAAGTTTGACTTCAAAAATGATTTCCGTCTGATTTATGTGCTCATGAGGAATCTGAGAAAATCCTTTGGTGGAAAGATGCCTCTCACGTCCTAGCACAATATGGTTCAAACGGAACTACAATCCATCCCTCAAATCAAAAGAACTCATGAAAACACAAAGAGGGAAAAACGAAGAACGTGAAGAACAAAATCGCAAGACAAAGAGGAGCACCAATTTGATCCTTGGATTTCCACAAGATGTATGATTGGATTAGCTCCAAGTGTCGGGTTACAAGCCACTCCTATCAAATCAAAGCTATGGATGGCAAAAAGCTCAAGAACAAGAGCAATCCTCTCTCTAACCCTAGCCTCCTCTCACAACAACAAAATGAGAGTGGCACACGTCCAACGATAGTCGTCCCCAACAACCCCTTCACATATATATAGGCGAACGTCGAAAGACACAAACTCTGTTACATGAAGCACTCAACCCAAATACCCTCTAGGGGTAAAACCATCCAACTCTGCGAGTTTCCTCATCGACGGTCATGCACCTTCCTCATCGGTCGCTTCACCGCAACACAAGCCTCCCGATGCCACCATGTGTCATCCTGACATATATGAGTCTTCTCACCGCTAGCTTTGCCTAGATGCAAGCCTCGCGGTGCCGCCACGTGCCGCCCCATTCCTCCTCGGAACCTCCACCGGGTTTCGAGGCCCAAACCGGCAAACCCGCCAACCTGAGTTTTGAGGCCCAAACTCAGAAACCGGCCACCCCAGGTTTTGAGGCCCAAACCTATAAACCGTCGTGGTAGTTTCCTAAGGCTCAACTACCAAACTCACGCCGTAGACGGAGCGCGGGTCTCACACCCCATTGCTGACACCAATGTCAACGCATGTACAGCCTCTGCCTAGCATGATGCCTTCGCCTTCCTCCATGACTTGATCGATGGCATTTGCATCTCCAATGCAAACCCGTGTGTAGCCTCCACTAGGTGCCATGACGCCATCGCCTTCCGTCTTGACTTGACCGATGTTGTCATCATCCCCATGTACTCCTGCTTGTTGCTGCCAAGTGCTAGCTACCACAACTAGTCCTCCGGCCTCCTGGTCCCTCAGTCCAAGCCTCACGTCTGCCCTTCACCACTCCCGATCCATCGGCATGGCACATCTCTACTTGACCTTCACCTCGTCATCGACCATTGCCTTTGAGCTCCACACCTACACCCTAAATGTACATATTGTTGAGCTTCTTGACTTGGTTGACTTGTATAGGCTATTAGGACACATCCATGATCTACGGTAGGTCATCTGATGTTTGGGTGACTCTTGACTCGAGTAATTCTGATAGGCTTCTTCTTATTTAGCAAAAAGGTGACCCTTGATGATTGCTTTGACCCCTTTGACTTAGATGCACACATCACTTGCTTCTGCCTTGCTCAAAGGTTGGTAAGGTCTTCTAGTGAGGCTCTGGTCCCTTATAGCTCCAATTGGTAGGAATGCTTGAGGATCTTGGGTTTGGCAAGGTTCCACTTAGGGTTCCTAGGTTCAAAAATTAGGTATCATTCTTGAGAAGGTTATGGTCAAATGAATAAAGACAACAATTTAGGCATAGGGGATGGTCGATAAAGATGCATCATGAGGTCAAGCCAAGGATCAAATCTTGTCCGAACATAGGAATGTATGAGGCTTTCTCTAGGTTGTACCTCAGGATGAATCTTGAGGGTTAGGACAAAAGCTCAACTTAAATTTAACAAGGGTATTTAGTACAGTTTTGTTTGGGTGATTTTCAGTCGTGACAACGAGCAATACTCAAAATACCAAATACTATTTTGTACAACACACGAGACAACAAGTCATGACCAAAGGATTGGGTAGGCAACCAGTTCCTCATGAAGACCTCGTGGGCAGCTACCAATAGTACAAGCCCATGATACCCTCACTATAAGAGAAAACACCCAACCATGACAAGGTGGGCCGAATAGACCGGACATTTGGGAGACCTAAACCAGATGGAGTATCTAAACGACTTGTTAGACAAGACATTGACTAGATATACTTAGAAGCTAATAAATTTGTAAAGATCTGACTAGATTCAAACCCTATTTCTCATTGTAATAAACTAGGAAACAAATCGAATCCAATCAGGTTCTTCAATGTAAACCCTACCCCCAAACTAAATAAGGAGGTGTAGGGTCCCCTTCATCAGCAATCTGGTCAATATCATTCCACTATGTATTATCACCACCCCACTCCCAGCGCATAGCACATAAGAAAGTTGTTCTACAATGCATGTAGAGTACCCCATATCTGAATTAGAATCATTGTCCCAATTGTATAATGATCTCTAATCGGATGACAAATTCTACGACATTAGGTGATCAACATGACGTATTTTCCTCCATCAACAACCTATAATACATAGGTCGACAAGATATCTCAGTGTAGTTTAGCAATATCGCTTATTTGTCTCCATGCTTTTATTAAACAAGTAACCGATACTTTACATATAAAGATATAGATATACAGCTAAGAGATTTTTAGAATATTATATACTTTTACTAGAATTACTTTACGTTTTCTGTCGCTATACTATTTTGTCATAACTTAATATTGGTATGTCAGTATGACACCTATACAAGCTGGCATTATTAATTTCTATCCTAATGCCTAACAACTTTGTCTAGAGTAGTGGCTTCTTTTGCTTGTCCTCGAGGCAAGTTTGTATAGCGGTGGTATCATTTGAAGCGTCTGATTTTAAGCGTAAGGTCTAAATTGCTCGTAAAAGAGGCCGCGAAACAAACACGCCCTAGAAGCAAAAGAGGCCTCTCAGCCCTGCATTTCAGGCTGAAGGGTAGTCTCGTCTTTTCATGCTTGTCCACTCTCCACGGTCCAGTACACAGTACTTCGGCTCCATACATATACAAGCACTGGCGCACTGCTCTGCCAGAGAGAACTCAGACGACTCCGCTGCGCCCGCTGTCCTCTGCAGCTCTGCCACCCCAAGAAAGCGAGGACGACGCCTCGCGCGGCGCCGTCATGCTCCCGCCGTTCGGCAACCCCCTCTGGGTACCGGAGGACGTCGACGACCAGCAGCAGCAGCACGCGCCTCCGCCGACGCCCATGGGGTTGGTGACGGTGCCGGCGCAGGGGCACGAGGAGCAGAACCTCCTGGCCCTGGCATCCGCCGCCGCCATGGGGACCGGTGGTGTTTTCAGCTCGCCGGCGGTGCTCGATGACGACTGGTACTTCGACCCCGTGGCTGCGGCCATCGCCGCCGGCGCGCAGGGGCACCTGCTCCTGGCGCCGCCGGCGCCGGCGCCGGCGCCCGGCACCGGGTCGCAGATGTTCTCGCTCTTCAACGTTGGCGGCGCCGCGACGTTCGACGTCCATGGGTTCGACCTCGGCCTCGGCAGCGGGACCGGCGGCGACCTGGTCCCGTTCACGGGCGCCGGGAACGCGTCAAATTCCGCGTCCTTTTCCCTGATACCGGCAGGGAACGCCGGCTTCCTCGGTTCGTTCGGCGGCTTCGGCACAGCGCCGGCGCAAATGCCGGACTTTGGCGGCCTCGGCGGGTTCGACATGTTCAACAACGGCGCCGGCTCCTCCTCCGCGGCGCCCCCTCCTGCCTCGGCGTCCCTGACGGCGCCGTTCTCTGGGCGTGGGAAGGCCGCTGTGCTCCGCCCGCTGGAGATCTTCCCGCCCGTGGGCGCGCAGCCGACGCTGTTCCAGAAGCGCGCGCTCCGCCGCAACGCCGGCGAGGAGGAGGACGACAAGAAGCGCAAGGCGGAGGCCATCGCCGCGGCTGCGGGAGCGTCCTCGGCCGGTGGCGGTGACACGGTGCTGGACGACGCCGACGATGATGACGGCGGGAGCATCGACGCCTCCGGGCTCAACTACGACTCGGAGGATGCCAGGGGCGTCGAGGACAGTGAAAAGAAGGACGGCAAGGATTCCAACGCCAACAGCACGGTGACCGGCAGCGGCACGGGCGACGGGAAGGGTAAGAGGAAAGGGTTGCCAGCCAAGAACCTCATGGCAGAGCGCCGTCGCCGGAAGAAGCTTAATGACCGGCTCTACATGCTCCGGTCCGTCGTGCCCAAGATCAGCAAGGTGAGAATTGTACCCTTGCATTTATTTGTTATTCAGTTACTATGAATTGTAGCTCGTAATTTAGATGAATTCTCTATGTTTTGGTAGCAATTAGCATCTAGAATTAGTATGTATGCTTATATTGGTATATGTTTCATGGAATTAATTATGTGAAGCTAGTGTACTCCATGGTACAGAAAATTGTTTGCAGAGATGTCGCGCATATAAGGTGCAGTTGTTCCCATAGAATTGTAGATGCTTTTTTTCTATAAGAACTCTGTGGTTAGCATTAAAGCTTGGGCATTCTGATGTGTGTTCATGTCATTTTGGTATGTTTATGCTATTGATTTTGTGAAGCTGTTGTCCATGCTGTGATGAATTATTTGTCATGAACTGTTGGTATGCTCATCTCAGGTGCAATTTTTATCTAGATGGCATATGTATATGGAGGATTTAGCCATTTAACACTTTTCTATGTTCATCTAGGGGATAGCCTTGCTTTCTAGGTTCTAAAAGTTGCACATCCTTCAGTTCAAAAAGATATATGGATTAGCATCTACCATTTCAGTTTGTGTTTAGGTTTTGATGATGCTATGCGTAGTGCTTCGGTTAGGGTCCCAACCTATAAGTTGTGACTTTGATTCTGTGCATTTCTTTCTTTTCTCTTAGAAAAGTACCTCCTGTTCTATTTCATGCAGTTATTGTTGCAGTTAAGGGAACCTCTTTGTCGAGTGACATCATGACTAACATAGCAAAATTTAGATTTCAATCTGTCCATGATCTCTGTTCATAAGTTGTTCTGCATACAGATCACTATCCTTCACAGTGTCCTTTTCCTGATTCCAGGGCCTCTTTCTCTGTTTCGAGGTCAATCATGTAACAGCTTGCACAAATACAATAAAGATCTGCCCTACATCTCTGCTGTTACAGTTTGGTTCAGAACATAGGGAGAATTTCTTTCTTTCTTTCTTTTTTGCACCATAGAACAGAAAGGCATCAGTTATGGTGTAATAGTGCTTTTGGCATGATTAGTTTCAGTTATCTGTCTTGTGCTGAGTACCTCACCTTTAGACTTACTGGTACATCCTTCATTATATTCATAGACATCATATCACTAATGTTACTTTCTCCTTTTTACCGGCCAATGAACTGGTTGTTTCTGTTTGCAACTGGTAGATGGACAGGGCCTCCATTCTTGGCGACGCAATCGAATACCTGAAGGAGCTGCTGCAGAAGATCAATGATCTTCAGAATGAGCTGGAGTCATCCCCTTCCACAGCCTCACTGCCTCCAACACCCACAAGCTTCCACCCCCTGACTCCGACGCTGCCCACTCTGCCATCTCGTGTGAAGGAAGAGCTGGGCTCAAGTGCATTGCTTAGCCCTACTTCTCAGCAACCAAGGGTCAGTATATGTTCTCTCTGAACGCACACTTTATCATTAGCTTTCCTTCGTATGAAATGGTGTGACAGAACTTGTCGCGACACGATATCGTATTCATATTCTTTGGTTAAACAGAATATAGCTTCGGCTGTAATACGAGTGATCTATGCATCAGTTTGTGTCACTGTTGTCATTCTGGTTGAAGCATTTCGCTGACTTGTGCCATTTCTACTGCTGCAACAGGTTGAGGTTAGGATGAGGGAAGGCCGGGCGGTGAACATCCACATGATCTGCCCTCGCAGGCCTGGTCTTCTGCTTTCTGCTATGAGGGCGATCGAAGGCCTCGGTCTCGATGTCCAGCAAGCTGTTATCAGTTGCTTCAATGCATTTTCCATGGACATCTTCAAGGCTGAGGTAATGTACTATTGCACATATCTTTCTTCTCATTCTCACTGACAGAAAGCACGGCGCAAGCTGTCATGTTCTACCGGCTTGAAATTTGGACTTCGTTATTTGTTGCCACATGAAAAATAAACTGACTCCAAGGACTTGATTGTTTTTCCTCACTGCAGCTATACAAGGAAGGCCCTGGCCTTCTGCCAGAAGACATCAAGTCCGTGCTCCTGCAATCTGCTGGGTTCCATGGCGTCATGCCGTGATCTGGGACAACAAGACTGCTCAACCATCCACCAAAAAGAAGTCAAAAAAAACAATGTAGCTAAGGGAAAGTTTACAAGAACTGGTGTTTCCAGTCCCAGGGTTTGATTTTCGACAGAACCAGCCAGCTTCGTCTTGTAAACAGTTGGAGACACCTCCAGAACGAACCTGCTCAGGGTTTTTCAGAACCGTATCGGTTCGCTCGTCTTTTAATCAAGTCGGATAAAGCTTAGTAAAAAATAATGTCAGTAGTCTCCCAGTCAGTTCTAGTTCTTGCTTGGTACATGCTTTTTTTTTTGCCTTGTGCAGTTAGCTTTTCTCCTGCAACTCTGATGAGTCGAAGTCGAATGAAAAAGTGAACCGTTCTCAAAATCCTCTGTCGTCAGATCTGTGTCTTCTTCTCCCTGTATGGTGACTGGATCTTTCTTTTTTGCCGTGGCTTGGCCTGTTTGTTGGGTTTGCAAAATCCTGGTGCTGGTGCATCTGCATGATGCGGAATGGTAACGGACACAGCGGAGGCTCAGGTCAGTTGTTGGAAGCAAGCAGCAGGGCGGGCGGGCTGGACCATGATACGGTGGGGGGCCAGGCGCGTCTTCACTGCAGCCCGGCCATTAGCAGCGCTGGATTTATTTGGCTGGTTTCCGGCGAGATCCGGGTAAAAAAGCTGATGAAAAGATGAGATAGAACGCGGTAGAATAGATAGCCCCAGGTTTCCACCCGTAGACCCTGGTCCTGGCGCGAGATGAGGAGGGAAAAAAAACTGCAGGTTTCTTGCTGTGGAGTACTGGAGTTTTATAGCACTGCGCGGACAATTTGAGTCTCGGTGATTTGTTCTTCGCGTGATTTTCAGCTTCTCTGATTTTGCAAGCCGTTCGTTCCTGAACAAAAAGGTGCCTGCCAGGTGTCGAGGCCTGCGTTGCCTGAGAGAACCGTCCCTTTCTCTGCTGTTGTCAAGGACTCGTCCGTTCTCCCGTCGTCGGCCTCATGCAGATGCAGCAGATCCAACGCTGCATGGCGCGGCCAGAACTGCTCCGTTTGGCCCATAAATGGCTGCACGGCCGCATGATTCCCCTTCCTGGCGTGCCGTCGGGCCGGCCGGCCGTCCGGCGCCGCGGCGGCGACGGCAGTGCGAGTGCCAGTGCCAGTGCCAGTGCCAGAACGGCCACTGCCAGAGACGTCTCTGAGTTCCAATCATGAGGCCAGTGCGCGTGCGTGCGTACTGCGTACTACGGAGTACGGAGTACATGCAATGCAGAGCGGCTCGTTGGCGTGCAATGAGATGAGATGAGATGCACACGCATTGAATTCGGTTCACTCGGTTCCTGTGTGTGTGCGAGCGCGCGCTTCTTCTCTCTCACACACATACACAGCGCAATTCATTTGTATCTTGGCATGTCGCTTCGGTTCCTTCACGATACACAACAAGCGGGGCAAAATTTGTCGCCAACGCCAAAACTTGGGGAAGCCAAAAAAAAATTTTGTTTCTACAGTTCTGTTTATACTATCAAAATTTGCCAGCATCTCAAATTTTGTTTTGTTAAATATGTAGCAAACAGTGGCTGATGCGGAAAAAATATTAGGGGCCTTCTTCAATTTTCAAATAACTTCAGCCTCTCTTCAGTGTGTATCTATAGCAAAAAAAAATCTAAGGAAGATTTAGAAGGGGCTCTATGAATTCAGCGGCCGTAGGAGGGGGCTAGAGCCTCATCCGCCTCACCACTGGATGATCCACCCCTGGTGGCAAATGTTTCTCCATCTTTTGCTTACCAAATATTTGCATGGTAAACTTTTTCCAGCAAACCAAACAATCTTGTACGTAGCTTTCATCTCTGTTGCAGCAGGTACGCCGTTAGCAGCTTGCATTGCAAGACATTTCTCTCGAGAGTTCGTGGGCGTACTGTGAAAATGCAGCGAGCATCCATCCATATATGTCCAGATATATTTTACTGCCTTCAAATTGAATCCCCTACAGCTAGGGGTGAACGAGAAGAGGGGCGGAGAATTTATTCGGGCGCGATCCGGTTGACAGCTTCCTCCTCCTCTGTGACCCGTGTCAGGCAGGCCACAATCACTACTGCCCCCCGTCTTCAAGGCCGTGCACGCGCGCATGTGCGGCTGGATCTACCGCCGCCGGCCGGCCGGCCGGCCTCCGGGACGCGGTAGTTGCAGCTTCGGAATGTAAAAGGTGAAATTTTGTGAAAACCTCAGAGCTGATGCACGGCGGCAGTGTGCTTGGACGGTTCTGGGCCAGGCTGCAAGGAGAGAGGAGAGAAAAACGCTGAGCTGTGAAGGCAGACAGAAGACAGGCGCTTGTTTCCAGCGGTGGGATTAAATTCGCTCCGTGCCGACGTGCTGCAGGTGTGTACCGTGCGCGTCGCCGGAAACCGGCCCAAGACAGGCGGGCAGCCCGTCGCGCGGCCCCTCATCCGTCGGTCGTCGGAAGTCCTGAAAAACAAAGGCAGAGCGAGTGGCAACCGGAGCAGAGGCCCTCCTCTATGGATGCCGTGCGAACGAATCGGATCATCCGACAGATCGGGCCACGGCGGCTCTCGCCGTCTCAGACAGACAGCCGTAAGGAAACATAGGAATACAGAGAGAGGGCCTACTCAATTTCCCAGCCGGAATTCGAAGCCAGTCCTTTCACCCACCTATTTGTTAGGACGAACGTGTCACTTTCCAACAGTGGTGGATCTCAAATAATGAAATAAATAATTAGGATATAAATCTCCTTTTTATAACATTAACTTTTTCTTAACGTTGTCTTATGGTTAAAAATTTATGGCTAAAAATTTATGGACACCGTAGCGGGGCTGGAGCTCGGCAGCCTCCCTAGCAGATCCGCCCCTGCTTTCCAAGCCGACTATATGGTGCAAATGTCATCGTCATCGTCAACGTTAAGTTCCAGACGATAGTAGTATCTTTTCATTATATGCATATGGGTAGAGGCAGTCAGCCATAGATGGAAACAGCAGCTGCTGGCTGCTTCCTTTGAATAAGGCTGGCGCAATACGGCAACAGGCAGCGCCGCAAGACAAACCCCGACGGCGTCCCGCGTTCAGACATGCCGCCTCCGACCAAACCACAGGTCACACATCGCGCCACCAAGACGCACATCCAGCAGCGCTCAGGGGACCCAACGACATCATGGCTATCAAGTGCCCTTACTACTTTTCCTAGTCCCCAACAAAACCCACCAGGATCACAACACCATATTCCTCAAAAAGGATCACAACACCATGATAACATTCTTCAGCCACTCCATAACATCAACGGCCGGGAACGAACCAACTTAAGCTGAAAGAGAGAATCACCACGCCACCAGGAAAAAGACCCAAGCCTCCAATTCTGCAAGAGCAAACTAGACTCTACGACGAAACACGATGTACAGGCTCTGATTTCAGGCTACACAAACAAGGAACACTCCACGATAGGGGGAGGAAAGGCATGACCTCCCAGCAGCAACACAACGGCAAAACTTTAAGCACAGGAGCCAGGAATGACGATTACGCAGAAGATATATTAGACTTGATGCATGAGGGGGCAGCTATGTACAACGCTTAGTACTGAGGGAAAGTGCGGGAGGGCTTCGCTTAGTTTGCTACGCATACATTAGGTGGTAGGACAAGCGAACAACTAACTTACCTCACCAAAAGGAGAAACCAAAACTGCAGTAAATAAGAGGGTTCAACTTAGACCAGCAGGACGAGCACCATCTATAGATACTAGGGTACTACGTGCTCATCCAATGCATAAAGAAAAGCATTAAGCTCCACTAGGAGACCTATGGATACATTGCCTTTTCCTCTCCATTGTTACTCACGACGACCTGCCAAAAGAACAACAATCAGGCAAAGAATAGTGGAGAACTAACAATTTGTCACATAACGACCATTCGGAATTTATAATCGAGACTAGGTTCAGCTGCTAGTGAGTGAAGTGGATTGCATTACCAGCTGCAAGGCTTTAGCAGTTCTCGGAGTTAAGGGATGAGGAGGATAGGCAGCCAGGAATCTCCCTCGCAGCAGAGCCCCTTTCCATTGAATTAGCAAGACTGTCCTCCGACCTTGCGTTCAGGGAGCCCGGATTCATCCGCTGGACCTCCTCCCTTGTGTAGATGAAGATCTTGTGGACTATGTTGCAAAACTCACTGCCCAGTCAAATAGAGGCAAATCAAGATTTTCGCTTACATAAATCGACCGCGAAAATAAGGGGAATATTCAACAGTTACTCACTTCCAGGGATCATCCCCAACCAGCATCATATCACCTTCATTGTCAGTGTACACAACCATCCATTCCTTGTTAGAACCTTTCAGCTCACCATTGAAGTCAAACATCTCATCCAGCTCAGCAATCAATTCCGTGTAGCCATTGAACTTTGTAAGATCCACAGACCTGCCAAGTGCGATTCCTTGCTTGTGCACCTGAAATGAACAAACATCGTACATCAACCATCATGGTGAACAACAGCATTGATGCTAAAAAATAGGTATATTTCTGTAAAAGGTACTATGTATATGCCTAGTGCGTACAGCCACAGCTTTCAGACAGTGCCTACAGCCACGGCATTCAGATGGCATCTACCATGCAGTTCCAAACAAGGAGTAATATGCAAGTAATGGAGATTTAGTTCTGACTGCATGGTGCATTAGGAAATTATCAGGCTTTGGAACATTGCAAACAAACATATCAAAGGTATTTCAGACAGGAGGAACAGTCAGAACACTATGTAAAAAAGGATTTAGATGTAATTACAATTCTGCCTGTATGCAACAGACTTCATCAGAGACTAAAAAGAGAACATGCTTGGTACAGTAACAAGAAAAACACACCTTCTTGCAGCTCCTAGTTGATCCACCTTGTGATTTGCACTGTGTGCCTCTTGAAACTTGACATTTCTCTGGAACAGGATCTACCTGTGTAGCATCAAGTTGCTTTGGCATCTTAAGTGGGTCAGAACATTTGTCTGCTTCAATTGCGTCTACCATCCGCCATTCAGCTGCTGCTGGAGTTTGTGGCATCCCATCATAGGCAACACTTGGTGGAGACTTCAAAGGTTCAGATTTGGCTGGGCTATCAAGGTGAATTCCAAAAAGCTTGCATGAATTGCCTTTCATTTTCTGAGCTTCACCATGGGCAAGGACCAAAGGTTGAGGCCTAATCACGCGTGGCTGCACATCGTCCATGCGAGCACCAGGTATCATGTGCCCAAACCATCCAGATGAGTATTGATCAATGGCACGGCCAGGTAGTGCAGCAAAAACTCCATTCCCAAACTTGGTATTTGTAGAACTCTGAGACAACCCACCACCTTCCTGCATCATAGGATAGCTCTGTCTGTTCAACCCAAAGGCAGTACTTGAAGGCATCATGGACCATGAACCAGGGAACAGATTGTGATTGCCTTGCTGGTCCTGATAATGAGCATTTACAGTGTGCCAGAAATTAGGACGACCAGCAGCAATCTGATCAGGTAAACAGAAACCCTGCGGGTTCTGTACATCTTTATTAGGTTGTTGATATCCAGATAACATTTCATTGTAACCCTCCGGCCTGTTCATATGCATCCAACTATCTGAACCCAGCTTCCTCTGCATGCCAATGGTGCTCTTCTCTGGATCAAACCCTGACGGTCGCAGGGTTGACTTATGAGCAGCGTCCAACTCACTGTTATCACCAAAACCACTTTTCGGGGGCGCATTATCCTGGGCCTGCAAGGGCCTTTGCAGGGCATGTTGTTGACTCTCTAACATGACCTTCGGAGCAGCTAGAATAAGGTAAAACACATGTATTAGTAAGATTACCATACATCCAACAAGTTTTGCACGCACAACAAAGTCAAACCTTCTTTTGTTGGAGCTGAAGAGTCAGGCAGAGAAGCTACAGCATTAGAGCGAGGCCTCTTGGGTCTGTGCACTGGAAGCGGATTGATAGGGGGAGGGCTGACTGCAGGTTCTATTTGCCAGGGAGAAACCCTTTCAGGACGTGGAATGGAGGAAGCTTCATCCCACCTCACCTGCATAACATTAAAAGCACATCATAACAATGTTCACAAAACAAGTCAATGATACGGGAGAAGGGGTAAAACCTTGAGGTAACGCCATTTAGATTCAGCCCATCCAGCTTGATCAGGATCCACATTTCCGACAATGGTCCCAGTGAACCTAATTGTACAGGAATATAATGTTTCAGATCAATTTTAATAGAGGAATCAACTATATCAAGCAGAAAATATCTACTATTGCACCAGAAAATTGCTTACCTTTGCTCTGGAGCCTCTTCGCCTTCAAACCTCATTTTAAATCTCATCCCTATAGGGTAATTTCGTTTCAGTGATTCCATATAGCGATCACAAGGGACAACAAACTCAGCTGGACTTGTCCTGAGAGCAGTAATTCAGAAGACAATTATATTAAATGAAAGCACTGCATATTATATCAGAAATAAAATAACACAAGGCTTAACAGTATTCAGGAATTATCAAGCATAAAACCTATACAAGATTAAGCACAAACCTAGGCTTGTAGTAGACAGTGAACATGGTCCCAGTGTTAACAGCATGCCATGCCGTAGCAAGAACACCAAGATGCATGCTGTGGCTTGATATTACTGAAGACGGAACATTTGCTTGCTGCCTCATGGCACGCCTGACTCCTACACGCAGCTCCCCGTTATCACCTCTGCACACATCATTTGTGAACATACTTATTAAGCAGTGGGAGCAGGGGATACCCAGAAACAAGTCTAATCAAAGCTCATATCAAAAGTTAATCATTGTCACAAAAACATACCTTAGAAAAATGAAGGCATCCCCAGCAACAAGACGCTTGGCACTAACAAATACACTCCAGCCACTCTGCAAAAGATGCCTTCGTGGTTGACCTGAAGTAGCAGAAACATAGATGAAATAACTTCAACAAGGATCCAACAACTAATTCTAACAATCTGTTGTCAAACATGAACTGGGCACAAAATTTTATTACTTGGCTCAATTCACAAGTCAAAAAGACATGTAATAATAACTACTTGTTCTATAAAAACTAAAGTGTGTAAGATGATGCATTGACTGACAAAACTAAATGGCTATGCTGGCATCATGAAATGCACGCCCATGGAAAGAAACCAAAAATACACATGTTGGAAACACAAGTTGGTCCCCACAATGAAGCCTGTGAGGTAAGATAATACGTACATACACATCGTACCTGGAAGCACATTTAAACCAATTTAAGATCAAGTTAAGGAGTCATTAATGCACACAAAAACTCTTTACACACTGTACAAACAAACAAAAACTAGCGCTATGTCTGCAAGTCTCAGCATACTGGTGCAAGTGAGCAAAGATGTTGAGTGATCACCTCTGAATATGTGGCGAAAGCGCCATTCCACACCATGCAGGTCCTTGGCCACAAGCTCTTGTGTTGGAGGTTGACGGCTCATATCCTGACCATGAAGCCAAAGCAAAGATTACCACTACAGCTAAATAAAGCAACAAATTGTAAACCTACAAGTGCTGTACTGGCAACATCAAGTCAAGGATCCAGCAAGCTAACCAGTGGTGGAAGACATTCATCTGCATGGCGTCGCAGCACCGAGAAACCACCATGTGTGCTGGTGTCAGAGGCTGTCAATGTCTTGCAGAAGGAGTGCACGCGTGGCCTTGCAAGTGCAGCAGGAGGTGCAGCAGGCATCTCCTCCTCACTAGAGACATTCTCCTCCGGCTGCTACATCCAGGCCAGATGTACAAATGGTGCACGTTTAGACACTTCGGATCAACATTCAGATGGAGCAGTGTGTGAAAGCATCACTCACCTTTGATTCAGGTAGCAGAGTGAGCTGGGCATAAACCTCATCATTGTCCGGCTCAGCCTGCCCAACAAATTGGCATCAAGCACACATTGGTTGAAAGGCAGAGGTCACATTTGCAGCAAGAGGTGGTTTAAGTACCTTCAATTCAACATTCATGACCTCACACGGGATCTTACATGGGAGATTGTAAAGTTGCATGTGCTGCTCAGCCACCTGGTTGGTCGATGCCTCCACCTGAAATCCACAAGAACAATTTACAACTAACAAATTACTCCACCGAATCGCCAGAACTCAGAGCCGACAACTGATCACAATTCACAAGTGATAAGGAAGGAATCAATAAATTCTCTAAGTGAACAAGGCAGACGCCCAATGTAATGGCAACCACTGATTGAAATTTCCTACTAAACTGGGGGGGGGGGGGGGGGGGGGGGACTGAGCATAAATCGCGAGATAACACGGAGCAAGACACATGGGAAGCTCATATTTTCCCAAACGAGAACGTGGTGGAGCAACAGGAACAGCTTGGCGATCCACCACAAGAACCAAATTCATCTGTAAGCTCCGAGCTCGAGTGCAAAAGTAAACTTAGATCGCGCTTAGCCACTAACAGACCTGCCAAATCATGGGGGGAAATAAAGAATTTACACCGGTACAAGACGTGGCAGCCTAAATTTTCGGAGCCGACAATCTAAACCCGGCTTGATTCGCCGGCAGGCCAGTGAACCCACGAAACTGGAGGCACCGCCGCAGGACCCCAAAAGTGGACGAAATGGTGCAAAACCCCTCCATGGTCCCACGAGAACAGCTCGCGCGAACAGAATTGTCCCGTGAGAAGCGGAATTCCGCTGAAGGCAGAACGCAGGAACACTCACTACCCTGGTCACCGGAGACGCCATAGCGAAAACCCAGAAACGCCCGCGCAGACTGAAGTCCCGACGCGAGATTGTAGAGGCGGCCTGAAGAGGAGAGTGAAATTGGGCAGCTCACCTGCTCGATATGGCCCTGCGGGAAGTAGTAGACCTTGTCCCCGACCCTGGGCACCGTGACCAGCGGGCCGGCGCAGAGGTTCCAGAGCTCCGTGTACATGCCGTCCTCCGCTCCGCCGCCGCCTGCGAACGAGGAGAGAGCGTGCACAGGCCCACAGCCAAACCCACGTCAAAACCCGCCGAACCCAAACCACACGGAGGAAGCTCACCAAGAGAGCACGACTCACCTCGCGCCGCTGCAGCGGCATCCCCCTCGCCGCCTCCACCCCCTCCCGCCGCCTGAGCGGCGGCAGCCGCGGCCGCAGCCGAAGAAATCATCCCGAGCACCAGATCTTCACATCCGCGGCGCCTCCGCGCGCGCGCTCACCCTCCACTCCCGCGAACCCGCGCCCGAATCGCGCGAATTCCCGGCCGGACTGAGCCCCGCCCCCCGAATTCCCCTCCGATTTAGCCGCCGCCGGCCTCGTCGTTCCCCTTCTCTCTTCTCCTGCTCCGCTAGTCCGCTCGCTTCACCTCCCCCCAAAAAATTTTACTGCTGGGCTCGGGTAGAGAGAGAAGGGGGGGGGACGAGATTTATGAGGGAGCCGAACGCGACGTCACTTCGCTCGCGGCGTGGTGGTGGTGGTGGAGTGGAGTGGTCTCCTCGCCTTCCCGTGCGTTCTGTGTGAGAGCAGCTCGGTCGATTGCTCTGCTTGAAGTTGAAGCCGGCGGTGAGGTTACCGCGGAAGAGGGGAGGGAGTGAGGCGACCGCGGAAGAGGGGAGGGGGCGCAATTATTTCACTGCTATATGAGGCGGGCGGGCTGGGCTTGGGCCGGATCGGGAGGGGACGAAGGGGGTTCGGGCTGGGTGGGGCTGTCTGGCTCCTGCAGGCAAGGGGTGGGCGCAATAAATATTCGTGTTGGGGCATTGGGGGCGGGGCGGATCCTTTGCTGCCTCCTGCGGCGGAGGGTGTCATCTCTGTGGCCTTTTTTTTAAAATCGCGACGTGGATGGCCACAGGAGATGCTCACATGGATGCGGCTTACTACAGTGTTCGGAGTACTCCATTGTCGTTCGTCCTCGAATACATACGGCACGTTTTCTTTCTGGAATTTTGGATGGACACCCAGGTTTGCCCAGCCTTGCTCAGCCAGATAAGGATAGCCTTGTTCGTTATAGTGAGCAAATTTGGATCTCCTTAGAGGCAATAGAGTAGAACAAGAAATATGTTGACGTAAATTAGAAGTAGCCAAACACCACAGCGCTAGGACACGTCGTAGCAAATTGCCAAGACGCAAACATCGGATGGTATGGTACGGTAGCTAAAAGGCGTTTATCGCACGATCAGGGTCACACTACATCGGCATTTGTGGATGCACACAGGCAATCCGGCGGTTGCGGACGTGAGTTCCCTACCACGCGTAGGATTGTGGTTTCAAAGTATTGTAAGTTTCCGTGTGTTTGAATATAGTATTCCCTCCATTTTAAAATAAATGTAATTCTAAAGTTCAAAATTTGTTCCAAAATAAATACAATCATACATAATCCCTCCGTACTCGTAAATAAGTCGTTTTGGACAAGATTTGAGTCAAACATTAGAAATATAGATCATAAATAACTTTAAATTTGTTAAGTTTAAAAATGTGAGAAGTATATGAATAGATTCGTCTTAAAAAGTACTTTCATAAAAATATACATATGTCACTTTTTAATAAATATTTTTATAGAAATAAGGAGTCAAAATTATACTTTAAAGACCGTGTTGTTGTCCTTTTCTATTTGGTGAGCTCGTACGACAACTCTATTTGTCTTTTTCTATTTTTTCGTTTTTCAAAGCCTAATGATTACAATTTTATATGGACATTTTGGTAATTTCACTGGTGTATTGGTAACAATGTCTAATCCTATAATTACATTTATTTTGTGACGGAGGGAGTACATCTATAGATAGGTTTTACTACTTTTTTATATAAAAAGGAGTTTTTTCTATTAGAAAGATGTTCCGGTACAAGAGTGTTTGCATTTTCTACATTGGCATATTGTACAAAAACAAGCATACATTAGCATTCTATGAGTGGGACTAGTCGTTGACGGACGTGTGCTCCTAACGATCCGAACGTGCGCGCACGGAAAAGAATAACACATACGCACGTACTTCTTTCTTCGTTCTCATGTCTAGTTTTTACGGGCCGATCTAAAAGCAACTCATTGACGTTTCTCTGGTCTAGATTCTGGGCCGACAAGCCTATTTAGATTTTACGAACTTTTTATTTCTCTTTCGGGATAGCAGATACGTGGTAGATGAAAAGGGCGAGGAGATGGTTTGAAAATCCATATATATATGCACAACTACAAATCCACACTATTTTACGTTCCATAATACTTTATCTAGCTAGTATTAATGATTCAACCGAAATAAAAAATGATTTATAAAAAGACTTGAAAGTTTATCAAAAAAAATAAAAAAAGAGTGTGTGTATATATATAATTTATAATTATGTATGTAAAAAATATGAAATTAGAACTATGAATCATGAAATAGTTTTGAACTACGTAAAATTATAAAATATGTAAAAAAAATATTAAAATAAATGAAATTTTGTTAAACTTTAAATCTGTGTATCTAAAAAAATATGAAATAGTACGAAAATTAAAATTTGATTCTTGAATTTGAGAACTTTGAATTATGACATTTTAAACTTTGTAATGCTAGATTCAATGCTTTCAATTATGGTATTATAAACTTTACGCCGCTACATTAAAAATATTAAACTCCATGGTGTTTAATATCATTCTGATTAAATGTCATTTTAATATCGGTATTTATTACATTATTGTTATTTTATCATATGATCTATATGTTTTTAGTGTATATAAAAATTATTAGTTGTTCTGTAGCAACGAACGGCCACGAACCTAGTATATATACAAGACAAAATATGAGGGGGGTGTTTAGGACTGCTCCGCTCCCGTTTTTGTTGCTCCGCTCTAGCTCCACAGTGCCAAATAAATCCAGCTCCAAGAACTCTCTCCATGAAAAAAAGATAGAGCCGGAGGCCAACTTCACGTTTTTTTAGCTCTTCAAAGGGTACTCCAGTTTTTGGAGTTTTGTACTCTCACATGGAGTTGTGAGATAATTACTCACATTGTCATTGATTAATTGTCTACTCATATACTAATTTGTTCAACTCCAGTAAACACGCGTAGAACCTTTCTATCATTTATAATTTACCAGATAATTATTTATATTTGAATTATGACCCCAATTAATGTTCTATTATTTGTTTTCTATTTTTTCTTAAAAATATCAAGTGTAATTTCAATTAGGGGTATAATGGACTATTTATATGACACTCATTTCTAGTATGCTATATAAAGGTCCCGTTTGGCAGGGCTCCTCTACCGGCTTCAGAAGCCTTTTGGAGCCGTTTTGTGCCAAACAGAGTAAAATAAAACAACTCTATACAAGAAGCCCCTTAAATCGTGCTCTCACCGAGGTTTGAGGTGAGATGAAGCTAAAAGTAGTGGCTTCACGTCATCCTACGTGGCGTTCTGTGAGAGCATGTTTTAAGGAATTTTACATGTGGAGCTGTTTTACCAAACGATTTATCAAAACGGCTCCAGCTTTATAGGTAGAGCTATTTATAGAGCCGAAACCTTAAAAAAATAGCTTCACTAATAAAGTGGAGTCATGCTAAACTAGGTCAAACTCTACGATGGAGCTGCTCCATTGCGATGGAACAGAGCAGCAAAAAAATATTAGTGGAGCAGTAACACCTCCTAAATCTCCGCTGGTGGGGTGAGCGTCGCAATAGTCAGGGCCTCGTGGGCCCAGGGACGTGTCGAGGAATCAGAGGCCAGGTGGGCCCGCGCGCCTTCTCCTAAGATCCCAGCCGTCCTCCGTCCTCGCCCCCGTGTCGCCGTCAGGGCACCGGGCTAGGCATCGCAATCGCATCGATCGCCCTCCCTGCCTGGATAGGGACAGCGGGGGATCGCTCTTGCTGCCTGCCTTTGTTGCCGAGGCGCCCCAACCACCAGCCCGCGCTTTATTTATCGCGCTCGCGCGACGCTACTAGGACTAGTACTCATTTCCGCCGCGACGGGAGTCGCCGCGCCGCACCGGGCACCGAGATCGTGCGCTGGTGGTGCCAGAACGAGACGCAGCAGCCACCCGCGGACACTACCGTCTTCGTATGTGTTGCTCTGTGGGTCTGTGGTATGTATGCCATGCGAGAGATCATGGCGCTGGCGCAAGCAACCACCGCGCAACTAGCAGCAAACGGCGCGTAGTAGTGCTAGCTAGTGATGGGCTGATGGCCACTCGGACTCGTGCATGCCATGCCACGCGTGACTTGTCCTAGGAAGTGCATCCTGTGCCAACCAAACAAGAGAGAGAGAGATCGTCTCGTCTGGCTGGCGACAGACAGAGAGAGACACGAGGCGGCATATAAAAAGGGTTGGTGTTCGGTGACAACCGAGACAAAGCCCATGTCCAAGGAATCCCCCTTTGTTTTCGCAGTCGCAGATGCCGGTCGCTGGCCGGGCGGCAGTCGATCGGCACACGAGATGCTGCGATGCGATGCGATTCCGCGCACGTCGTCAAACAAATCATGCCGCGGAGGTACAGTAGTACTACTACCTGTAACCTGTGCAGTGTGCACTACCACTAGTGCGCTCCGTGCTCACGGTATTTTATTTTAAAGCGGAATCGTATGAGATCGTCTCCAGTGTAGTACGTGTAAAAAATTTGCAAGTGGCAAAAAGACACGGCAGCTAGTAGCGCGTATTTCAAAATGTCCGTGTGTTTGGTGGCATGAGACAGCCCATAAAGCGGGGGAACATAAACATCTCGCTTGACGGTGTGATAACATGGCACACAGCACAGGGGTGGGTGGGTGGGTGGGTGTGCGTGATCCGGACACAACTCTGGCGATTCCAGTCCCATGTGTGTGTGCATATTCAACAGACCATTTGATCCCCCCTTTTTGACATGGGGGCACCTGGTTTAATTACGAAGGCGACCTCGCCAGGCTATTGGGAGCAGCACTTTGCTCAATCGAAATTGCTCCTCGCTTCAGAAATGTGCACTACCATCTCGCAATAGTAAAAGCTGATCCGCGCCATAGGACCAAATATCTTGATGTTTCTAGTCAAAACATCACTAGCTTCGTTAACATCTCCAATAGTTTGGAAAAATAACTTGCTATCATTGTTTTATTGGGAAAAGAAAAAAAAACGTTCTCCAACAGATTGGTATATGACTTGCTAAATTTTTCCAAGTTGGAATCGGAGGCCATCTACTTGCTATATTTACCAAGTCAGCTTCACTTGCTATCCGGCGTTTCTATGTTATTTTTACCAAGTTGGAATACTTTTATATGTTATTTTTACCAAACTATTGGAGATACATGAAAAAATTGCTTGACAAAAGTTTTAGCAAGTTGCTAAATGACAACTTTTTTCAAGTCAAATTTTCCAAACAATTGGAGATGCTTTTAGCAAGCTAAATATGACAACTAGTAAAACTGGCAGGAATGCACCAAACTATGAGACGTACAGTTGGGTAAATGGATTTTTTTTTTTTTGCGCAAATACTTCATTACCATGGCCTAGCTTTTAATGACCACAACTCACACAAACGGACACACATCATCGAAGACAACAGTGGCGGGCCCAAGGATTGAAAAATGTGGATTCGAAATCTCAAAAGGCAAAGAAAATGGATTGATTCAACCCTATTTTTCAACATGTATAATTAATTATGCCTTTAAGTACCATTGGTTAGCAAAAATAATGGGTATTCAATGGATACCCCTTGTGTCTCCCTCAAAGAGAACGAAAGAACCGAGAGAAAAGGAAGTAGAAAGAAAAATCATTGGTGACGATGTCAGGATGAAGACATCAGCAATGTTAAGGCTTTGATTATGCCTATCAAATTTGAAGAGAGGCAAACACATAACAATACCGCGTCACTTAGCAGTCCATAGGTGACTAATTAGATAAACTATTTTTAGTAGGGATGTTTAGAGAAAAGTAGCCAAACGAAACTAAAGTTAGTTGACTAATTTTTACTAGTACGTATAGGAAGTAACCAAACATCGTCTTACTACGTACTCCCTTTAAGTGTCGTCCGGAAAGCGTATTTATGACAGAAACACAGATTTTTAAAGACAGTTATTTAGGGACGGAGGGACTAAACAATTGCCAAGCTGCAGAGAAGCGTCTCGTTGGTGGATGCCCATGAGCAGAAGCGAGATTAGGGCCGTGGTGGAGCACGCGTCGTAGATTTCACTGTAGAGAAATGTTTTCCCAGATTTCATATTAAATTATTTAATAGAATTAATGAAAAGGAGAGAAAAGGAAAGGGTCATCTTTTTGCCTGCACGCCCACGCACCGACCACCGACCCGAAGCAGGCGTCAGCTGATGCCCCACCGGGCCCCACCTGTTGCTGATCCTCCCACTCCCCCCCGCCCGCCCGCCCGCCACGAGAAGAGAGAGAGAACGCGAACCGCAGCGCGGGAACGCGTGTGGGCCCAGGCGGTGACCCGACCTCGCCCACACCGCGCGGACGAGGGCAGGCAGAAGGGCCCGTCCCCTACGTAGTACACTGCACCCTTCCGTCGATGACGTCTGGGCCCCGGCATCCGCCTGTGGTCCCGGGTTGCGTCCGAGCTTATCGCGCCGGTGCGTATCATCACGTCGGCTACTAATCCGAAATCCGGGGGATCAAGCAAGCAAACGCCAGCCCGCCACGCGATTAGCGCGGCCTCCGGATCCGCTGCGGCGCGGCGGGCAGCGGCCACCGTGACCGTGACGCGGCGCAGCGCAGCGCGGCGGGATTGGCTCGCGCCACGCGGTGGGCGGGCGGCGAGCGGCGAGCGGCGGGGACGCTGCTGGCTCGGTGGGGCCAGCCGCCTCGGGATCTGGTGTTTGGGGTCGCTCGCCCTCGCCGTGTGGGTCTGTCTGGACGTCTGGTCCTCTCCTGTGGTGCGGTGGGCACAGGCGGAGGGCAGCAGGGCGGTACGGGAGTGCTGGCGCGGGGCACGTGACGCGTGGGGCCCTGCCCTTGCGCTGCGCGGCGACCGGCGCGCGCGTGTGTGTCAGTGTGTGGCTGCCTGGCTGGGGTTTGTGTTTGTGTGCAGCAGCCAGCAGCTGCGCGCGCCCGCGTTTTGTGAGGAAGCCCATACTATTTTGCGCGGTTTTCCGTGACCAGACCTTGTTTAGACATAGAAAGTCTATGTAACACATACGTGTTTTATTGTTTGTTGACACACAAATTTTACAGATGTTTCTGTCCGTTGGATGGACTTCAGATCTGTGCGCTCCGTTGGGTTGTTGTCGAGTCTGATTTTCATTATTGGGTCCGACCCAGTAGAAACCGTGCTCACTAACACCAAATGGACCAGCACTCTTTCACACACTTCACTTCTCTCCACTCGGTCGAGTCGCTCACCATCCCCAAATCGCCTGCCTTCCAAAACCGAAGTGGTCGTCGTCGTCTGCCATGGCGCCGTGGCCGCCGTCGCCACCGGATCCGGCGGTTCTGATGGACAAGCTCGTGGAGGACTTCATCCTTCGCCCGCCATCGGAGGACCCCGCGCTCCTCGCTCGCGCCGCCCTCATCAGGTACCGCTTCGTCTCCCTGTCGTCATTTCGCCCGCTGCATGCACACCGCCCCAGCGTGCGAGCCGTCAGCTCAAGCCGGGGCCGCGTCCTCCTCCATTGTTTATCCGGGAAGGATCTGGTTGCCCCTCGTGTCCCGATGTAGGATCTGGAATTTGTTAAATATTCAAAACATGTAGATCCGTAATTTTTCCCCAATCCTCTCTGCTTCGGCCGTTTCCTTTCCACACGCGGTTGTGCAGCGCCGCTTCATTCACACAGCACCGCTCTCCAGCTTGCTTGTGCCGCACCGGCCTCCCGCTCGCTTTCACCGTACGTGTCAGACGCTAGGCTCTTCGGCAGCTGCTGCGCTGAGCTATAACCCGTGATACGTGTCTTGCAGCTGTAACTCGTGATACGTGCCTTGCAACTGATTGCTGCCGCTCGCTTTTAGGTACTTAAGTAATTTTTGTTAGTGGATTGGCATGTTGCTTGTTTGGTCGTTCAGATCTGAGGATGAGTTCAGTTTTATTCATGTTGGATTCTACTTGCGATTCACGTTTTGCTTGAAATGTGCCTGAAAGTTGAGAGCCACGGGTTACTGCTGACTTTTTTTGGCAGGCAATGATGAATGGTAGTTGTATTTTAGGTTTTTAGCTTGTTGTATGGACAATGAGCTTACGAGATTTTTTTTTTGCCTATTTTTGCTTTGTATATATGACATACTTAGTATGATTTACTAACAGTGATTAATCAGGCTTACGAGGCTAGCTGTGTGCTGGCAGTAAAACTTATTTGCAGGGGTTACTACAGTCCTTTATTGCATACTTGTGTTCTTGTTAGTCGATGCTGCATTTTTCCTTAAATCTAGACTGAGTATGATTGTTTTTGTTCTTATTTGTATATTTAATTTGAACTTGTACTCTTTAGTACTCAAACGTTGCATTTTATTATTGCCTGTGGCGTAAAGGATTGGAAAAAAAACTAGTTGGGTGAAATTGCTCTGGAAATACAGTTATCACACCAGTTTAATTTAAACATCACGATTTCATTGGAGTTTTATCAGTCTGAACATTATGTCAGATAGAGATACACAAGTTGATTGGAGTTGTTCAGTTGCAGTTTAATTTCAATAGATATTTTTTTATTTCAATTCAGAGACTAAATTTCATTTCTAGACATATGAGTGCATCGAACTTCAGAAGGAAGTAACTGTACACGATCTATTTTCCTACCTTCAACTTTTGCCTTTTGTGGTGCGCCTTTTTTTGTTCCCAGAAAAAATAGGGACATGAGGAGGTAAGGTAGCCATGTATGTACGTTATAGTTGCCTCTAGCTTGATCCTTGCAACATAGTAACCATGATCCTACTACTATACTGCTATGCAGATGGTGCAAAAGAGAGAAAGCAAGCTAGCTAGCTGATCTGTTATTAATTTAATTTACAGGAGGAGCAAGACAAGGCAGGAAGCATGCTGATAAATTAGTTGGGTACATACCATCAGCAAGACAAGGCCATACTCTTTAGTACTCAGCATGGGTGGTGATGGTATGGCGGTGCTTCTCTGCATGAAGGATCTAAGGAAGGGGAAAGGTATGTTAGGTGAGGTGATGCAGTTAGTTGTTGTAATCTGTTTTTTTTTCTTAAAACTGATTATCAATGTACAAGCTGTAAGTAATCTGAAAATAGTGCAGTCATATTACAAACAACAAGTACTTGTAGATGTAAAATGTGTAATTATAATTAGTCTAAAAATAGTTATAGTTCTCCCTTTTGTAACATGACTGAATATTTAGATGTGTTCAACTAATTACCTATCTAGCATGATACTTTAAATCTGTAAGGCCTGTTACCGTTCTGTAAAACTTCTTGTTGTTAAAGTTGCAGATCCATTTTATGTTACTTTGATTATAGACCCGTTGCTTGGGTTCATGACTGCCCTTTTTTCAAACCTATTGGTTCATATATTTTCTCATATGTGAATTATTTTATTGATAGTTTTGATAAGGCTGTGACCATGCTGTTGTTAGTTTGAAAATATTGTAGTTCTGAAAATGATGTTACTTTTTTTTCATTATATTTGCTTCCCAAACTGCTTATTTATAAAATATTGTACTCTGCCTTTCATAATTAATATACTCTGGTTAATATGATTTGTGTTGCTTATGTATAAAATGATGGTTGTAGACTTGTAGTGAGGCGAATTCATAGAGTGAAGAACTATTTTCGTTTATGATATTTCAGTACTATATGGCTCATTAAACATTTCATGTCATATTTTCATTCAGGTGATTTTTTATTAGTTTAGTTTTGCTAAATCTGGTGCATTCTTTTGTTAGTAGGAAATTGCAAATTTATTAGCAGTAAATTGCGCATTTAAATTAAATTAATTATGATATTTGTTATGTGCAATATCTATTCTTGTCACATATAATTTCCAATTTTGAATTCTCTAATCATTTCATTGTCTTTTTCTTAGCCTCCTTGATTTTATTTGTAGGTATTGTTGTGCATGGCACGATAGGTCCCTACCCTTTCCCGGCTGCCTCCTGCTTCTCCTTGCGACTAGGGAGGCACCAAGGATGCTCCCCCGCCCGTCTGCACGCAGTCGAGGACACCTGCTGCTTGCATGGCTGCAACTTGCATGCTCGCATCTACAAGTTTGCAAGGTTGAATAGGTGAGCAACTCTCAAATTACAGAATTGATATGTTACAACCATGTATTTAACCTCTTTCTGGAGATTTTTCTTTGTGTTATTGTGATTTGTGTTAGCACACACCAAAAAAATTGTCCTTGTCTTTTCATAGAAAAAGAAATTGTTTATTGTGATTTGTGATTTGTGCTAACACACCTTGTCCATTGTTTACTGTAATTTGTGCTGGCACACACCATGTTTTTGTCCTTGTCTTCCTATAGAAAAAATTATTACTTGTGATTTGTGCTAATACATTTCAATATTTGTCTTTGGTTAGGAACTTATTCAAATTACTTGTTAGCATCCATGGTTAGGAGTCCAAGATTTGTGCTCTCATTTCAACCATTAATTTTGTATTCTATTTGGTTCGCGTGTCATTTCCTACAGACTGAGCAGAAGCCAGAAGGCTGATTTCTTCTTGTCGTTGTGGGGCGACAATTGTGCCAGCAAGCTCCGTTGTTTCTAATCCTAACGCCAAAGGAGCTCTCAAAGAGGTCCGGTGAGGCTCTCTGATTTTTTATTTGTCCCGCATCTTCCTTGTTCTACCTGCATTCTTCATATTCATGTAGTTGATCTCCTTTCCTGATGTTTGATTTGTTCTATGGGTCAATTTTCCTTGGTCTGCTCGTCCTAGCCCACCAGGTTTAGGTGCTAGTTGAAATGCTTATTTAGTCTTCTATTTTTTGACTACTGCTCTGTGTTATTTTAATTTAGTAAGTTGCAGATTTATTTCAATTTCTAAAAACTATATAAATATTGCAGATGTCTATATGTCTATAGAATGAAGTGATTTCAGATTCACGTGTATCCACCTCACTGCTAGAAAGCTAATGTCGTTCTATATATAACCCAAAATATAGTTGTTGTTTAGACTGAACCATAATTTTTATTTTCAGTTTTATTTTATATAGGTTTCAGCAGCAGCTCACCGCGTCCTCTTTGATTTCTGCCTTTTGCATATACTGTACAGGAAAGTTGTGCTTAGTATCCATTTCTTGATTGCATATTTATAAATAGTAAATTGCACACTTAAATTTCTGCAATTATAGTGTTTAACATGTGCAATCCAGTCTTGATAATGAATTATATTTTTCTAATGTGGTTTAGTACTTGCATCTATATGATATGACTGTCCGCTTCATTTCATGATTCTTTAGTTGCTTTTTGAAGGCTAAAATGAATTTAGGAAGTACAGTCTTGCAGTCTTGTCATTAGCTTTGTAATATGCATAATAGAAATGTTGTACCTATTAGTTTAGTTGCACTGTTCTGATGTCTCTCTAGTTCTGTATTTATATACATATACGATATAATTGCAGTAACAATATATAGTATTTACACTATTTAAAAGATTATATTCATTGTCCATTTTGCAACAGTAGAATAGAATTTGTACTACGTCAATTTTTTATGAAACATTGTACCCTGATAATTTTAATTTATGGTAAAGTTTCTCCTGGGCTCCCTTGTTTAATTACAACTACAACATATTACAACTCCAGAAGAATTCGTGTGCAACCTCCTCTTAAAACATACCGTTTCTTGCCTGTGTGGATTCATGTGCTAGTTAAGAAAAAAACACATGGATTTTCTTATGTTTGCTGGGATTCTTGTGTTGGCTAGGCTGCCCAAATTCATGTGTTATGTTCCAAAAAAACACACAGTTTGTTGGGCTTCTGGAATTCATGTGTTTTGTTGGCACAAAACACTCATGTATTGCTTGTCTTAAGGGTGCGTTTGGTTGGTGACCGGAACTTGCCACGCCACAGATTCGTCGTGCCACAGTTTTTCTGGCAGCCGTTTGGTTCACTGCCACAGCTATGGCACGCCACACTTTCTTAGCACCATGTCCCACACGTCATAGACTCATTTTCGTGCCAAAGTTTGCCAGAAGTGTGGCTTCGATTTTGTTCGCCACACTTTCTGTGGCAGCCACAGTTTGCCGAAGGTCAGGCGTGGCAAGTTCCGGTCACCAACCAAACGGACCCTAAAAACACATAAGTTTCAACTAGACAGGTCCTTTAGATACAGTTAAACTATTAATTTTTTTCACTCTCTCCATCACATCACCATCACATCAATGTTTAGACGCATGCATGAAGTATTAAATGTTGATAAAATAAATAACTAATTGTACTTTTAGTATGTACATGTCGAGACGAATCTTTTGAGTATACGTAGTCCATATTTGGACAAAGTTTGTCAAATAACAACGAAAGTGCTACAGTTAATTAAGAAAAAAACTCATCGGTTACAACTAAACAAGGCCTAGCGGTGTGGTCTTGTTTACATTCCACCTCTTTTCACCTCCTCTTCATTACATCAATATTTAAACGTATGTATGAAATATTAAATGTAGATAAAAAATAACGAATTATACTTTTAATATACACATATCGAGACGAATCTTTTGAATCTAGTTGGTCCATATTTAAATAAAATTTATCAAATAACAATGAAAATGCTACAGGAAAAAATTTTGCAAAATTTGACATCTAAACACACCATAAATTTCTTGTGAATTTTCAGTTGGACAATCTTGTCCCATCAACAAATGGGTATTCATCGCAACCCTGACGTCAACGATGCAAGTTCGTAACCTTTGCGTTTCATACACGACCACAATTTTGACCAACGAGCTGAGCATTACTCAGGAGTACTAGTAGCATTACAGCTATACGAGTAGGCACCATGCATGCACCTGACCTTTGGTGGACCTAAAAAGTTTGTGTTGTCCATCAATCTCTCAGTTTAGAGGCAAGTTTGGTTGAAACTATAATTCATAGAGAAAAGCAACAGCCTAGTTTGGCAAAGTTGAAGTTGGAGTACATTACTATTGGTCGAATACTAGTAGTACAGAAAAACAGGAACCGGCTAGCGATCTAAATTGTGTCTCTGGACCATCTCCGTGCTCACGACACAGTAGTGATGTGTTGCCCACAACCACAACCAAGCAAGGAGGGAGGACAAGGAGGAACTGAAATGCCGGTGCTGCTGCTGCCGCCGTGCTGGGCTTAAATTGGGCGTCCATACATGCACATGCACTCGCCGGGAATACTACAAATACGCGCGTACGGAGACGCGGGGGGCCGGTACGGTGCCGCGCTATACTCGGAGCAGCCGGCATCCGACAACGTAAGTACGTACACCAGTCCAACATTCTCACTTCATCACTTGGTCCACCGTCTGTTCCTAGCTCCACCGGCACCGGAGCAGCTGGGCGCTGGTGGCCTGGCCCTCCGACGACGAGCGGGAGGCGAGCACGCGAGGTCCGCCGAATCGGAATCCACTGCACGCACGCACACCGCATTCCATCCACACTTGCGCCCTGGGAGCGCGGCACGCGGCCGCTAGCCACCCACCCACCCGTCGGAGTCGGCGGAGCGTGAGGGTCTGAGGGAAGGACGACCGCGACCGCGGATTCCCAAAGAAAGGCAAGGAAAGCAAAGGCCGGGGGGATCATCGATTGTTTGAGAGGAGATCTCTTGTTTGAGGGAGGTGGGAGATCGGGGAGCCTAACCTTGGACTTGGACGGCACACCTCCCCAGGTGCGCAGAGAGAGAGAGAAAGAGACGGAAGGAAAAGGGCCGGGCGTGTTGTGTTGCTGCTTGCTGGTGGCAGGTGCGGCGGGCCCCGCGCGTGCCTCCCGCGCGGCAGGCAAGGCAGCCGCTGCGGCGGGCCCCGCTGTCCCTCGGCCCACTCGACAGCAGCCCTGGCGCACCGGGGCCCGCCGCCGCCTCGGCTAGCTCCGTTCGTGCTCGTTCCTGGTACCGCTACAGTAGCAGCCCCCCCCCGCTGCGCTGCGCTGCGCCTCCCTCGGGCAGCGTGCGTACCGCCTGGCGACTGGCGAGCCCGGCCCGCGTACGGGGAACGATCGCGAGGCCGGGCCGCCGGGGCCGGACGCGGCACGCGGGTGGACTGCACTGATGTATGTACTGGCGCCGTCGCCGGTGCGCGTACAATACGATCGAGCCTGGCCCTGCTGGACCTGGAACCGGAACCGGGGCACCCACACCCACCACCCGCTCCCCGATCACATGCGCGACGGGAGCACATTGGTCTGGTCCTCCACGCGCGAGTCTTGCTTGACCAGTGACAGACAGCGAGTGTGCTGCAGGGTTTTTCTTACCGACCGGTTGGCCAAAACCGCCGGCCACCGGTAGCGGTTTACCGGACCGGTTTGG
This sequence comes from Coix lacryma-jobi var. lacryma-jobi, assembly GCA_009763385.1. Lineage (NCBI taxonomy): Eukaryota > Viridiplantae > Streptophyta > Magnoliopsida > Poales > Poaceae > Coix > Coix lacryma-jobi. The sequence goes on from VDCT01001211.1 coordinate 84,854, forward strand.
TCGGTAACCGCCCGGTACCGGCCGGTTTGAATTTTGAATTCAAATGCCTCTGTAGTTCGGTTCCGAGTCGGTAAACCGATCGGTTTGGGTCGGTTACCGACCGGTTAGATCGGTAACCGGTCCAAACCGGTGGGCTGTCTTTTTTTTTGGATAAAAATGATTTTTTGGTACTTCCTTTGGACATATAGATATAAAAAAGACCGTACACTGCGGCAATAAATTCATTGTCTCGAAAACATGAATAAATAGTCGCATACAAATAAATATTGTCTCGAAAACATCAACGAATGCATCAACAACACATCCTCACAGTTACAGGAATACATGATCATCTACGCAAGATGTATGGAAAGACCCCTTGTTGGCATGACATTTCATACTCGGCGATGGACATAAGAGCGATACCTTTGGTTTGAAGCAGGGTTGCCTTGTAATCTTGCCACGTCTGGCTCGTCCAAGCTGCGGTTGTCTCCCATTCTTGAACCAACATACTGTAAAAGCTGGGATCTTCCCATTCGTACACCCACCTAGTCTGAGGCTGCGTGCTCACGTCAGGAATGGGATAGCTATAAGAAGGTTGTGAGGCATCGTTGTAGGACGAAGTAGAGTAGTCTGGAGTGTCGTAGTACGTGGGTGCAAAAGAAATTGATCTCCCCTGCGAGTCCTCTGGATTGTCGTCGTGTGTGCGTCCAAATGAAACTGATTTCCTCTGGGACTGTGGTTGTCCATGGTCACGATCTTGCGTAGCATGTGTGTATTGGGTCTCGCCTGCAATGAACCATAATTAGTAATCATGGACAAAAGTAAATGTGTGTATGTACGTGCAAGTGCAATGGATACCTGTGAAACGAATTCCATAACTAGTCCCACCACCACCACCACCAGCACCACCACCACCATCGCCACTGTCATCATGATCGTCATCGTCACCACCATCGCTGCTGTCATCATCATCATCATCATCATCATCGTCAGAATGGTAAGATCCCTCCTCCTCAGTGTCCGCATCGCTGCTGACTTGTTTTCCTCGCTTGGTCTGCCCCTTCCTAGGCGGCGCTTGCGTCTTCCTCTTCCCTAGGTGACTTTGACCCACATGTCTACGAGCCCAATCACTGATGCAATCAGACCCCGTAGCCTGACGTAGATCATCGGGGTCTATATGCTCACTGCCAACAGAAACAAACAAATCACATAAATAAAATCAATCCCACCGTACATTATTAGACACGCACTCACATTTATAAATATACATATAACGTACCTGACAAGACGTGATGGCAAAGGGACGTCGTCTTCGTCTGAATCCTCATCAAGAAGTGGAGGCTGGTTTGATCTTCATACTCCATCCACTCCCTAAGCGGATTGGTCCGATCATAGAATGAGACTTCGGCGAACCGGTCAATAAAATCGTCGTCATCAAGCCTTGGTGGGTTGGCATCCGCAAGTCGCAGCCGAAGGTTGTAATTGACATAAACAAGCTTGTTCAGTTTCTTGTGCGATAGCCGATTGCGGACCTTCGTATGCAGCAAGACAAAAGTACTTCAGTTCCGCTCGCATCCACTGGAGGACATACATTGTGAAACAAGCCGCAAAGCTAGGCGCTGCAAATTTGGAGTGTCTTTACCAAAGATCATCCACCAGGCCGCTGCAAGTGGAACACATTATGTTAGCTACATGTTCCAATATGCATAACTAAATGGAATGACAAAGTACTCTTACATGGGGATGTTCTTGGATCCATGGCCATTTTGTGAGCTAGCTCTGAGCCAAACTCACCAACCTTCTGGCGAAAAACCTCAGCCTCCTGCAATGCCTGCACGGCGCTCTGCACATCTGTCATCTCCTGAAATGCGTCCTTCAGGCCAGCGAACATTGTTGCAGTTGGATCCAGTGTGTACGAGAGCTTAGGATTCAGCACGGCAGCTGCAACATGGAATTGAATTGAGCATCCAGAAAATGTTCAATATGGTAAATATGGAATTCAATTGAACATGGAGGAACTCATACCTGGCCCCACGTACGTCCCTATGTACACGTCAGATATCCTTTTATCCAAAATCCCTTTGTAGTCATTCCATGTGTGCGTATTTCTTCCAAAAAAAGACTCCATCTCCGACTTGCAATTCTGGAATTGATACACAACTTCACAAATGTTGGGGTGCTTGGCTTCATCAGCGAACCGAAGGAACCTGTAAATCGGTTGTACAGTGTTGATGATATACTCCAATCCCTCCCACCACTGTAGATTCGACATCCTGGCATGAGCAAATCTACCTTCTTCGGTTTTTGCCCAGTTGCTCTCCAAAAATTCTATAGATGCCATCCACTGCATGAACTTGTCACGTCTTCGGTTAAATGACTCCATGAACATGTAGTTGGTCCCAAATCTAGTGGCATTCCATTTGACCAACTCACCACCAATTGCTCTCTTCATCATATTATGCAACTGAGTATGGTTGTACAACCAATTAGATATGCGCTTGCATGCGGATATCATACCTGAATGATCACTCCTTTGACCGATATCCTTTAGCATTAAATTAATGGTGTGTGCCAGACAAGGCATCCAACAAATATGCTTGAACTCAAGCTTCAACAAGCTGCACGCTTTCTTATAGTTGGCGCCATTGTCAGTGATCACATGGACAACATTCTCCGCGCCAATGTCCATCACCACCTTCCGAATCTCCTGAAAACAGTCATAACGTATATTATATATGCATGAATATAACTAAAAATAATAACATGACAACTGTAATGACTTACCCTCAATAAATAGTTCGCATCTTGACTTTTCCCAGTTGCATCGACAGAGCTGTGAAACCATGTGACCCCGTTGCAATAAATAAGAAAGTTCACAACATTCATTTTTGTGGGGCCAGTCCAAGAATCACACATCAGCGAGACGCCAAACGTGGGCCACTCTTTCTGAAACTTTGCGTACCTCTCCTTCAAGTCTTTCACATTTTGATCAAGGTACTTCCCATCAATTTCCTTTCCAGTGGGGGACAAGATGCCTTCACCTGTAACCATAAGCAATTAATAAGAACATGGAACGATACATAAGTTCAAACCTGTTTGTAGTTATAGGTACTTACCCCACTTCTGCGTCTCTCGGACAGCATCAACAAAGTACGGGCTGTCCGCATTCCGTCCCGGTATTCCTGCATGATGGTAAAATTTTGCCCAAGCTTTACCGATGGCTTCCTTTGCATTTTTTCCCTTCTGGGTCCAGCGCCCTGTATCAATCCTTTGTTGTACCATTCTTGTCCTGCCACCGGATGCCACATTGTAGTCTTCCAACTCCACAGGTGTCTCCCTCTGTGATCCCGATCTTCTGAACATCCTCGAAAAAGGATTCCCACCACGGGGACCTCCACTGCCACCACCCCCACCTCCACCACCACTACCACCTGCACGAGAACTACCCCCTCCACGCTCGTAATTACCGCCTCTATCCTGCACACTCTGTTGATACTCATATTCAGCTCTCGACTGTTGTAGGGCAGCCTCCATCTGAGCCTCATACTCATCATCATTAATGGGATTGTTCCCCTCCTGTGCAACTCTTTGTTGTGCGAGCCTTTGGCGAGCTCGGTCAGCCGTCGCCTTCTTGGCGCGGTCAAGCTCTCTCTGGAAATACTCGCGCACCTCTGGTGGCACACGGCTATAATGCACAACCTCCGTCCCGCGCGCTGCCAAATGCTGCTTCAATCTTGTTGCACCACCGCCCCCTTTTGTCAGGTGACAATAATTGCACCGCCACCCGGGAGCGAGATTTTCACCATGCTCCCAGACAACGTCTTTGTGCCTGCCCGACATTGTCTACCTGCATAAACAAACAACACAAAATCACACCCACGTAAATTTTATCTATACAATATATACAAAAAATATATACATCCTAACACAAATCATACCTCAAATCCTAAATTAAATCGTACTCTAAACATAAAGCTAACCCTAACCCTAACCACCTAAATCCATCCATCCTAATATCTAACACAGATCCTGCCTAAATACAACAATCCTAACACAAAACTACACCCAAAACATATACATACTTAACTAAAATAGCAAGAAAAGGGGGGAAAAACTTACCTCAAATCCCGGACGAACCGCTCGGTAACCGAGCGAAACCGCTCGGTTACCGAGCTGACCGCGCGGCTGGCCGAGTGCCCGAGTGCGGAGCGGTAACCGCTCGCCCGCGCTCGGTTACCGAGCCTAACCGGTCGGCTAGCCGGCGGCGGGGAGCGGACGGCGGCGCTGGGGGCGGAGAGCAGGGGACGGGGCGCGGATAGGGCAAGGGAAGGGACCCTTCTGCCCCCCCCCCCCCCCCCCGCCCGTGAACGCCGCGTTTTGTGCCCGTGAGCGCCTAATGGGCCTCATGGGCCTTAACGGGCCGAACTTTTTTTTTTCAAAATTCCAATTCCAAACGTCCAATTTCAAAAAAATTTATACCATTGGTCTCCATAAATTATAATCTATTTCTAGGAATTTTTTGGACATTTTTTTTTCAAATTTTCAAATTTCAAATTCAAATTTTGGTAACCGGTCCGTTTGGTAACCGGACCGGAACGGTTTCATCGGTTACCGACCAAACCGACCGGTTACCGATCGGTAAAAAAAACCCTGGTGTGCTGTGCTTCTACTGTGCTGCGTCTGCACAGCATGCATGCCTTGACTGCCTTTTTTCATCGCCGTTGCCGAGGAGCGCCCGAGCCCCACCCCACCGTCCGCTCCGCACTTGCGCTCGGTGCACGCACGCGTCTTTCGCGCGACGTTACTCTACGCCGGGCCGCGCGGCGGCCGGATCGGACGTGTTTGCCGTCGTGTCGTTCCAGGAGTCCGTCCGTCCAGGGGCGCTCCACCGGCCTGTCGGGCGGTGATGGGTTGTCCTTTTGTTTTGTCCCACACGTCCACGTCGCGGGGCAATACTCTGCTAACTAGACCGTCTTAATAATTAACTTATTATATTTATATATATATATATATAAGCCCACCTCGTTACCGGCCGAACCGAGCGCGAGCAAGCATGAGGACGCGCAGGAAAGCGACGTGGGGCGCCGTGGTTCGTCCACGTGTCTGGTGGGTTAGCTTCGTGGGACGAATATTTCTCGCTCGGGGAGAATATTTCACAGAATATTCATGTTGCGCGCATGGGGATAAAAAACCACGCTGCGTGCGTGTCGTCCTCCATGGTGCTTGGAGGAGGTGGACTGCCGGAGGAGGAGCCAGTCCGTGTCACGTCGAAATATACGTACTCACTCCGTTCCAAAATAAGTGTCACTAGAAATCTGTGTTTCACTTACAGATACGGACGACACTTGTTCTGGAATCTGGAACGGAGAGAGTACAACATAGTATTCCATTCCACTAGGAAGTGGGGGAGGCCCTGAGGCATCATCTATCCGTTCATCCGGGGACACGACGTCGACGCACGGACACGGCTGCCGCTGCTCTAGCCTCTAGCACTGCCAGTCTACACTCTACAGTGGCTATCACTAGTACCGGTTCCAATTTCGCGCGTAAATGCTCCGATCGGTATTCCTCCTGCGCGGACCAGCGGGTTTCCCTTCCCTTCCATGTGTCGCGTTCGTGGCTTCCAAAAACGTGGCCTTCCCTGTACGCGCATTCCTGCTCCTGCGTACTACTGTTACATCAGGGGTGTGGCATGAGATCAATTCATGTTGCATCATGACAATACGTACAGTCATACAGATGGATCTAACAAAGCTCCGAATATCCTCCTCCCAACATCTATACTAAGACCACTACCTTGATCGCCGTAGGTCTGTTCGCTTCAATTTATTAGCCAACTTTAACTTATTCTTTCTCACAAAATAATATTGAAATAATAGAAATCGATCAAAATAGGTTCAAACTGAACATGCCCACCACATAAAGCAAATTAAAGAATAAAGGTAAAATCATGTGCTTTCCAAGGCTCCGAACCTTTCTTAAGGAAGGAAGAGATCCTCATCACAAAATTGTTGATAGTTTTTTGATTAGAAACAAAAATTGTCTTATTAAGACCAAGTCTATCTGATGCATGGTCCAGCTATTCAAACCGGTGAACTGAGATGTTGAACACTTTGAGGGCCGCCATGTGTAACATCGAGACAAGTCACTCGTTATACAGTACTAATCATCAGTGCAACAAGTAACTCTCTGGCGACTTCAAATATTAGAACAATAGATTTTCATGACGGAAGTCATGTAATAACTTGATACATACTTTCTCTGTCTCATTAAAAGTGTCGTTTTAGACTTTCCAGAATTCATGTTTGACTGTTCGTCTTATTCAAAAATTTTAAGACAAATGGTCAAAGAAGAAATATGAAAGGTCTAAAACGACATTTTTAATGAGACGGAGGGAGTAGATAGTATAAAAAAAATAAAGCTATGATATATTTGTGACCAAATATTTTCGTGTGAGCGAAAAAATATGAAGGATTTACAAATAAAAGAATGCATTGTACTACGTACTAGCTCTTCTACATAGTATTTGTTTAATATTATACATGTACCTTGGAATCTTGGATATGACAAAATGATACGATGTGCCGACGATGATGTCCTTACTACAGGGTAAGGTAAGCCAGGGTAAGTACGGTAGTTCTCTTTCTTCACTTTTAAATGTTTGGGCAGGTACGCCCTGCGTGGTTTATGTCCCCTGGAGAGGGGATTAACGAGTTGAGTGGTGCTGGTCAAAGGTCATGTGTGATTATGATAAGGATAAGCAAGTACGGGACTACGGGCAGGGGGATAAAATATGCTCCAATGGACGACCGAGTTGGTACGCGCTGTTGCTGTCCAGAGAGACATGGGAGCTCACCGTGCCCCGATGTCAAACAAGTAGGATCTCGTCGGGGGACATCCTGCCATATTAGTCCCGTCTCCCATCTACCACGAACTTTGACCAGAACAAGCATGCACTAGCCGTTGACATTGGAGACGCAGTTGTTGTTGATTTTTGGCACATGTGGAGGGAGGTCTGTAACAACTAAAAAGGGGTGGTTTTCAATGGGAATCCTCGCTACCGATCAGTCGGCGTACCGACCATCCCCCTCCTCTCTCCCACGCACGGTCTCATTTCAGCCCATGCGACCCAAGGCCTGCGTCGCATGCGCACGGGCGACGGCACGCCTGCCGTCGCCCGTGCCCGCGTCCACGCCGTCGTTGTCGCCCCCTCCTCCTCCAACTCCAGCGACCTTAGAAGGAAGGGGCCGACCAGGGGAGGCAGGTAAGCCAGGCGGCGGGGAAGGTGGCCGAACGGTTTAGAGGTCCTGGCGGCGGTGGAGGCGATCGGGACAGGGTAGAGCGGGGGCGTCGTGACGGCTCGTCGGCGGGAGTAGGAATGGGGGCGGGGAGAAGGAGGAGGAGGCCGCCGCGGTGGCGGGCGCGACAGCAGAGCTCCGACGAGCCCTTGCGCCGGCGCGGCGGTGGGCGGTGGGCGAGGGGGGCAGGGGCGGCGTCAGCGGCAGGGGCAGTGGAAGAGAAGGAGAGGAGGGAGAGTGGGGGTCAACGCACTCATTCGTACCAACTAGGTTAGGGAATAGGTGCTCCCGGTTTTCTAGCTACTAACCCGGACACATGTTATGCCTAGAATTAAGTTTTTTTTAGAAACAGAGGGAGTATAGTAGTAATGTGGGACGTATGATATACAGTACGGTACGACCCAATACATATGCATACGCTATTTTCTTCTTCTTTTGGGCTACGTCGCATATCGAAAGAACTACTGCCCTGCAGCATATACTCGCACGCTCAGCATGCACGGGATCGGGGAATCGCCCCGCCCGGCCGCGCACAACACTCATGGGCCACGTACGGAGTATTTGGACTTCTGGGGGGCGCCCATGGGCCGTGCCGACATCCGTGGCGCACCGCTGTCGGGGGCCTTGTGCCTGCATGTCAGGAAAGCAAAAGCGACTACTCCTATTGGATTGGCCCTTTGCGTACGAGCACAACACGGAAGGTACAGTACAGTACCGCAACATGTGTGGATGGGGTAGCTACTAGCTAGGCGCCTAGGCTAGTAGGCTTTGCCGGCTGCCGCGGCCTAGTATACCTCATGCGAACGAACGGACGGGCGAGGGCGAGGGCGAGGGCGATGCGTACCGTGCGGCTTTCCGGCGACACGAGACCACCCTCAGGATCGCGATCGCCTGACGATACGCATGTTCGTCCGTTCCTTCCTTTTACGAGCCAAAAGAGAGAGGGCAGAGGCGTGGATCGTAGGAGCATCTCCAACCATTTGGTTAAAATCACTTAGTATTTGCTATATGTTGAGTTTAGCAAGTTGCTATTTTATTTAGCAAGTAAAAAAAAGACTTCTTTCTAACAATTTGCTATTCCAACTTGGGAGGGAGGGGTGAACTCGTTAGCGCTGGAGGGCGGCGGGAAGCTGAGTGTCCAGGTGGGGCTCATGGGGCAGGACACGGGGCGGATCGACGCGCTGCTCAACGGCATGGAGGTGCTCAAGATGAGCAACTCCGTGGGAAGCCTGGACGGTGAGTTCGGCGTGGAGCAGGGCATCAACGAGTTCAACACGGACATCCAGATGTTGTCCAAGCTGCGGCACTGCCACCTGGTGTCCCTCATCGGCTACTGCGACGAGAACCACGAGATGATCCTGGTGTACGAGTACATGCACAACGGCGTGTTCCAGGACCACATCTACGACGGCAAGGAGATAGTGAAACCCATGGAAGCAGCGGCCGGAGATCTGCATCGGCGCCCGCGGGCTGCACTATCTGCACACGGGCACGGCTGCACATGGGCACGACGCAGGGCATCATCCACCGCGACGTCAAGAAGGGGAATCCATCGGGGACGGTGCGGGAAGACTTCGGCGCGCACGCAGAAGAAGAAACTCGCGATACTAAGTCCACACCGCGCGCGAAGATATACGCGTGCGGGGAGGCTGAATAGCAAGTTGAAAAATATACCAAGTTGATTTAAGGAGTTGTTGGAGAGGGGTTTTGTGTTTTTGCCAAAATAATAAAATACCAAGTGGATTTGAGGAGTTGTTGGAGATGCTCTAACTGCGTTTCACCACTAGAGATAGATTCGTGCAGGAAGTCACGAACTATATAGATCGAGATCGAGTCACTGTACGCGAGGCTTAGGTTAGTTTCCACGGCGAAAATTTTTTAGGCTTGCCTATCACATCAGATGTTGCAGTCCTAATTTAGTCTATTAAAAATAAACTAATTATACAACTAATTTGTCAGCCAAATGCTAATTTATTTGACAAATCTATTAAGCTTAAATAGTTTATAATTTGATAATATGGTAGTACTACAGTAAATATTTACTAATGATAAAATTAATTTTATAATTAGTCTATTTTAATAGACTAAATTAGTATCGCAACATTCGATATAATATAGCTAAAATTTTAACATTGGAAACGAACATAGCCTTAACACTCCTCTGTCACGATTTCTATACCACTTCCACGAACGATTCAATTATCAGGGTGGCCTGAATGTCGTGCCGTATGTTGTTATTGGCTCCGCTTGAGCAAATCAGTCAGAATCAATCATAAAACTATATTTTTCTTTTTGAATAAGCCAGTCAAACAAATTAGCCACAGTCGTAGTAAGTTGTGTCAAACAGAGCCATTGAGCTACATGAAGCCGCGGATGCGAAAAGCATTTACAAGTCCGATTCATGATACATCGCCTCGCTAATCAAGCACACTTCAATGACGCTTTTTCATGGCTTTGTTTAGTCAAATTGGCAAATTGACAAGGTTGCGGATTGGAAATGCCTTTCTTCTCGAATGTAAGGAAATTAATATGACTGGATTCATGCGCATGTGAGTGGTCTACTATGTATAAATAAACAGCAAGTTCAAAAGTGCGTGGTTATCTTAAATGTTTTTTTGGAAATAGCCCAACATTGTATGATTTAATTAATTAAGGTATAAGGTTTATTTAGGAATTATACAAAAATTCCATTCATCCCAGAAGAAATATTGCATGGTAAAACCAATATTTTTTCTCGCAATTATGTGTCATGATTCATAATAAATAAATAGAGAAAAAATCATGCAAATGCATAAAATAGAAGGGTTTTTGCTATCTAAATTCCCAAACACAAATTTCGCTAAACATTCCAAATGTATAAAAATAAAAGGGTTTCACTATCTAATCCAAGTTTTGTGCAATTTTCATCATACACGTGTTTTCATCGCAAAATTTCAGGGCCGCTATCTATTTTGGGAAACCTATGGACTTAAGTAGAAATTATACTTTATAAAGAACAATGCTTGATTTTCCACGAAAATACGATGCAATAACACGCTGCCATTCATAATTTTCTACATCCAGGGTGGGCCTTCAGCAATTTATGGGTCCATTTTTGTTTAGTTTCCACTTTTATTTGCTGGCCTGGCCCAATCTACTTGCCGACTTTGTCATTTGTGTGGCCCGTTATCCCTTTTCGACCAGGATAAAATCTCGGGCACTTGTGTCGTACTCCTGGTCCTGGCCCACTCCTCTCGTGGCCATGTAGCATTTCTAGCTAACTTTTGGGCTAGGTTTTGAAATTTGGACTTACGAATTACTATTAATAATGAAATAAAAGTTGAAAAGCTTGTCCAGATTTTTTTGACTTCTGATATCTTTACTCCTCAAATGACATCGTCTCATAACCGTTAATGGCTTCGCCCCGTCGTAATAGGACGCTCTATCCAAATCAGCGGTTCCCTCTCCCTCTCCCGTCCCTCCCATGTCGCCGCCCCGTGCTCTGCATCAGCGAACCCCCAAATCAGCGGTCCCTCCCATCCCCGTCCCTCCCGGCGCCGCGCTCGCCCGACCGACGCGCCGTGCTCGGGCCGCGCCGCCCCGGCCGCCGCGCCGCGCTCGCCCGGCCGCCGCGCCGTGCGACGGGCGCTCCTCAGATCGGCCGAGATCTCCCCCGACCGGAAGGTCCGAGCCTCTCCCTTCTCCTCTGTATCTTCAACATTTCGTTCGGTTGGATCCACTAGCTGGGAGATTCGGAATCCCGCGCGAGAGTTGTGCCTGGCGAGCGGGCGTCGTAGCCGCAGTCTGGGAGGCTTGTGGGTTTGAGCTATGGTGGGTAGGGGCGGGTTTCAGTTGTTGGTTTGTTGCTGTATTTCACTATTGCGTCGTGATTGAATGAATCTCTTCCGGCCTAACTGCGTGTTAGATTGCCAGTGTCTGGAAATGGGCGAAAGGCTGATGAAATGAATCTCTTCCGACGTAACGGCATGTTAGAATTCCAGTATCTGGAAATGGGCGAAAGACTGATGCAGGGGTAGGGTTGGAGTGCAGATGCGTTTGGAGTGTAACAGTGCCTCCCATCCTCTCTTTCTGCATGTTTGATCGGTACCTGTTGTAAATTGTTTCCATTGGAACATGCCAGTGATGTTCAATTGTGAACTGAGAGTTTGAACCCGAACATGCTATTCTTTGTCAACAGCATCCCTGAAGAAAATGTATACTAATGCTACTCTTGGTCCAAAACCCAAACGAGGGATAAAGTTTGCTCTTCTGGCCACACTTGTGTCCTGTGGGCACAGTCCATTGTTATTGCTACTTTTGTTCTTTGATTTGGTAAACCTTGTCAGGTATCCTTTAACGGGGAATACAGGGGCTTTGTATGAAAATTTTGTGTGTAGACTGTAGACCTTTAGGAATAAGTGAAAATGACTTGCTAATTTATCTCAACAATAATATTTTTGCATATTTGGACAGGCCACTGGTTTTGCAGCAAATACCTTTCACCATCTTAAATACTCCATCTATTTTACTCTTAGTATTTCACTAGTTAACTGCCCGTGCGTTGCTACGGCCATGTAACGTACACAAAAACCAATGTACGGGCTAGATGTTGCGTGACAGAGAAGGTATGTTAAACTCATAATTTTAAATATTGGTGTAAGCAGACAAACTGTAATATTTTTTCCTTTAAACAACAACCAACGTGTCTCACTCGTTAACCTACAACCATAATCAACAGGTTACAATAATATTATAATATATACATCTAATCAACATATCAACAGGTCATAACTACTTGCCTCTCATTTCTATTCGACTTCCTCTATCACCTGAAATTCAGATAGATACAATTTATGTCAAAAATACATAAATGTAAAATCATAACAGTTCTACAAAACAGAAGACAATACCTTATCGTTAAGTGAGAACCTCCTTGTAGACAATATTTTTCGTGTATTTACTATTTATGTTTGTCCTTATTTTTTCATCCTTCTTATCACTGGGTGGGATGGCAAGGATCTTAATGTTCGATCTGGCAGTGGCTCTGGATAACGCAACATACAACTGACCATGGGAGAATACCGGTTCAGGCAAATACACACCAACATTAGGGATAGTCTGCCCTTGTGCCTTGTTAATTGTCAGGGCAAAACTGAGTCTAATAGGAAACTGCTTCCTCTTGAACTTGAATGGGAACATCTCATCATCCGAGGGGCATATCGGAATCCGTGGTAAGAAGATTCGTTTTCCGGCATGGTCTCCAACCATAATTTCTGCATCTATGGTATTTCTTTGGAACCCTCGAACCACCAGCCTGGTTCCATTACAAAGTCCAGCCGCAGAGTCAATGTTCCTTATTAAAATGACCGGGCACCCAATCTTGAGCTTTAACACATGTGGATGGAGACCGCTGGGGTTCAAAGTGTTGAGGAACTCAGATGGGTAGTAGTTGTTTGGATCATCCATTGCACTGTCAAAGCTATGGTACACCATCTCATCCCCTTGAAAACGGCTTATCATCTTCATGTTAATCATATCAACCCAGTCATTCCGTGGCGATAATATTGCTCGTGATGTGATGTATTGCTTGTTCGACATATTGGCATTGAGGGCAGGAAATATGCAGTCAATTAGCGTATCAAGATCACTGTCTTCACCGGTCTGTGGTATGCATATATCATCAAGAAGCCGGATTTCACCATCACTATTAGCCTCCTCAGAGCCTCCCCCGATGCGTAGCAAGTATTCCGCAAACCATGGGTCGCTCTTTGCCCTCATGTTGCGCACCAGTTTGAGATGTCGCATGGAATCCCAAAGGTATGACATCCGCAGCGAGACATCGACTATTTGAGCCCTGGACCCTTTCCTAACAACTGGGAGAACCAGCCTAAAATCTCCTCCAAACACGATAGTCGATGGCTATCGTGTTAGGAAAGGGTCCAAACACGATAGTTCTCCCAGTTGTTAGGAAAGGGTCCAGGGCTCAAATAGTCGATGCCTCGCTGCGGATGTCATACCTTTGGGATTCCATGCGACATCTCAAACTGGTGCGCAACATGAGGGCAAAGAGCGACCCATGGTTTGCGGAATACTTGCTACGCATCGGGGGAGGCTCTGAGGAGGCTAATAGTGATGGTGAAATCCGGCTTCTTGATGATATATGCATACCACAGACCGGTGAAGACAGTGATCTTGATACGCTAATTGACTGCATATTTCCTGCCCTCAATGCCAATATGTCGAACAAGCAATACATCACATCACGAGCAATATTATCGCCACGGAATGACTGGGTTGATATGATTAACATGAAGATGATAAGCCGTTTTCAAGGGGATGAGATGGTGTACCATAGCTTTGACAGTGCAATGGATGATCCAAACAACTACTACCCATCTGAGTTCCTCAACACTTTGAACCCCAGCGGTCTCCATCCACATGTGTTAAAGCTCAAGATTGGGTGCCCGGTCATTTTAATAAGGAACATTGACTCTGCGGCTGGACTTTGTAATGGAACCAGGCTGGTGGTTCGAGGGTTCCAAAGAAATACCATAGATGCAGAAATTATGGTTGGAGACCATGCCGGAAAACGAATCTTCTTACCACGGATTCCGATATGCCCCTCGGATGATGAGATGTTCCCATTCAAGTTCAAGAGGAAGCAGTTTCCTATTAGACTCAGTTTTGCCCTGACAATTAACAAGGCACAAGGGCAAACTATCCCTAATGTTGGTGTGTATTTGCCTGAACCGGTATTCTCCCATGGTCAGTTGTATGTTGCGTTATCCAGAGCCACTGCCAGATCGAACATTAAGATCCTTGCCATCCCACCCAGTGATAAGAAGGATGAAAAAATAAGGACAAACATAAATAGTAAATACACGAAAAATATTGTCTACAAGGAGGTTCTCACTTAACGATAAGGTATTGTCTTCTGTTTTGTAGAACTGTTATGATTTTACATTTATGTATTTTTGACATAAGTTGTATCTATCTGAATTTCAGGTGATAGAGGAAGTCGAATAGAAATGAGAGGCAAGTAGTTATGACCTGTTGATATGTTGATTAGATGTATATATTATAATATTATTGTAACCTGTTGATTATGGTTGTAGGTTAATGAGTGAGACACGTTGGTTGTTGTTTAAAGGAAAAAAATATTACAGTTTGTCTGCTTACACCAATATTTAAAATTATGAGTTTAACATACCTTCTTTGTCACGCAACATCTAGCCCGTACATTGGTTTTTGTGTACGTTACATGACCGTAACAACGTACGAGCACTTAACTAGTAATGCGAAAAAGCTCAAAACTATTATAATAGTCAAAAAGTCAATAGTAAAAAACCCTACAGAAAGTCAAAAGTCAGAAAATTTAGCTTTAGAGCCAAAAAGACACAAAACAGCTTTTGAGCCAGAAATCCAACAACTTAGGGGGTGTTTGGTTCTCACCCCATAGAGTTTAGCCACTAAAGTTCAGTGGAGGTGACTAGAGTTGTAGTGTTAAAAGTGACTTTTAGTGGGGGTGTTTGGAACTTTAGTGACTAAAAGTAACTAAACTTTAGTGGCTAAACTCTAGGGGTGGAAACCAAACACCCCCTTAAAATAGACCCTAAGGTTTGTTTATTTGGGATGCGGCTTTTGGGATTTTATTTTAGTTCTGAAGGTGGCTTTCTAACCGTTGATTTTTGTTATTAGCTTTTGTAATAAATTTTAAGCTTCTCAACACCCCAAAAGCTAGAAAAAAACCTCAAAATATGCTTTTTAGTTTTTAGTTTTTTTTTAGAAGCCAGCTTTTTAGTTTCAGCTTAATCACTAGTCTGTTTGTTTCAGGTTTTAGCTTTTAGCTGGCAGAAGCTAGTAAAAATCTCAGAACAAACATGTCCTAGACGAGCCAAGTATATCATAGAGTAACAACTTATTCAATGGGGCTTAGAAGTTAATAACAGGAAACCACCGAAAGCAACTTGGTGTATGGTCTGCATTCCGAAGGAAGAAGGAGGCCTCGGTGTTCTCAACCTCCACACGTACAATGAATGTCTTCTACTCAAATGTTTGCATAATTTTTTGAATCACAAGGATATCCCATGGGTCTATTTGGTATGGGCAAGATATTAGACCAGCTGCACCGCAGTCCTGTAAAGGAACATACAGGAGCCAGCAGGGCAAAAAAAACGCTGCAGCGGGTCTGGTATTAGCTCCTGAAACAACTTTCCATCTGGTATGCGTAGAGGCATAGCGATAGTCCGGTACACGGCCCGACATGCGCGCAGGCAGCGAGCGCAGATGGAATCAGTGGCGGGCCCCACCATTTTTCATAACAAAAATACTATATCTCACAAACCGAAAACCAAATTAAATTCCGATTGCACCATTAAATTCGTTGCAATTAATTCTTCAAAACTAGATCTCACATGAATATATTTAGATAAAGTGACAAGTGGTTCTACAATGGATAGAGGATGGTATAGAGGATGGATGGATGCGGGAGAAATGAGTATAGAGGAGAGAATCTTGATGACTAGACAGGATAGAGGATGAAAATAGAGGAACATGAGTGCGAATAGTCTTATACCCAAGGGCGACTTCCTAGACTTAATAATCATTTCAGGGGCTCGTTTTGGTGGCATGACTTACTGAAGTTATTGGTTTCTTTTAAAGGTATGGCCATGGTCAATGTTCAGGATGGCAAATCATATTCCTTCTGGTTACATCTCTGGAATCATAATGTGCTACAACTTGTCTATCCACAGCTTTGCTCCTTTGCAAAGGACATATATTTCAGAGAGAATTATTTCCTTGGCCTTAAAAAAAGTGCCTCTTAGTTTCTTGCCCCTCCTTTCGTTGAACTTAGTTATTTGGCCTAAAAACGAGTTTTGATTAGTTTCTTGGCCTTCCGTCAGCTTGCTGAGATAACGGGGTTAAGTTCTACGTAAAATTACTATTATACCCCTGACGCCAAATAAAAGAAATCAACAACCTAATGATATACTGTATGGATCTTATAAGTTATTTAGTATTAGTAATTACATAAAATAATGTACAATAATTTATTGAAACATGAAATCATTACTTTTTGTATGCATTTAAACATAAACATCAGCACATTAACTATTTAAATTCACACATAACAGTATCAGTATATTTTTATACATATATTTGCACATAATACCGTCACACTAAAATCCAAGTACCTTTATGCCTTTCAGTACATCAAATACACAATAATCCAAGGGCAAGCCACGTCAAATACACATATCTAATTATAATTCAACAACACACATACACAATAATAAGTTCAAAAATACATAAGATGTTCAAGTTCACATGACAACATCATACATGAACAAGGAGTATATTAACTATGAGAACTGCAGGTGTACATCAAAGACTAAGCCTTCTTTTACTTCTTGTGCTCATTGCAGGGCTAGGTGGTTGTATTTTTTTTTTGCTCCTAGTGCCCATGGATGGGTTGTGAAGTGGCACATTTGTACTTCTAACATTCTTACTAGCTAACCCTTGTTTCTTCTTTGTCGCTTGTCTCTTCTTGCTAACCTTGGCCAACACAAGTCTAGATTGAAATATCTGTTCATTCATAAACCAGAGTTAAAAATAAATTGATGTGAAATTTTTTAAGGAAAGGCAAAGGTGAAATCTTACATTCAAGCTCTTGTTTTCCATTGCTCCCCAACAATTAACAGAGTTAACTTTATCAACAGACAGTTTGGGTCATGCTATATTGTACAGCTCAATTGGCTTGTTAACATTTAGCCAAAGTATCAAGTTCCACAAGTTGCATCCCAAAATATACTGCAGCATGGTGATAAAAATACGACAAAGACTTACATATTGAAATCAGGAAGAACAATGTTGAATAAATCAAGATCATACTCTAGACCAAAGACCTGACAAGGTGGCATGAAGAAGAGAGGTAGAACTGAATAAGCTATCTGAATTGAATTGAACTAAAGAAACTGCAGGCAAATTATAGGCAAAGAATCTGGAGCAACCTCCTCATCCCACTTCATTGCTTCTTTGAGAGAATACATAGCATGTGCTGTTTTTAGTAAATCTTGGGCAGGAGTCCAAATTCTTAGTGTTACATTGCGGCCGGAGCATGTAACAAATGAATCCTCCCGGCATCCCAGCTGACCCGGCATCCTTCTGCTAGCAATGTTAGCCTACATTATATCTAATGGATTAGCTAGTAGGATTGTATCCCTCTAAAAGCAGTCAGTACCTCCAATGATGTGTTTATCTGAGGATATATTTCTGTAACAATTTCCAAGTTGAATACACCAGCAGGTGGTGTTGAAAGCGTGAGATGGCGAGAATTGACTTTATATTCTTCACCCTAATTATCAAGTAGATACAGGCAGGTGAGGAACAAAATAGAAAAATAAAATGTATGTTTTTAGGCAAAAAAAGAAATGCATATTAATTGCAGCAGGGTTTCTGATAACTGTGTTGGGTATTAGGCAATCCCTATAATACTTAGAAATATTTGCAGGATAGAAATCCAATGAAATATACAGTACCCCACTCTCTGGCTGGCCACTCCCTGGCGGGCGATGCTACCTGCCAGGCCCGCGGCGCCCTGGTTGGCACGGCCGGCGGCCAGGCGCGCGACACCCTGGCTGGCGCGGGCGGCCGCCGGACCCGCGGTGCCCTGGCTGGCACGACCGGTGGCCATGCGCGCGGCGCCCTGGCTAGCACGGTCGGCCGCCAGGCCCGCGGTGCCCTGGCTGGCGCGGCCGCGGTCGGCCGCCAGGTCCACGGCGCTCTGGCTGGCGCGGTCGCCGCCTGCGGCGCCCAGCAGCCAGCGCCGTGATGAGCCGGAACGCCTGGTTATGTCGCGGCCACTGTGGATTTGGTGCCAACGCAGGTGGATCCACCGCTGAGGCCTCGTCGGAGCCGGCTTCCTCCATCACCGGTGGCTAGGGTTTGGGTGCCAAGAGTAGAGCTCGACCGCAGGTTTCAGACGAGTACGGGAAACGAAGACTCACGGCCCTCTCCAAAAGCAGAAGACTATTTTTGTCCTTGTCGTGTGCAGATATGCTGGCTCACGGTACAGATAGACGGAAGTGGATGGAAGGGCCAAGAAACTAATCAAAACTCGTTTTAAGAACAAATAACTAAGTTCAACCAAAAGAGGGGCAAGAAACTAAGAGACACTTTTTTTAGGGCCAAGAAAATAATTCTCTCTATATTTCGGTCCATAAGGTTCAAGGCACAACAACATTACATACCCTCTTCCACTTGCCTCTTTCCACGGAGGCCTACGCCCAATACCAAGAAGTCCAGCTCTTGATCCAAAACATTACTGCCCAGCAGCAGCATGATCAGTGGAGTTATATTTGGGGTTCCTCGATCTTCTCTTCTTGCAAAGCTTATAAGGTCCTGATTGATCATAGCCCTGTTCACTATGTCTATCGGTGGCTCTGGAAATCTTCTTGCCAGAACAAGCGTAAGTTCTTTTTCTCGTTAGTATTCAAAGACAGACTCAGTACTCGTAATCTTCTGTGGCGAAGGAACATGTTCTTACCGGAATATAGTTGTGTTCATTGTCTCAATACTACTGAAGAAACACTTTTTCATCTTCTTGTAGGCTGCCCCTTTGCGACAGCTTGCTGGAACAGTTTAAACCTCTCCTTGCCAGTGTAGCTGGATTTGCTGTCAGTCCTTGAAAGTTTTAGAAATCAGCTTAGAGTGCCTTTTTTTCATGGAAATTCTAATTACCATGTGCTGGTCATCAATCTGGACAATTCAGAATGACGTAATCTTCAGGAATATCCCCGCCACAGTTCAGCGCTGCAAATTCATCTTCAAAAAAGAATTTGCTCTAGTTAAGCTAAGAGCAAAAGAAAAGTACCAGCCCCACCTAGATTTATGGATAGAAGCTTATGTGTAATTAAGCTTGCTTTCTTGGTTTTCTTTTTTGTCTCTTGAGGACTTGTACTGGATCTAATTTTGTTTTTTTAATTAAGCACAGCAGGGGGCTAAACCCCTCCTGTTTTAGATAAAAAAACAGCAACTTATTCAATAATAATTAAGCTTAATATTATGTTGCATGTATAAAACTAAAATCTAAGATTGATGTATACTATGTACTCCCTCCGTCCAGATAAATATGCAACTATGAGTTAGATTCGAGGAAAAAATACTTCACATTTATCCAAGTTTTGATTGAATAGTATTCATATTTATGGCTTCAAATCAGTTTAGTATAAAAATACATTTCCTAATTAATCTAATGCTATTTATTGCTATCATGGATATCAATATTTTTTATTTATACTTGGTCAAACTTAAAGTACTAAAACACAATACTGCGTTAGATTGTATGTTCTTCTGGATGGAGAGAGTACTACACTTAATTTTATTTAGCTTAATGTTCACATGGAACTTATTAATAGACTTTGATTTATGTACTTTTGAAACTATTAAGGGCATGTACAGCGGGGCTGTATACCCCCGGCTGTATGCCAAACATTTACAAAAACCACCCTGTTCCTGAGTAGACGAGCTCACCTCGGCGTTTCACGAGCCGACGGACGCGGCTCGTGGTCCAAAGAAATCGCCGTCTCCTAGAGTCACGTTGTACGGCGGCGTCGTCGAGGGGACGATCCAGTGCGGGCACGCGCGCGAGGAGGAAGTGACGACTCGCGGGAATGGATTTCACGCGCCAAATCCAGTGCGGGCTCTCCATATATTCTTCATCCTTCTCCATTGTCTTCAACACTGAGAGATGGAGAACCCTAGCACAGGCACGGCGGCGGCGGCGTTGAGAGTGGCAGCAGGGCGGAAGGGCAAGGTCGGCGGGGGGCGGACCCCTTCCTCCATAGGTCGTGGATCGAGGAGGGCAGCAGGCCTCTTCCCCATTGGAGGCAGATCCAGCTCCGCGGCCGGCCTCCCCTTTGGTCGCGGATCCAGCCCAGCGGCCGGCCACCTCTCCTTTGGTTGCGGCACGACGTCCTCATCCATGGCTGCATCAGCCTCATCCATGGGTACATCCATCTCCGGAACTACTTCTTCATCACCACCTGCTGGATTTGCGTTCCCTCCATCTCCATCTCCATCTCCGGCTTGGTGAGGCTTGGACGGTGCTAGTCCAGGATCTTCCTCAGTTCGGCATTCAGATGCAACATGGTAAGAAAATTGTTTTGTTGTTTTGTTGTTCTCATGTTCAGATCCATGGCTTTGATAATGAGATATTTTGTTCATGTTCGGACTGTCAATATTCAGATGCAACAGAGATATTTTATTGTTCAGTGTATTGAGCACCTAAACTGAATTGAGAGTAGGTGGGTTTGATTATGAGTAGATGTTTCTGAATTTTGATTATTCATCCATGGCTTTGATTATCAATAGATTGCTGGACTAGAGATGTTGGACTAGCAGTGAATATTTTTTTATCAGTCATGAATACTAGCAGTAGCAGTAGATGACTGCATGTTTTTTTTAAATGACAAGTCATATCTGAACAAGTCAGTTTCCTGAAAAAAATACAAGTTAGTGACGTTGCTGTTGTGAACTTTCAGTTAGCTGCTGTTCTGTACGACTAGTATAGCAGTTTTCTATGACAGTATAACAGTTTTCAATGACTAGTAGATCAGTTTTTAGTTAGATGGACTAGCAGTAGTAGTGTTTCTAAAAATTGACAGTAGATTGCAGCATGTTTCATGAGGTGTTTATGTACTTAAAGATATTTTGAACCCTTTTTTTTAGGGATGGAGACACACAAGGTGGTTTCATGAGGTACTTTGGCAATCAGACACATAATTTTCATTTGGTTGGAACGCCTTCTCACAATAGCCCAGTCAATATATCTATTCCTGAAACCAATAGAGGAAGTTGTCCCTCGGATGTGGAGATCATATCAGAGCAAGAAACTGTTTTTGTCAATGACGAGAATGGAATGGTTAGGACTGAGAAGCGGATTATGTGGACACCAGAAGAAGACGAAAGATTGATGAGTGCTTGGTTTTGAAAATTCAACGGACTCAACCACCGGAGCCGATAGGAAGGGCGAAGCATATTGGGCTAATGTTATCAAGGCATACAACAAGGACACCCCACCGCAAAGGCAAAGGAAAGCAAAGCAAGCGAAGGATCGATGGCACAAGATTAATAGGTGGTGTGACCTCTTTCAAGGTGATTATTTGAAGGCTCGCAAGGTGTTTACAAGTGGCTACAATGATTAGATGTGGATGGACGCTGCCGAAGAGTTCTATTTGGATCACAAGATTGGACCCTTCACGATTAAGAATGTTTGGAAAATCTGTCGTGAAATGCCAAAGTGGAAAACATACAACGATGAGCTAAAGAATGCTCGTAAAAGGAAGTCATATCACCTTGAAGAAGACGTGCAAAATGTTGAAAGTGAAGATGAGATGCCAAAGCGGCCAATTGGACAAAAAGCAGCTAAAAAGGCTGCTCTTGCTGCAAAAGGCAAGTCAAAGGAAATGGGTGATGATGGAAAATCAAAGGAATCTGCAATTAACGTGGAAAAGCTTGATAAATTGAGCAAGATCCAGGAAGAAGTCAACGCTAACCGTATGAAGGTGCTAGAGCTGCAGCAAAAGCTATCTTCCGATAAGATTGAGACTACAAGGCTTGCTCATCTAACAGCACAGGAGAACAGGGAGTCTAAGAAACTTGAGATGGAAGGGAAAAGGCTTGAGATGGAAGGGAAGAAGCTTGAGATGGAGGGGAAGAAGCTTGACAAAGAATCAAAGATGATGGATGCATACAACAACCTCATCTCACAAGATACAAGTTCAATGACAGAAGAAGAAAAGTCTGAGCGAGTTGCTGCCATGAAGTGTTTGAGGAAGATGCTTTTTCCTGAAATTATGTAGCTGGGTATGCTTTTTAATTCTCGTACAATATAATCTATTGTAAATTTTTTATACAAGTAATCTGAAACTAAACCTGATTTATTTGTACAGCTCTTTGTTGAGGAGACTGAAGACTACTGTTGAGAAGACTCAAATTATTTGATTACCAAGAAGACTGTTGTTGAGGAGACTGAAGTTTTGTTTCCTGTATGCTTTCTGAAAATAGCTTTTATGCTCTCTAAAATTTCAGTACTGTCTAAGATCAAGTCTTAGTTTCAGTTCAATTTCAATATACTCTTTTAGTACTGTCTGAATGTGGAATGGCAGTTTGTAGTGAACTGAATGATGACAATTGGTACCTGTACTTGTGCTATCATCTACTTACCTAGCTATCTTGTTAACTAGTATTGATCAGCTTTGTATTTGCTGTTTGCTTCTCACAAGAAAATTTCAGTATCAACTGCTAGCCCTCTGTTCAGTTATGTAACACCCTAAAATTTTCCCCAAGTTAAAATAGGTGAAAATGATTTATTTATGTTTTTGTTGAGCATTTAACCTAGGGGTTAAATAATTTTTATAGAATTAAAATAAAAGTGACAACATGTTTTTGCACTCATGCTGATGCATTGGATTTATTTGTGTGACTGGTTTTTACCAAAATTCGAAATGAATTCAAATTCTATTTGAAAATGGTTTGAAATGCTTTGGAGTAAAAAGGAAAAAGATTTATTTTCGTCTCCTCCCCTCTCCCTTGTTTTCGGCCCAAGTCGCTTGGTGGCCCAGGCCGCCGGCTCCTCTCCTCCCTCTCCGTAGTGGGCTGGCTCCTCTCCCTTTCCCCTTTTCTTTTTTTCGCTCGCGCGGCCCAGCTTGGCCCAGTCGGCGTCTTGGCCCAGTCGGCGTCGGGTGCCGCTGCGTCTCCCTCCCTTCTCTCGCTGGCATCCCGGGCCCGCGTGTCAGTCGCCTTCTTCCCTTCGCCCGCTCGCAGCGCAGAGCCGCAACCGCCGCTGCCGCTCTCGCGTCCGATTCCTCCGCGCGTCGTGCAGCGCCCGCTCCCACGACTCCGGTCTCCCCCCTTGGCTATAAAGCGGGTGTGTCCACGCCCCGCTCCCCCTTTCCACATTTCGCCTCTCCGCGCGTCAGTTCGAGCTGCTGAGCATCGCGTCCAGAGCTCCGCGCCGCCATCGTTCCCGAGCGCTTGCCGCCGTCGTCCGACCGTGCCTGCCCTCGCCGACGCCGTTCAGCGTTTCGCCGTGATCTGCGTTGTGGTAACGGTGCCGTCAAACCTCTCCTCCTTTCTTCCAAGGTTCCCGTTGCCCTAACCACCGGTGAACCGTGCAGAGTGACCGCCGTGGTCGACCCGACCTCCGCCGTTCGCCATTCGCCGCCGTCTGAGCCTTCCCGTCCCTTCTTTTGACGCGGTGAGAACCCCCTTGCAACCCGCTTCCTCTCCGTCTGCTTGGTACGACTTGGGGTGTCTTCTGCATCGGAGTCCGCGAACTCCCATGCCCCTGCCATGGCGTGTGCGCGCCCGGCGTAGCGACACGGCCGTGACGTCGCGGCCTGTGCCTGCCCGCGGTGCGCCGTCGGCCTGCCCGTGTGCGCACCCTCCCGGGGTTTAATCCCGACCGCCCTTGCGCGATCCGACGGCCCTGGATGGCCGATACCCCTTCGGGCGAAGTTTTGCTAAAGAGAACCCGAAGAAACCAAGAATCGACCCGCGCTCCACTCGACACTGTTCCCTGTGCCTTGAAACTTTATCAACCAGGCCCCTGCGTTTCTGTTTAATTGAGGCGCAGTCCAGCCGGCTACGAATTTGATTTAAAATTCAATTTAAATTCCGATTTAAATTCAAAAGCATTTTAGGCTATTTACAGTTTTGCCATTGCACTAAAACGCTTATAAAATCCACGTTTTAGCTCCGTTTTGATCCATTCAAGTTGCGTTAAATTCGTAATTTAGTTATCCACCTGTTGACGTCTCTGTTAGACTATTTTGAACAGTTTAGCTGTAGGGTCCAAGTTAATCCAGTTTCAGGCTTTAGAATCACCGTTTCGGCCGTATCTTTCGCATCGTTTCGGCCGTATCTTTCGCATCGTAACTCTGTTTTCGGTGAACCAAAACTTGTTGTGACCGTAGAAACACGTACTTCTGTTTTATCAAAGTTTTATTTTTGTTTATTACTGTTTGGTGTACTGTTCTAATGGATAACCCTGTTTGCATTGTATGTATGCACCTGGAATGCGTGTTGATGTTGTGATCGAGTAGACGGTGATCAAGTGTGGTACGACCAGGATCTTTCTTTCGACGATCAGCAGGAAGATCAGCAGTTCAGCTATCAAGGCAAGTTAGCATGGGATCTCCTTGTTACCTATTCACTTTATAATACATTTACTCATTTACGCATGTGTCCAATTGAGCAACCTTAGAGATCCACTTAGTTTTGTTATATGTGATGTTCTTGACACCGTGGGATATATGCATATGGGTAGAATGCTAGTGCTAACTGACTAATAACTGATCCAGTCCAATGATGAATGTTCCCATGTTGGTATGTTGATAAACGGTTAATAAAACTTGCTGTTAGCAAAAGCTGGGACTGACAGTGTTACCATGAGTGCTATATGGCTCTGGTTTTAGCTCAGTACACTGGACCTTTTCTAACTTGTTAGAGGTGACCCAAAAGGGCGCAAGAGGGGCTTGCCACTTTAGGTGTAGGGCTGCTCCTGTTTCTATGTGTATAGCTGCGATAGCCTTGTGCCATAGGAAAGGGGGTTGCTACATCTGCCTGCCAAGGAAACCTAGCGGCCTTAGCTTGTTAGACGAACCAGCGAAAGGCTTCATAGTGTACCCTGCCGAACTACCTTGGAAGTGGATCAAGAGGTTGGCCGCCTTGGGCACAAGGGCAACACGGCTTGTCGGTAAAGATGCACAACCTCTGCAGAGTGTAAAACTGTTATAACAGCCGTGCTCACGGTCACGAGCGGCCCGGAAAACTAGCAGAACTATGATACTTGAATAAATGTTACTTTATGTTGATGGTACCTTATGTTGATTTAATTATCTTTGTTGGACAAATGGATCATGGGTCAAGGGTTAAGCACAATATTCGTTTACCTAAATGCTAAAACTTTGCCAACATAAAAGATAACTGCAGTCAGACAGTGTCAGCCTTTTGAGCCTCATGAAACCTATGTTAGCTTGCTAAGTACGTGGAGTACTTACGCTTGTTGTTTATCTTCTTTTTGGGCAAAAATCCCGGATGGGTAACAGATGAAGGTGGAGTTGGTGACTTCCCAGAGGACTTCTAGGCTAGCTGTTCCACCAGTCAGCTTTCCCTGTGGAGTTGGTCTTTGTTAGCAGTTTAGTTTTCTTTTGTTCCGCTGTGATGTAAGACATGTTATGACTTATCGTTAGGTAATAAACATTGTGATGATGTCACTCCTGTAATTTGTCTATCTTATGTGTGTGACTGTTTCCTCGGCACATATGAGTTTGCTGCCTCAATTTTATCCTTAAAGTTGGGGTGTGACAAATTGGTATCAGAGCTTTGTTGACTGTAGGACGCAAGCCTAGCTAGGAAATGACCGTTCTAGCACCTTTTGTTACATGTTCATGCTTACTTTATTATCTTGTTATTTTTATTAAAATTTACATGCTTATTCTTATTCTATTATGCAAAACTAATTGTTTCTGCTTATCTTATCTTGAACCATAACGTCAGGATGCCTCGCCTTAACGTCCGTGCGTATCGTGCCCTCTTCACCGCCAGCACCAGCCAGCACCCACACCCAGTGGTCAACATCTCCGACGATGATGGCTCCTCCAGCTCCTCCAACATTGCTTTCATCGTGGAGGATGAAGAGCTGACCTCCACCCCGACCGTCTCTAGGGAGCTTGCAGCGCCACCCCCGCCCCCTACACCAGCTCCTGCGGTGCCGGCTCCTGAGGCGCTAGTACCTGAGGCCCCTGCTCCAGAGGCACCCGCTCCTGTGGTGCCTGTTGCTCCACCAGCCGTGGAGATACCAGCCGCTCCAGCAGCTCCTGCAGCACCAGCAGCGGTGCCGGTGTACCCCGTGGTGCACTCCCCCGCCGCCTCGTCTGCTTCAGCACCAGCACCCCCTGCCTCTCCAGCAGTGCAGGTGGTGGATGAAGACTTCGGATGGTCTCGCCGCTTCATATTCAAGAAGCCAGACGAGACAGCTTACTACCATAGTATGCTGGTTCGCCTGCTGAACGACTACTTCCCAGAGTTGGAGGCCAAGCTTCAGTACCACTGTGCCGAGTACACCCATCCCCTGGAGGCTACTTACTGGAAGTCGGATCTGATGGTTACGGGATGGAACGATGTGGACCAGGGCCACGTCGTTGAGACTATCCACAGGACCAACACCAAGCGTGGTCACTCTCTAACAAGCATGGAGGATGCAGCGCATGATGCTTTCCTGCACTACTGTGGACTGCGCTTCCAGTCCATGTGGGAGGACCGCTACCGTTTCCTGCCCCACTGCGACCTGGAGGGCACATGGCAAACCCTGCTTCCACCTGTGGAGTACCCAGTTCTGGCCTCTATAGCCCGACACGTCTTCGAGATGCATAGGAAGGCGGATAGTGTGCAGGATGACCTGCGCGCTTCTCAGAAGGTGATGAGGCGCCTGGAGCGCGAAGTGGACCATCTTCGTGGTGAGCTGGGACTCCCGACCGTCTACAAGAAGTGGTTCAGGACCGCCAATGCCCCCGGTGGAGCCCAGTAGTTGTCTACCATGTTTTGCTATCACGTTTAGAAACGATGTTTAGTTTCAGTGTGTGTCTGGTGAACCTTTAGTGCATGTGTTGTTTATGTTGATGAACTATGGTTGTTTGGATCTTTGTTTATGTGTGGTGGAGAAGTGTGGGTTTATGTCCGTGCTTCTCCAGTTTAAAACATCTCTCTGTGATGAATAAAGTTGTTTACCCCATATCTGTGTTGCTGTTTTCTGGAGTAGCCTGTGGTTAAATCAGTATATCTCTTAATCTGTGTTCCCAAAAATTATGAAATTTTTGTGGAAGTATCTAGACTGATGTATCTTTCAAACAAATCTGGAACCAAGTCTTTATCTGTTCGGATCTGGGAGATATGGCTGTTCAAAGTTGATGTTTCTGCGCAGTATGTCACCCAGAACAGGTTCTGTTCAATGCTGTTTTTGACCCAGAATCTGGCAGAATCTGGAAAAGTGTTCTGAATAAAAGTTGTAGCTGGTTTCTTAAGATTTCCAACAATGTCTGGTTAGCCCCTGTTGGATTTCTGTAGCTTGAGTTATGTCAGTTTTCATGCACTGCTGTTGATAAAGATGTGCCCAGAAATTTTCAGCAATGCTCTTTTGTCCTTTAAAATAATTTATATGATGGATATGAGGGTCTAACTCTTGCACATTTGTTGTGGAACAGATGGCAGCAAGGGGTGGACGTGGAAGAGGTCATGGCCGTGGGCGTGGTGTTCCCGTGAACCCGCCACCGCCACCGCCGCCAGTGACCATCGAGCAGCTGATGGGCATGCAGAACCAGTTGATGCAAGCCATGATGGACCGCCTGGATCAGGCACCAGTTGCAGCGCCCCCACCTCTCCAAGTCAGGGATTGTCGGGGAGAATCTTAAAGGGTCACCCACCTGTATTCTCCCATGCTTCTGAACCTTTGGAGGTAGATGACTGGCTTCGAGCGGTGGAGAAGCAATTGAACATCGCGCAGTGCACCGACTATGAAAAAGTGCTCTACGCCTCTGGGCAGCTGCATGGAGCAGCCCAAGACTGGTGGGATGCATACATGTTCGGCTATCCTCAAGATGCTCCGGTTGTCACTTGGCAGGAGTTCAAGGAGAACTTTAGGGCATATCACATCCCTGAAGGCCTTGTAGAGCTGAAGCAAGAATAGTTCCGCTCCTTGAGGCAGGGATCTATGTCAGTGGTGGAATACCGCAATAAGTTTGCTCAACTATCGCGCTATGCCCCACAGGATGTGGCAGAAGATAAGGACAAGCAGCGCCGTTTTCTGAAGGGACTATATGACAGATTGCAGCTCTAGCTCATGTCAAACACGTATCCGAACTATCAGTCCCTGGTCAATAGGGCGATTGTTATTGACAACATGTGTAAGGAGATGGAAGCAAAGAAGAGAAGCTTCCAAGGACAGTCTTCGGGGAGCAACACTCGTCCCCGGATCAACCCCCAACAAGGCTACCCCCAGAGGAACCAAGGCCCCTTCAACCAGTGGAACAGGGGACAACACACCCAGGGTAACCAGAACCAGCAGCGCCTTCCCTACCAATAGCAGTCGGGTGGGCAGCGCGCTACCAACAGCAGCCTGGAGGGCAGAAGTTCCAGCAATAGGGCAGCCAAGCCTCACGCCAGGGAGCACCCAACTCCGCTCCCGCGAAGAATGCAGCTCAGCAAAACCCCAATGCTTGTTACCGCTGCGGGGAGATAGGACACTTTGCTCATCAGTGTCCTAAGAAGCAGAACCCTCAGGCCTCACAGAATCAAGCAGGAGGTTCGAAGCAGAATGCTCGCCCACCTCACACTGGGCGGGTGAACCATGTGGCTGCCGATACTGCCCTGGATGCTCCAGATGTCATGATGGGTACATTCAGTATCAACTCGATCCCAGCTACCGTACTTTTTGATTCTGGTGCTTCGCATTCCTTCATTTCCCAGTCATTTGTTAGAATGCATGGTGTACCTCTATGTGCAATGAAAGAACCTATCATAGTGAACTCACCGGGGGGGTAGCATGTCTGCAAACTTCTGAAGCCCCAACTCTAGTGTCACCTTAAGGCGGTAGAATTTAAAGTAAAGCCTATAGTGCTGAGAACAGCAGGCATAGATCTCATCTTGGGCATGGACTGGATGAAGCAACATGGAGCTGTCATTCAGTGCCGGGAAAAGGTCAGTTGTTGTCTCTACACCCAAGGGAGATAGAATCTGTGTGGAAGTGGTGATGCAAGAGCAGCCTACTGCCACCATAAACCAGATGGATGCTAGTGGTGCAAATCAAGATTGGGTGGTGGACGAGTTCCCTGATGTCTTTCCTGATGATCTGCTAGGTATGTCACCTGATCGTGATGTTGAGTTCGTTATTGAATTATTGTCTGGAACTGCACCTATAGCTAAGAGACCATATAGAATGGGGGTAAATGAATTAGAAGAGCTTAAGAAGCAACTTAAGGAGTTGTTAGAGAAGGGGTATATACTCCCCAGTGCTTCTCCTTGGGGAGCACCTGTGATCTTTGTGGGTAAGAAAGATGGTAGCCAGAGGATGTGTGTGGACTATAGGTCCCTAAATGAGGTTACCATTAAAAACAAATACCCTCTACCCAGGATAGATGATCTATTTGACCATCTTAGAGGAGCATGTGTGTTCTCTAAAATAGATCTCAGATCTGGGTACCACCAGTTAAAAATCCGGAACTCGAACATTCCTAAGACCGCTTTCACAACGCGGTATGGATTGTATGAGTATACAGTTATGTCTTTTGGACTGACCAATGCCCCAGCCTACTTCATGTACCTGATGAATAATGTGTTCATGGAGTACCTGGACAAGTTTGTGGTGGTGTTCATAGATGATATTCTAGTGTTCTCTAAAATAGAAGAGGAACATGCTGAACATCTGAGGATGGTTCTGCAGAAATTGAGAGAGCATCAACTCTATGCCAAGAGGAGCAAGTGTGAATTTTGGTTGAAAGAAGTCTCTAAAATAGAAGAGGAACATGCTGAACATCTGAGGATGGTTCTGCAGAAATTGAGAGAGCATCAACTCTATGCCAAGAGGAGCAAGTGTGAATTTTGGTTGAAAGAAGTCTCTTTCTTGGGGCATGTAGTCTCTAACGGAGGTATATCCGTTGATCCTAGCAAAGTGCAGGATGTGTTGGACTGGAACCCGCCAACCAATGCTAGCGAAATCCGAAGCTTTCTGGGTTTGGCCGGGTATTACAGAAGGTTCATTGAAGGTTTCTTTAAGCTTGCACAGCCTATGACGACCTTGCTAGAAAAGAGTGCCAAGTTTGTGTGGTCTGATAAATGCCAGACAAACTTTGAAGAGTTAAAGAAGAGATTAACCACAACACCAGTTCTAGTTCTGCCAGACTTGAACAAAAGCTTCTCCATCTATTGCGATGCATCTTGTCTGGGACTTGGATGTGTTCTGATGCAAGAAGGAAGAGTAGTAGCCTATGCATCCAGACAGCTCAGAAAGCACGAGGTGAACTATCCAACCCATGACTTAGAGTTAGCAGCTGAGGCAATGTTTTCCTAAACAGTAAACGGTAAACAGTCGGTCACTCTTTGTTTAGCGTTTACGCCGTTTAAACGGTGTTTAAACGGAGTTAAACGGCCTAAACGGTTTTGTATGGTAACACTAAAATATACATATTTATGTATGTAAAAATTAAATTTGATAGAAACTGTACATATTAGCACATGTAAAAAATAAATATTATACCAAATAATATTTTTGGAACAAATCTAAATCCCACAACATTTCATATACTCATAATGTTAATTAGTTTTGTGTTGATTATGGTAGTCGTAGTCCTCTAATTAACCAAATTATGGATTAAATGGTTGTTTAGATCATTTAATCATGTTTAACCTGATTTTCTTTAGACCATTTAGACGGGTTTAAACGGTTTAAACGGGTTTAAACGGTCCAACCGTTTAATTCACCGTTTAGGGCCTAAACAAAACAGATGGCCTCTGTTTACCGTTTAAACGGTGTTTAAACGGACTAAACGGCCGTTTAGGCGAACAGAGGCAGCTGTTGCCCATGCTCTGAAAATATGGAGACATTATCTAGTTGGGCATAAGTGTGATGTGTACACAGATCATAAAAGTCTGAAGTACATATTTACTCAGTCGGATCTGAATTTGAGGCAACACCGTTGGTTAGAATTGATCAAAGACTATGACCTGGAGGTACACTATCACCCAGGAAAGGCCAATGCCATGGCCGATGCCTTGAGCAGGAAAACTTATGCAAATGGACTGCAAGTAGAATACATGTCAGCAGAGTTGAGAGCTGAAATGGCATATCTTAATATATGCTTTGCAAACAATGTTGTGGAAATGAAAATGAGAGTTGAACCTACTCTGGAGAAAGACATCCGTGAGGGTCAGCTGAAAGATGAGAAGTTGCAAGAGATAGCAGAGAACATAGTGCTTGGAAAGGCACCAGGTTTCAGAATGGATGAGAATGGAACACTATGGTTTGGAAAAAGGATATGTGTGCCTGAAGTAAAAGCTATTCGTGATGCCATCTTGCGAGATGCACATGAATCTGCCTACTCTATACATCCCGGCAGTACCAAAATGTACTTGGATCTGAAGGAAAAGTACTGGTGGTATGGACTGAAGCGAGATGTGGCAGAGTATGTGGCGCTATGTGACACCTGTCAGAAGGTCAAAGCTGAACATTAGAGACCGGCAGGATTGTTACAACCTATGCAGATACCCGAGTGGAAATGGGAAGAAGTGGGAATGGACTTTATCACTGGATTACCCCGCACACAAAGAGGCTATGACTCTATATGGGTAATCGTAGACCGTCTCACTAAGGTCGCTCACTTCCTACCAGTTAAGACCACCTATAATGGAGCAAGATTAGCAGAGTTGTATATGGAAAGAATTGTGTCCCTGCATGGGGTTCCAAAGAAAATAGTGTCTGACAGAGGAACACAATTCACATCTCATTTCTGGCATCAGATACACCAATCGTTGGGAACCAAGCTGAATTTCAGTTCTGCATATCACCCGCAAACCGATGGGCAGACTGAAAGGATAAATCAGATCTTGGAGGACATGTTGAGAGCATGTGCCCTTCAGCATGGGGCTAGTTGGGATAAAAGCCTGCCATATGCTGAATTCTCATACAATAACAGTCATCAGAAGAGTCTCAAAATGGCTCCTTTTGAAGCTTTGTATGGGAGAAAGTGTAGAACTCCTTTGTTCTGGAATCAGACAGGAGAAACTCAAGTGTTCAGACCGGATGTTCTTCGAATGCTGAAGAACAAGTGAGAATGATCCGGGATAACTTGAGGATAGCTCAGTCCCGACAAAAGAGTTATGCAGATACTCGCAGGAGGGACTTAGTTTTCAAAGTGGGAGACTATGTGTACTTGAAAGTGTCACCCATGAGGAGCGTAAAGAGGTTCAACATGAAAGGAAAGTTGGCACCCAGATACATAGGTCCTTTCCGGATCTTGGCCAGACGTGGAGAAGTGGCCTATCAGCTTGAGCTACCTGAGAGTCTATTAGGCGTTCATGATGTGTTCCATGTCTCCCAGCTGAAGAATGTCTGAGAGTGCCAGAAGAGCAAGTTCCCCTGGAAGAGACCAAGATAGGAGAAGATCTCACTTATGAAGAATATCCTATCAAGATCTTGGAGATAGCAGAAAGAGTTATCAGGAGCCGAGTTATCAAAATGTGCAAGGTTCAGTGGAACAGATATATGGAAGAAGAGGCTACCTGGAAAAGAGAAGAAGATCTCCGGAAATCTTATCCGCAGCTATTTGAGTAAGCACCAGTCGAATCTCGAGGACGAGATTCATCTTAGGGGGGTAGAGTTGTAACACCCTAAAATTTTCTCCAAGTTAAAATAGGTGAAAATGATTTATTTATGTTTTTGTTGAGCATTTAACCTAGGGGTTAAATAATTTTTATAGAATTAAAATAAAAGTGACAACATGTTTTTGCACTCATGCTGATGCATTGGATTTATTTGTGTGACTGGTTTTTACCAAAATTCGAAATGAATTCAAATTCTATTTGAAAATGGTTTGAAATGCTTTGGAGTAAAAAGGAAAAGGATTTATTTTCGCCTCTTCCCCTCTCCCTTG
The DNA here is from genome assembly GCA_009763385.1 of Coix lacryma-jobi var. lacryma-jobi. Classification (NCBI taxonomy): domain Eukaryota; kingdom Viridiplantae; phylum Streptophyta; class Magnoliopsida; order Poales; family Poaceae; genus Coix; species Coix lacryma-jobi. The sequence goes on from VDCT01001211.1 coordinate 117,816, forward strand.
TTTTCGGCCCAAGTCGCTTGGTGGCCCAGGCCGCCGGCTCCTCTCCTCCCTCTCCGTAGTGGGCTGGCTCCTCTCCCTTTCCCCTTTTCTTTTTTTTCGCTCGCGCGGCCCAGCTTGGCCCAGTCGGCGTCGGGTGCCGCTGTGTCTCCCTCCCTTCTCTCGCTGGCATCCCGGGCCCGCGTGTCAGTCGCCTTCTTCCCTTAGCCCGCTCGCAGCACAGAGCCGCAACCGCCGCTGCCGCTCTCCCGTCCGATTCCTCCGCGCGTCGTGCAGCGCCCGCTCCCACGACTCCGGTCTCCCCCCTTGGCTATAAAGCGAGTGTGTCCGCGCCCCGCTCCCCCTTTCCACATTTCGCCACTCCGCGCGTCAGTTCGAGCTGCTGAGCATCGCGTCCAGAGCTCCGCGCCGCCATCGTTCCCGAGTGCTTGCCGCCGTCGTCCGACCGTGCCTGCCCTCGCCGACCCCGTTCAGCGTCTCGCCGTGATCCGTGTTGTGGTAACAGTGCCGCCGAGCCTCTCCTCCTTTCTTCCAAGGTTCCCGTTGCCCTAACCACCGGTGAACCGTGCAGAGTGACCGCCGTCGTCGACCCGACCTCCGTCGTTCGCCGTCCGCCGCCGTCTGAGCCTTCCCGTCCCTTCTTTCGACGCGGTGAGAACCCCCTTGCAACCCGCTTCCTCTCCGTTTGCTTGGTACGGCTTGGGGTGTCTTCTGCATCGGAGTCCGCGAACTCCCATGCCCCTGCCATGGCGTGTGCGCGCCCGGCGTCGCGACACGACCGCGACGTCGCGGCCTGTGCCTGCCCGCGGTGCGCCGTCGGCCTGCCCACGTGCGCACCCTCCCGGGGTTTAATCCCGACCGCCCTTGAGCGATCCGACGGCCCTGGATGGCCGATACCCCTTCGGTGGAAGTTTTGCTAAAGAGACCCCGGAGAAACCAAGAATCAACCCGCGCTCCACTCGGCACTGTTCCCTGTTCCTTAAAACTTTATCAACCAGGCCCTGCGTTTCTGTTTAATTGAGGCGCAGTCCAGTCGGCTGCGAATTTGATTTAAAATTCAATTTAAATTCCGATTTAAATTCAAAAGCGTTTCAGGCTATTTACAGTTTTGCCACTGCACTAAAACGCTTATAAAATCCACGTTTTAGCTCCGTTTTGATCCGTTTAAGTTGCGTTAGATTCGTAATTTAGTTATCCACCTGTTGACGTCTCTGTTAGACTGTTTTGAACAGTTTAGCTGTAGGGTCCAAGTTAATCTAGTTTTAGGCTTTAGAATCACCGTTTCGGCCGTATCTTTCGCGTTGTAACTCTGTTTTCGGTGAACCAAAACTTGTTGTGACCGTAGAAACACGTACTTCTGTTTTATCAAAGTTTTATTTCTGTTTATTACTGTTTGGTGTACTATTCTAATAGATAGCCCTGATTGCATTGTGTGTATGCACCTGGAATGCGTGTTGATGTTGTGATCGAGTAGACGGTGATCAAGTGTGGTACGACCATGATCTTTCTTTCGACGATCAGCAGGAAGATCAGCAGTTCAGCTATCAAGGCAAGTTAGCATGGGATCTCCTTGTTACCTATTCACTTTATAATACATTTACTCATTTACGCATGTGTCCAATTGAGCAACCTTAGAGACCCACTTAGTTTTGTTATCTGTGATGTTCTTGACACCGTGAGATATATGCATATGGGTAGAATGCTAGTGCTAACTGACTAATAACTGATCCAGTCCAATGATGAATGTTCCCATGTTGGTATGTTGATAAACGGTTAATAAAACTTGCTGTTAGCAAAAGCTGGGACTGACAGTGTTACCATGAGTGCTATATGGCTCTGGTTTTAGCTCAGTACACTGGACCTTTTCTAACTTGTTAGAGGTGACCCAAAAGGGCGCAAGAGGGGCTTGCCACTTTGGGTGTAGGGCTGCTCCTGTTCCTATGTGTATAGCTGCGATAGCCTTGTGCCATAGGAAAGGGGTTGCTACATCTGTCTGCCAAGGAAACCTAGCGGCCCTAACCTGTTAGACGAACCAGCGAAAGGCTTCATAGTGTACCCTGCCGATCTACCTTGGAAGTGGATCAAGAGGTTGGCCGCCTCGGGCACAAGGGCAACACGACTTGTCGGTAAAGATGCACAACCTCTGCAGAGTGTAAAACTGTTATAACAGCCGTGCTCACGGTCACGAGCGGCCCGAAAAACTAGCAGAACTATGATACTTGAATAAATGTTACTTTATGTTGATGATACCTCATGTTGATTTAATTATCTTTGTTGGATAAATGGATCATGGGTCAAGGGTTAAGCACAATATTCGTTTACCTAAATGCTAAAACTTTGCCAACATAAAAGATAACTGCAGTCAGACAGTGTCAGTCTTTTGAGCCTCATGAAACCTATGTTAGCTTGCTATGTACGTGGAGTACTTACGCTTGTTGTTTATCTTCTTTTTGGGCAAAAATCCCGGATGGGTAACAGATGAAGGTGGAGTTGGTGACTTCGCAGAGGACTTCTAGGCTAGCTGTTCCACCAGTCAGCTTTCCCTGTGGAGTTGGACTTTGTTAGCAGTTTAGTTTTCTTTTGTTCCGCTGTGATGTAAGACATGTTATGACTTATCGTTACGTAATAAATATTGTGATGATGCCACTCCTGTAATTTGTCTATCTTATGTGTGTGACTGTTTCCTGGACACACATGAGTTGCTGCCTCAATTTTATCCTTAAAGTTGGGGTGTGACAAGTTACCAGTGTCATTGGGTTGAGAGTCTATCGAACTGTTGTTGTGAAGCCTTGCAGTTCATTTGTTGGGTTGTAGCTCTTCCTTGACGGGAGTTTGTTGTAGCTCTGTTATTCTGTTTAAGTTCTGAAAATTACAGTCCTCTTCAGTTTCACTACTTTGAGTTAGTAATTTAAGTGTCCTTTCACTTAGCCTCCAGATAGCAATTTTTATCAGTTACCATTTCAGTGTCAACATGTTTTCAGTTAGCTTCTAATTGGCCTTGTGCACGTCCCTCTTCAGTTTCACTTAATAATTTAAGTGTCCTTTCAGTTAGCTTTCGATTACTATGTGCTCTGTATGCTGCAAAGTTTCAGTTACTACGTGCTCTGTATGCTGCAAAGTATCAACTACAAAATTATTACGATTATATATAATATTGTAATTTTAGTTAGCTTCTAATTTCAGTTTGTAATTTTAGTTACTAATTTCAGTTAGCTTCTAGTTATTCAATCAGCAAAATTTTAGTTAGCTTCTTGTACAGAATAATCTTCAATTGCATTCTAGTGTTCCCTAACTAAAATCCTTGCACTCTATTTCAGGGTTAGTGATCTGATCAAGTTTCAGCAGGCAAAAGAAAATTTGTTCAATACTTTTTTTGTGAGATGGTAACTATTGCAGGTCTTAACTGTGAACTACTACTGACATGAGATATTTTTTCTGAGATTCATGTATGCTCATGAAGACTGAAGTTATCTAATTCCAGTTCTGAGAAATTTATTGGTGGATATCAAAATGAGAAAAGTGAATGTTTCCGATGAACTGTTGTTACATGCGGTCTGTTTATAAAGAATGAATATTTCTAATCCGTAGCTAGCAATCTTTCTGGACGTGAAGTCTGCAATCTTTTGGTGTGAACATGTACATCAGTGAGTGGCCGTGAGTGTGAATAGAGTTAAGTGAACATGATGGTTTTTAAAAAAAAACATAATTTTGTGCATCTATTTATATTTAAACTGTTATATATAAGGGGCAACACAATGGTATACAAAATGGTATTCATGATTGATCGCAGCTTTATGCAGAGCATTAAACTGATTGCAGACAACCTCATGTATGTGGGTTGTATGATCTATCTTTTTCATTGTCTGTATCGTCTCTTACAGACGACTCCCTGTCTATGGGCTGTACATGCCCTAATAAGCTGGTTCACGAGCTACACGAGTGAAGCAACCATTACGCCTAAGAGGAAGAGTGAACTAAAAACTCTACTCTAAACTATGACATCTAATTACCACCTAGTCAAAACCTATGCAAGAAAATAATGTATCTAATTATGTAACTATGGTTTTTCTATGTGTATTATTATCTCTACCACAAAAGAGTTGTCCAACCTAGGTTCCAATCCTATCACCTAAGGTAGCAAAAGTAAAGCACATAACCAAGGTAGAGTAAATGCAGAAGCTAAAGAGCAAGGTAGAGATGCAAACTCCCGTCAATAACTCTGGTATTTTTTACCGAGGTATCGAGAAGCACGCAAGCTTCCCCCTAGTCCTTGTTAGAGCCTCTCGGAAGGAATCCCTCGCAAGGGCTAAGCTCCCGGTTGGGTAATTCCGTGGATAGCCTCGAGCCTTCCCCATGCGTAAGTGAGTCTCTGACGTGCCTTCCAGCATGCCTCTCTTAGATGCTCCCTGCTGTCTCAACTATCAAGCTTTTGGCCAAACCATTGCGAGCCTTGTTTCCTTTAGTACACGGTGGCGGACACACTATAAACACGGTCGGTGTGATCTCGCGAGATTATAAGCCCCTCCAATGTACAATAATGGTGTGTGCAAGTACCGAGTAGCAAGAGGTATACAAACCTCACTAAACACTAGGCCTAAACCTAGAGCAAGCGCATGAGCGGTGGTCTAACTAGCTTAAGCACTTCGTAAAAAGAACCTACACTAATCACTATGTGGATCACTAAGCATTATGCATATGGAGGGCACTAAGATAGTGTAGCAACACCCTTGTATGTTTCCTCACACCTCACCTCATTTGGCCAATTAGAGGTATTATATATAGGCCCCAAGCAAATAGAGTCTTTGGGGGCCGAAATTAGCCTTTCTGTAGAGCATCAAACGCTACAGTAAAGACATCAGATGCGTCCTATGCTCAGATGTCAAATCGTCGTTGAAAAACTAGTCATTATACCTATTTTCTAGGAGCATCGGACACGTCCTATGACATCAGACGATCAACATCGGACTCGCCTGTGACACTGTTTATTTTAGTCTGATTTTAGTGAGTATCGGACTTTGCATCGGACGTGTCCTATGCTCCAGCATTGGATGCATCCGATGCTCTTTTTTTAGCGAGACATGCTTTCGTATTTTGAGCATAACTTTTTGCTCCGAACTCAGATTTCGATGATCTTAGACTTTTTGGAAAGCTAATGAAAAGTTCTTCAACTTTATGCTAGTGTCATGCCAGTTTGAGCAGATCCAAAATTATGGCACAGTTCTAATTCAATCAGCTCTTTATCTCGGCTTGAGTGACTCAACTTTGTTTGTGTTCGGGCCTCTATTTCTTGTGTCTTGGACTTTGCTTGATCTTTGTAAGTCTTCAATACATATTCTAGGGTTTTGTTTGAGGTGTTGATCATTTGATCACCATATTGCCTTCGTCCAAGTCACGTTTGCACTCTATTGGACTACAAAACAAATACTTAAAAACACATTAGTCCAATTTGATTATGTTGATCATCAAACACCAAAATCTAAACTTGAATGGACCGAGGTCCATTTTCCTTATAACAATATGTTAAGGAACCATCGTGAGTTCATTATCCAACCCTACTTGCTAGATAGCAAGCATAGGAACAAAAAGAGACTAGTCATCTGTGAAGCGATGACATCTAGGGCTAGTTTGGTAGAGCTCTATCTGATTTTGATTCGTTATAGAAGTTGACTCTCTGAGAGAAGTGATTCTGTGACTGAAAGTGATTCTCTTTAATTCTTTAGCATAAACTCTTAAAATCAACATGGAGAATCATTTCACAGAATCAACGAAAGCTACTTTTTTCAGCTCTCAGTCTCTTAGTTTATTTCAGAGAATCACTTTACGAAATCAGCAAATAATCACTTCTCTCTGAAAAAAATAGCTCTTGAAGCTCTGCCAAACAGAGCCTTAATTCTTGTAGAAAAGGTTTAGAATATTCTCTCAAGAAATGTTTTGGACAATGAATTTGAATCATTTCGCGAGATGGTTTTAGCTGATAGATTGAATTTTGATTGATAAAAATGTTTTTATAAAAATCATACAAATAAAAAATTCATACAAAAAGGAGATTTTACAGCCATGAACAACTTAAATACAACCCATTTAAACTTACTATACTAAAAATGCTTAACTAGAAAAATATGTAGTAAAAATACATATAAGACAAAAGCACACATGAGGTGGCACAAGAATCAAGGGGAACTACCTTGATGCTGTTTTAGTCCTCGAAGGAAATCCTAGAACCACTAGAAATGTTTCAACTACGAATCGCTAAGCTACAACTACAATACCGCCTGAAAGCATTTCACGTGACAAAACAGATTCATTTTTCTCATCAAACCAAGCTTACTATTCATCACAATCTAGATACAAACTAATAAATATCCTAAAATTTTCCAAAATGTGTAATGTTATAGAAAAATATAATCATGAACTTTAATTCCAACACCCATTTTAAAACAATAGAACACTAGCAATTTTCGTTAAAAAACCATCTAGCGACTAGGAATATCGACGCGATGCTAAAGGCGTGTTTGGATTGGAGCTGGCAACACGAGCACGACTCGATTTCGAGTACCTCAGCTCGATTTCGAGCACGACACGAGCTCGTCTGGGAGGACGCAATCCAAACAGGCTCGTCTAAGAGCTCAAGCTGAGACAAGGGCACACACTGGAATTTTGGAATTTAAGAATTTGTTCGCCATTAGTTTGGGTTCTTCCAACCCACAGCTTCCGCGGTCCACAGAAAAAGCATCCCCCAAATCACCCCTGACCCCTCCAAAAAACCGCGAATTTCCTCGGCTCCTCTTCCTCCTCCCCAGACAATCCCGAATTACAATCCCCCGCCCCATCTCCGGTCGGGCCCTCGCGCGGCCGCCGTGGAAGGAACCAGGCGATGGGCTCCGGCGAGGAAGACACAGGAGGCGGAGGACGGGCGGTGCGCGGCGCGGTGCTGAAGGCGCTCGTGGTCGTCGGCGGCGTCCTGCTGCTCCGCCGCCTGCGCCGCTCCACCACCCGCCGGGACCACGCGCGAGCCGTCGCCGACGCGCTCTCCGGAGAAAAGGTGACCCCGCCTCCCTCCCTGCAGAGTTGTTTGGTTCCCGGGACATTCCGATGCGGCCGCACTGAGAATTCGTGAGAAAAATTGCGTCCTATTTTTTGTGCTGCTGAGAAAGAAGTGCTTGTGTCTTAATGCGTGCTTGTGTCTTAATGCGTTTCCTGATGTACAGTTCTCGAGGGAGCAGGCGAGGAAGGATCCTGACAACTTCTTCAATTTGAGGTCAGAATTTTATTCTAACAAAAAAACTGCATTCTTTTTTTTTTTCTTTGTTCGATACTAGTGTTTGCACTGCCATTTGATTAGCCTTTTTGTCTTGGTTCTGGTACTCTGGTAGTGGTAGTATCTATGAACTGATCGTAGGCTTGTTTTGGGAGGGAGGTATATGCACGAGCACACCAATCGAATATTCCCTGCAAACTTTCTGTGTTTTGAGGGAACTGCAAACTTTCTGTGTTGTCACTGCAATTCATTGTCGTCGATAAGCATAAAAGTTGCTGACCATGGTTGTGATAATTTAGCTTTGGTGGTTATGAGTCTGTTTTTTACAAGTTGCTGTTTACCTCTAAAATGTTTTGAAAATGCAATGCTTATCACAGTTGGTATGAACACTGCAAACTGTTTTTGATTTGATCTCTTCTTTGTTGGGTTTTGGATATAAACGTGCTCTGGGATCTCGTAGTATCTGTTGACATAATAGTGGATCGAAAGCAGCCATTCTTTCTAAATGGTTTACTTCTGTACTTTCTGGATGCTGTCTGTGTCAGCTGAAATTTTTAATTAAAGTACCATACTGAATCTTCTAGCAAATATGCAGTAGGAGCTGCACAAACGATGGAACTCGATAAATCATTGATGGTTAACAAACCTGCTGTACTTTTGTTGGATGCTTCCTTCATGGCCATTAGGTTATCCATGTGAAAATGCTATGCCACCTTGTATTGTATTTCAAGTTTTCAACCATGAGCAAATTGTTTATTCTGTATATCCATTAAAAGGATCCATATTTATTGTAGAATTCATAAATTTGATCCAGAGCTTTCAACCTTGGACAAGGTTTTTTTTGTCGATTCCTTGGATCAGTGACCGAATGGTTACACTGACCTGTTATCGTTTTCTTTAACTGTATCCTTGATTGGTCTTTCTAATCTGTTGTTATCATTGACTCATTATGAATAGTTTGCTTGGATGCAAGTAACTTGGTAGAAGTGGTAAGCATTAATGATGCAGAAATTTTTCTGTTTATCTGCACTTAAGATGCAAAAAAGTTGTTTACACACCTATGATCACATACATTTGCTGTTTTTTAAATTACTTTTCAACTCTCTTTTTCCATGCATGGGACAAGTATTTTTTTAAGCATGTGCTGATGTGTTTGTAGTCAAATAAATGTCCTGTGTTGCAATTCATCCTTCTTTTGTTTTCAGAATGCTCACATGTCCTGCAACCGAGATGGTGGATGGTTCAAGGGTGCTTTACTTTGAGCAGGTATGATCATTATCTCTATCCATTCTTTTTATTACAGTGCCCCTTTTTGGTATCTCAATTCCATGGTTTCCTTTCCAGGCATTTTGGAGATCTCCAGAAAAACCTTTTAGACAAGTAAGTAACTCTAAACTGTATTTGTTATTCTTACATGTCTCCTTTTTTGCACCTACCAGTTCATATGGTGGACATTATTTCTTATAAATCTTGGGTTCCTGCACAAACTTATATAATGTTTTGCTAGTCAACATAGTCTAAACAAGATGATATTATATTATCTGACATTGCAGATGCATAAGAATCTTCTGCACAAATGCTTTATTTTACTGGTGCACTATTTTGATGAACTTTCAATAAACACATGTGACTATTTCCTATTACCTTTAAATCCTTTCTTCCTTGTTAACCAAACAAGATTAAACATTTCTTTCCCATTTTGCATTCTGTATTCTTGCAATGTGTAATGCTTTGTCTGCCATTGTTCTGCAAGAAAGGCATAAATATGCCTGTTAATAGGATAGTATTCAGATTAAATTTGGATTTCTGTTCTGCTGTGTCCAACTGTCTATTCTATATTTCCAATATCTTATATGCTTTGCATTTGTGCAAATAATGATAAGTTATGGTCTCTCCAGAGATTCTACATGGTAAAGCCCTGTCCGAAGGAGATGAAATGCGATGTTGAGGTGAGCTCAAGTTTAACATACTTCCTCTAACATCCTGCAATGTTGTGAAGTTGATGTACTGAACAAACTAATGCATCCTTACTAATATTTATCAGAATTTACTAGTAGTATTCAATTCGTTCTCTACTTTCAAAAAATGATATCATATGAGAAAATGGTATCTCCTATTCAACTATTAACTAGGAACATATGCATCTGGCTCCAAAACATGATGTTACTTAAGGCCATTCCAACAGTTACAGTTCATGTTCAAAAAGCTTGGTGTGACGCAACTTGTCCATAGTGGGGAGCTTAAAATGGTCTATTGTAACTTGTAAGAGACCTGTTGCGGGGGTGCCGGGGGGGGGGGGGGGGGGGGAGGGGGGGTGCGGCGGCTAGGGGGGAGAGGAAGCGGCAGCGAGAGGGTAGAGGAAGGAGCAATTGCTCTATTCTTGCTTTGATTAGATTGATTACATCCCCCTATATTTATAGTCCCTAGTGGACTTGTATTCCAAGCAACTACGAGAGATATCCTTATAGATTGGATCTCTCTTTCCTAAACAATCCAATATATTTTTATTCCTTTAATAACTTATTCTAATTGGTTCTGGGAGACGGCCGCGGCAGCGAGGGCGTTGCCTCCTCACCAGGCGTGCGTGGCCCCGGGCTTCGCTAACTCCGCTCGCTCGGGGTTGGGGGCCTCTCATCAGGCGTATGACATCTATTTAGAGCACACAATATTTTGTACAGTGCTACTTTTATTTTCATTGTTATGATGATTAATTTCTTGTGGCCATTGTTAACCTTTGAGTGAATCTATTATTATCAAGAATCATTACTTTTATTTTCTGGTGTTTACAGTAGCATTGAAATTTTGGTTGAAGCAATGCAAATTTTCATCCATGTTCCTGCTTTTAGGAAAAACTGATTGAAAGATATTGATTTTTTAAATCAATTTTGCAGGCAAAGCTGATTAAATAACATTTTAAATTTGTTTTCCAATGGACAGTTGAGTTCATATGCAATTAGGGATGCTGAAGAGTACAAGAATTTCTGTGACCGTCAAAAGGATCAGAGGCCACAGCCAGAAGAAGTAATTGCGGTATGTGATGTCTGAACACAATCTTACTTTTCAGAATGTTTGCTTGAGAAGTTTCCTCATTTACTCATGACTGTTGGTGGCTAAAGTCTTGAGGGACAGCTGAAAATGAAATGAAGGAAATATTTTACAACAATTAGGTAAATCTAATCAGCTTAATGATTATTCTTAATCACCCTGTGCATACTAATGTGTGTAAAGGGAATTAGGGATCAAGTGGAGTTGCCAATGAATGAATGAATAAATCAACAGAATATAGAAATGCTGTTATTTGTATTAATGGGTTCTTGATATGATTGATTGATACTTTTTTGATAATCCATGGATTGCTATTTTTGCTTTTACTATTTATTTTCTGCCTTTCGTGTTTTGAATATGGACTTAGAATGCTGTTGTGCTACTTCTGACCCAAATCAAGGCTATTATGTGTTTCACTTAGCGTAGTACTAGGATGACTGATGAGGACCTAGTTCCTGCATGGGAAAAAACACCATCTCCCATTTTTTATGTGACATAACCACTTAATCACTTAATGCATTTTAATCTATGCACTTAACTGTAAACAATTACATAGTAGGTTGTGCATGTATATGTGTATTCACATCTACACTGTAATTCCACATGGAGTCGTGCACTGATTGATGTAGCTTTGCATAGAGCATCTCCAATTGTTTGGAAAAATTGACTTGGGAAAAGTTGTCATTTAGCAACTTGCTAAAACTTTTGGCAAGTAAATTGTTCATGTATCTCCAATAGTTTGGTAAAAATAACATAGAAAAGTATTTCAACTTGGTAAAAATAACATAGAAACGCCGGATAGCAAGTGAAGCTGACTTGGTAAATATAGCAAGTAGATGGCCTCCGATTCCAACCTGGAAAAATTTAGCAAGTCATATACCAATCTGTTGGAGAACGTTTTTTTCTTCATTTCCCAATAAAACAAGGATAGCAAGTCATTTTTCCAAACTATTGGAGATGCTCTAGGTTCGTAGCTCAAGGTGTATACAACTTGTGATGCTTGTTTTTATTCACACAAGGTACTGTGTAATGTTACCCTATATAAGATATATATTGCTCTAGTATTTAGGTTTACTTTTGGTGTTCAGGATATCGCGGAGCATCTGACCACCATACACTTGTCACGATGTGGCCGTGGTAAACGATGCTTATATGAAGGATCTACCCCACCTGAGGGTTTTCCAAACAATTGGGTGAGCTAATTGCTCTCCTCTCAATTTAATACTACATCAGAACCCACTAGTGGTAATCCTTGAAAGCAAAGACTGCAATGTTTTGGTTGTTCCCATCTCAACATTGGTATTTTATAGAGTGGTGCATCATATTGTACATCGGATTTGTCCATCCACAAAAACGGTGAAGTACATATCTGGGACAAAGGTTTTGACGATGAAGGAAACCAGGTGATTTTCTTTTACTCTTTATGGACTAGTGTTCCAGTTGGATTGCCAAGACTACGCAGAGTCCCTTTTGACAATGGCTCACTAACTCAGGTTTGGGGAACCAAGGTTGGCCCTTACGAATTCAAGTCTGCCCCCAAATCCAAATATGACGACATGTTCTCGCCATTAAATTTCTCCGCCCCTTTGTCGCTAGAGAAGAAGTTGGATAAAGCATATGTCATCGATGACCAGTAGAGCCTGAGCTTTAAATTTTGTTCATAGGAATGCAATAAGTGAATAGCATGTATATATATATTGTACCGAGTTCTAATGCATTTTTTTTGTGACCAACCTGTGCATCTTGGTTGTCCATGGTTAGTATGGTGAGGCATGATGCCTAGTCTGAACCAATTTAAGTCAGTACGCAAGATGAACCAGTTGCATTGTATCCTAGCCATGTCAGAAAAGATTTGGCTCTGTTCGCTTGAACTTATCAGTTGGTTTATTAGTCGTACTACAGCTTATTATCTCAATCAGAATACTATTGAAACAACCGAAATAAGTTCAAGCGAATAGAGCCTAAGGCGGTGATTAATGTAGGTCGGATTATTTGGAACCCTGGAGTGGTGATTGATTGAACTTTACCTTGAAAAAGGGGCCACCTAAGGGTTTGTGTATTGAAGTAATAAAGTAGAAATTAGTTATTTTTTATTTTAATCTATTTTAACATATGTGGAATGAAGTAAATGCGAGTATACTCGAACAAGGTTTGATGATGCTCCGTACTTGGGTAAGCAATCGCAGCTTACAGATGATTCTTTCTCGTTCTCAAGTCTATGTTGTTGCTTGGTTGGCAGCTGGTGACGCCAATGAAAATGGTAATAATAAGTTGGGTGATCGGTGGTGGGATCTTTGTTTACTGGCTTTGGGTAATTGTATAATATCATTACAGGTGTGTGGTTGGGGGCTCAGGGGTCGAAAATCGAAATACACTAAGGTCCTGTTTGGCACGCTTGACTTCCTCTTTTGGTGGAAGAGTTATTTTAGAAAAAAGTATTTGGTAAAACAGTTTCACCAATAATTTTATGAATAGTTGAAAAAGGTAAATGAGAGAGTGAGAGCTGTGAAAAACTTTTTTTTAGCTTCGTATCGCTCCATTCCTCTGTGAGAGCAAAAAAAAAAAAAAAAGGAGCTTCACAACATGATTGTTTTGAAAAGGGTGTTTGACAAAAAAAATGGGAGTTCATAACAGCACGTAAAGAGTTCACCACATGAGACATTATGTTATGGATCAATTTTACTTGCCTCAGCTCTTGCTCAGCTTGTGGCTAAGCAAAGAAGGCGCACGTCTTACGGGCATGCGTCAACACATACCTCAGCTCTTGATTTTTTTTTTTGACAATAGCCAGCTCTTGATTGCTAAGAATAAAAGGCACAGGCCCTCGGGGGCATGCACCAGCATATGCACAGCCATCAGACTGATTTAGTAAGAGGTCTCAAGGGAGATGCTTTATGAGATTTGATTTACTATTGTTAGTAATGTAACCTAGTTATAAAGAGGCACCATAAGTTGTGTAAGGCCAATCTCAATGAGAATTTCAAATGAGTTTCATTTGCATTAAATAGGTTGCTACATAGGCATATTTGATGACATGGCGATGTATTTAATAAGTGAGAGAAGAAATGAGTTTCATCTAGATGAAATTCTCTTGGCACGATTACCAACTCTCTATGAGTCATGAAATTAAATGCATATGAAACTATAGAATGAAACTCTCACTCTCAATGGAGAGTTTTATTTAAGTTATTTCATATGACATGATACTCTTGGAAACAACGCAATGAAACTCACCATTGAGATTGGCCATCGAAGAACAATAGAGCTCCCTAGCGGTGGGGAGTTTTTCTTCAACGGTGGCTGCACGCCCACTCTCCCTTGCGTTCTCGTCGTCGCCGACGCCGTATCACATTAACTTGGTGTTTTAGTTGGTTTTGTAGGCTATGATGCAAAACCAAGTCTTTATTAGGGGTAAATGAAAAAGGAAAGTGCACAAGGATACTTCCCGGAAGGCTATATATACTTCAGTAACATTCACACTTTGGTGTCACCCCTGGAGGCCGCCACTGTTTGACGTCCCCCCTTTTTTTTCCCCCATGCAGTGGGTGGATGCACCGGTACGAAGCACATCGCCACTCAAATAACTTTACGGATCCACAAGTCAAGCCGCGCGCGTATTGCCGACTTGACAATAACGCACCGGTGTAGAGCTGATGTCCACTCGAATAACTTTACTGATTCACAAGTCAGCTATGAATTCAGACACACACCACTCGTACTAACTGATGAGAATCACTGTCGGCGTGTCGTCCTGCTCAACTGTCAATCGTTGTTGCCACACTGCAACGCTCCACCGGCCGCAGCAATGGCCATCCTCATCACCACCACGCTAGCCATCGGCATGCCGTCGGTGGCCGGTACGACTAGTGAAGCTTCTTCTCCGGCCATCACCGCCGCCGATGGCCGCGACACCGACATGGCCGCTCTCCTCGCTTTCAAAGCCGAGGTCTCGGACCCTCTTGGCGCCAACTGGACGGCTGGCACATCTTTCTGCAGCAGCTGGGTGGGCGTGTCGTGCTCTCGCCGCCGGCAGCGCGTGGCCGTGCTCTCGCTGAGCCAGGTGCCCCTCCAAGGTCGCATCTCGCCTCACCTCGGTAACCTCTCTTTCCTCTCCGTGCTCAACCTCAGCAGCACCCAGCTCACGGGCTCCGTTCCGTCTCGTCTCGGCAACAACACCTTGTCCGGCGCCATCCCGCCTACGCTGGGGAACCTCACGAGGCTCGAGTCCATGGATCTACGGAGCAACCACCTCTCGGGAGGAATCCCCGGCCCGAGGAACTGCTGCGGAGCTTGAGCAATCTCAGATATCTAAATCTTCAGACAAATTACTTGACGGGGCCGGTGCCAAATGATCAGTTCAACAACACTCCTCTCCTGAGACGTCTCAGCCGGCCTGTCAGGAACAGTCTCGGACTCCATTGGACGCTTACCCATGCTCGAGTACCTAGCCCTCCAGTTCAACAACTTCTCTGGCCCTATGCCTCCAGGCATCTTCAACAAGTCCACGCTCCAGTACATCTACCTTAGACAAAGCAACAACCTAACCGGCGGCACACTCTCTGCTGCCAGCAGTAGTAACGGCACCTTTAACCTTCCCATGTTACAGGTGCTCTCCCTCTCTCAGAACGGCTTCTCAGGTGAGATCCCATTAGGGCTTCTGCAAAGCCGCCGGTACCTACGGGCACTTTCCCTATCAGGGAGTTTTTTCGAGGGACCGGTGCCAGCATGGTTAGGCGAATTCCCGAACCTAGCCATCATCTACTTAGGCTATAACAGGTTTGCAGGGCCTATCCCAAGTGCTCTTGGGAATCTCACCAATATAATCTCGCGTCTCTGGACCTTTCAGCTTGCATGCTAACAGGACAGGTTCCCCCTGAACTGGGTGGGGCCAGGGAAATCACTGAACTGTACCTTAACAACAACCAACTGACAGGAGCCTTTCCCACAGTTGTTGCTAATTTTTCACAGCTGTCCTTCCTCGTGTTGGATGATAACAATTTCACTGGGCTGGTGCCATTGTCACTTGGTAACTCTGGAGCCTTTGAGTACCTTAGTGTTGCAAGAAACCACCTACATGGGAACCTCGACTTCCTAGCCACTCTTTCCGACTGTAAAACCCTCTGGTTTCTTGGCATCTCTAACAACCACTTCACTGGTGGCCTCCTACCTGAATATGTAGGAAACCTCTCTGGTCAGCTGCGGTACTTGTTGGCCGATCAAAATCAGTTAACCGCTCAACTTCCTGCTTCCCTGTCGAATTTGAGCAGCCTCAATTGGCTAGACGTTTCAGAAAACCAATTGAGTGGTATGATCCCAGAATCAATGATGATGATGACCAACCTCCTATATCTTATCCTCTCCAAGAATGGAATATCTGGCCCCATCCCAGATTGGATTTCTAAGCTATATAATCTACAGAAACAGTCTGTCACATGCCGTACCAAATAGTATTGGAAATCTGACCAAATTACAGTACCTCATCGTTTCTCGAAACAAGGTATCATCAACCTTACCAGCAAGTGTATTTCAGCTCCCTAGCCTGATAGCCCTTGACCTGTCTCAAAACTCACTGGAAGGTGAATCACCGGCATATATACCCCAGCTGAAACAAATTGACTCGATAGATCTCTCAGCCAATCTCTGTTGGTTGGTAGGCTCCCAACATCACTTGGACAGCTGCAAACTGCAACCTATCTGAACCTGTCACACAATGCACTTAACGGTTCATTTCCAGACACTTTGGACAGGTTGGCTAGCTTGGAATCGCTAGACCTGTCACATAACGACCTGTCCGGCACAATCCCACAATACTTGGCCAATTTTACATTTCTCACTAGCTTGAACCTTTCTTTCAATAAACTTCGTGGCCTGGTACCGACAGGAGGTGCCTTTGTAAACATCAGCCTAGAATCTTTGGTGGGGAACATGGCTCTCTGTGGTGGGGTTTCACGTCTAAAACTTTCACCAAGTCGAAACAGTCATGGCTCAACTAATAAGCACCATATCCTAAGGTTCTTGCTCCCTACCGTCATCGTAGCAGTTGGAGCCGTCACAGGCGGTGTATACATCATGATGAGGAAGAGAGTCAAGAAGGAGGAAGGAGAGGTGGTTTCTTCATCAGACATGGTAGGCGTGCTCAGCAACAGCATAGTCTCGTACCATGAGATTGTTCGCGCCACAGATAATTTCAGTGAGACGAACCTGCTCGGGGCAGGAAGCTTTGGAAAGGTCTACAAGGGTCAACTAAGCAACGGCATGGTGATTGCAATCAAAATTATGAACATGCAGCTGGAACAAGCGGTAAGAAGCTTCGACTCCGAGTGTCGTGTCTTGCGCACGGTTCGGCATCGCAACTTGATAAGAGTACTCAGCACCTGTTCAAACCTGGACTTCAGAGCTTTGATATTTCCGTATATGCCAAATGGAAACCTCGAGACACACACACACACTGAAGATTCAGTGCACCTTGGATACCATAAGAGGCTGGGCACTATGTTGGATGTGTCTATGGCAATGGAGTATCTACACTATCACCACTTTGAGGTAGTCTTGCATTGTGACTTAAAGCCCAGCAATGTTCTATTCGACGAAGACATGGTAGCGCATGTGTGGCAGACTTTGGAATTGCAAAATTGTTGTATGTATGGAGACAACAACTCCATAGTTTCTGCAAGTATGCCTGGGACAATTGGGTACATGGCACCAGGTATATATATACTTCCACTTCCACATGCTGCTTTGTTGTATTTTCTGGTACATCATACTATGGCTAATTCTTTCCTTCTATGTTTTGAAATTAAAAATTTCGGCCAGAGTACGGATCAGTTGGGAGAGCATCAAGAAGAAGCGATGTATTCAGCTACGGGATCATGTTTCTTGAAGTATTCACAGGAAAGAAGCCGACAGACCCTATGTTTGTTGGGGAACTAACCCTTAGGAAGTGGGTTAATCAAGCATTTCCGACAAATTTAATGGACATTGTGGATGACCGGCTACCACAGGATTCCATTAATTCTTGGGGCACCTTTCTAGCACCAATATTTGAGATTGGTTTACTGTGTTCCAGTGACTTGCCAGACCAAAGAATGACAATGAGTGATGTTGCCGTGAGACTGGCCAAGATAAAAAAGGACACCAGATCATCACAGAAATGATGCATGTAGTGCCCATATATAATTGTATTGTACTTTGATAGCACTACTGGAAAACTTTACTTTGCCGAGTGCCTCAGACTTTGCCGAGTGCAAAATATCGTGGCACTCGGCAAAGCTATATTTTGCCGAGTGTAGCACTCGGCAAAATTTTGCACTCGGCAAAGAAGGCTTTGCACTACTGGAAAACTGTACTTTGCCGAGTGCAAAATATTGTGGCACTCGACAAAGCTATATTTTGCCGAGTGTAGCACTCGGCAAAATTTTGCACTCGGGTGCCAGTCACTCGGCAAAGTAGGACACTCGGTAAATCTAGACTTTGCTGAGTGCAAGACACTCGACAAAGATAAGCGCTCGGCAAAACTTCGGTGGACTGTGACGGCGGCCACCTACCATTAGCTTTTGCCGAGTGCCAGCTGTCACGCACTGGGCAATTTTTTTTATTTTTCTAAAAACCAACTTTGTCGAGTGTGCTTTCTAGCCCCGACACTCGGCAAAATTATTTTTTTATTTTTTCGAATAAACTTTGCCGAGTGCCATACTTAGGCACTCGGCAAAGTTTTTTTATTTTTCTGAAAACTAACTTTACCGAGTGCTTTCTAGCGCCGGCACTCGGCAATTTTTTTTTTATTTTTTCGTATAAACTTTGCCGAGTGCTATACTTGGGCACTCGACAAAGTTTTTTTATTTTTCTGAAAAAAAACTTTGCCGAGTGCTTTCTAGCCCCGGCACTCGGCAATTTTTTTTTCCAATAAACTTTGCCGAGTGCCATACCTAAGCACTCGGCAAAGTTTTTTAATTTTTCTAAAAACAAACTTTGCCGACTGCTTTCTAGCCCCGACACTCGGCAAAATTATTATTATTTTTATTTTTTTAAATAAACTTTGCCGAGTGCCACACTTGGGCACTCGGCAAACTTTGCCGAGTGCTTTCTAGCCCCAGCATTTGGCAAAATTATTTTTTTATTTTTTCGAATAAACTTTGCCGAGTGCTATACTTGGGCACTCGATAAAGTTTTCTATTTTGCCGAGTGCCTCCTAGGGCCGGCACTCGACAAAGTATTTTTTGTCGAGTGTTCCCATATGGCACTCGACAAAATATATATATTTTTTTCGATTTTGGACCCAAATTTTTTTGTGTATCCTGGTGACAGTATTTGAAGCTCTAATATAAAATTTGGTGAAATTTTGACTTTTTTTGGTATATTTCGTTAATTTATTTCGTTTTATTGATTTTTTTGGCGCATTTCAAATTTGAACTGCACGACTATGGAATAATAAAATCAAAGCCTACAAGTGTCTTTTTTCTTCTCTCGAGAATTATTTCTAGCCCTTCTCTCGATAATCTTTTTCTATTATTGTTAAATAAATTCATTTACGTAAACCTGTCCATTTGTTGTCATGTAGGAGTAGTATACTGCTACGTGGTAGTATGCTTGCTTGTCGTCGTTCGTTGTTCGAGCAACAGAGGACGTGGAATAGCAGCGATAGTAGACAAGAAGTGAGCATCCACATGCTCTGCTCACAAACAAGACAACAATACTAGAGACAGAATTGATTCTAGTAAGTACGAGTACGTACTCCTCTTGCAGTAGCAAAACCGAGATGCACTAGCAGACAACTCAACGCACTGCAGGCTCGGGAGAGGCGCATGCAGCAGATGCGCGATAGGATGCGGAAGTGAGCGCGTATATATACGCGTGGAGGACTCCTTTTCAGTAAGTTGGCAAAAATAACAAACAAGTATATGAAACTGTTGGAGAGAGTTTTTACTCATTTTGCCAAAAAAAATTAAGGAATAGGAAGTCAAATGACAAACTGTTGGAGTTGCTCTAACATGCTCAATTGGAAATTAAAATTTGCTTCATCGAGCACACTACCTGAAAGAAATTCACAATTCAACTTATGGGGAACCCACTATGAGAGTGGATGAGTGTTGCTGATCTGTGATACACTTTTATGATTTATTTCACATGTTATCCAAAGTAGACTTGTTACTATAACAGGTGATTCAATTGTCGACTAGATTTAAAAGAGTAGGCGAGTAGCTGAAGGGATTTGTGCATACATAGACATGCTACATAACTTGTTGCTATAGTGTATTCCCTTCGTACTTGGGGCTTGTTTGGATACAAGGGCTAATCGCTAGCTACCTAAAATCAGTCCAAAACTCCAAATTAGCGCTAGTGCATCCAAACAGGAGGGCTAATTGTTTTGCCAAGTCTCCAACTAGTTTTTAGCCAACTAGCTTGCCAACCACAGCTAATTTGGGCTAATTTTTAGCCCCAACTAGTAACTTGCCATGTGTAACCCTTGTCCTTTTGGACATACTCGATATCCAACTTTTGGCTATAAATATTCTAAGTGTTCAGATTGGACTCCCGTGTCTGTGTAGGGAAAGGATGTTGGCAATAATTAAAATTTTGTTTTTTGTACATGTAATATGATACCCCTTCTGATCAGACAAATTTGACTTTGCATGGTCTTCACCTATAGATGTGGAAAGTATGGATCCTCCATTTCATTTAAGTTTTTTTTTCTGTTTTAGTATATATCTCATCCTAATTGCGTGTTCTTTGTTCAGATGGGTTAAAATCCCTGGAACTGAACAACTACTACCAGGAGATATTGTGTCAATAGGCCGCTCAACTAGTGGTGAAGATAGATCTGTACCAGCAGATATGCTATTGTTAGCTGGGTCTGCGATAGTAAATGAAGCTATTCTTACAGGAGAATCTACTCCACAGTGGAAGGTTTTCTTTTGTTTTCCCTTGGATGTATTTTGTTTTGCGGCAGTTCTCTTGGATGTATTTAATTAGGAAAAAATAGTTTCATTGTGACAGTTTGTGCTTTCAATCCTACTTTTAAAAAATGCATTCTGGTTGCCATTCTAGTTTATCAATTGGAACTGAAGAGTCATTTACTGGACTACAATTTACAACAGTCAACTATGCTTAAATCTTAAACTAAAAAGTAAAAACCAATGCTTTACATGAAACTACTAAAATTTGCTACCAAGTTACCGGAGGGTATCAGTTCCATAAAAAAGCCAAGCTTAAACTTCAGTTCATTTTATATAACTATTAATAGTTTAATCATTATGGCTAGAAGTGTATGCAATTAACAGTATGCTTCAATAGCATCTGTGTTTTTGTCGTAGCTAAAATTCTATCGACTAACTTCCTTGTTCCTATTCTTATGCCTTAACTGCATAATTATATTTGTTTTTTCAAAGGCTCTGACCACATCTACTTGTAGGTTTCAATTGCTGGACGTGGTCCTGAGGATATGCTATCTATAGAACGGGATAAGAACCATATACTATTTGGTGGCACTAAAGTATTGCAACACACTGCAGATAAGGTAGATACATCTCCTGAGCTAGCTGTCTGTGCCAAACTCCGTTGCTAACATGTTTATTTTTATAGTCTGTAAATCTTCGAGCACCTGATGGTGGCTGTCTAGCATTTGTATTGAGGACTGGATTTGAGACTAGCCAATGGAAATTGATGAGGACTATCTTATTTTCAACTGAAAGGGTAACATCTTTTTGTTCAGTAATGAAAGTAAATTATCTGAAGTCATGAAAATCTGATGCCTGCATTTTAATGAAAATAATAGGTTACTGCAAATAACAAGGAAAGTGGCTTGTTTATACTCTTTTTGCTCTTCTTTGCAATTATTGCGTCTGGTTATGTTCTTATGAAGGTAATGCCAGAAACTAAATTATCTAGAGTGAATCATTATTTTGTATCCTATTCTTTAGTTCATTTTGCCTCCTCTTGTCTTCTATTGAACTGTTGTTTTATCGATAATTAACTAAGGTTGAGTAGCACCATCTGCTCCTGGGTGAGTTCCTTGGCCTCTGTTCTTTGACAGATATAATCTGATAACAACTATTTTAGTAGCTTAATCTAAGACTATTGGTGCATATATTGCTATTTTACTCGGCAATGTACAGTTATCACATAGGCGAGCAGCACAAAACTTTTTTGTCCTCCCAAATGCTACACCAGTAATGCATTCTCATTTCTTTTTAAATTTGAGAAATTCATGGCGTGTGCTTACCTTGCTAGATGCAACGATATTACCATGAATCTGCTATTCACTTTTAATGTTGCAAATCTCGGTTAGTTTGGAAAAATAAAAAATATATAAGATCTCGACAAAGTTTTTTTATTTTTTTCTCAAAACAATCTTTGCCGAGGGCCTTGATAAAAAACACTCGGCAAAGTATGGTTTTTTATTTTTTTTCTTAAATAATCTTTGTTGAGTGCCTCGATAAAAAACACTCGGCCGAGTGTTTTAGTGCACTCAGCAAAATAACGGCTAACGGTAGGTGGCGTAATGGTCGTGAAAATTTTGCCGAGTGCCTTACCCAGCACTCGGCAAAATATATTATTATTTTGCCGAGTGCCCGAGAAAAAGCACTCGGCAAAGTCTCTTTGCCTTGAATTATGTTGCCGAGCAAACTTTGCCGAGTGCCTTGCTTAAAAACACTCGGCAAAGCCTTTGCCGAGTGGTTTTAGGCTCTTTGCCGAGTGTAAAAACACTCGGCAAAGTACCAGTCTGCAGTAGTGTAGAGTGCTCGTATCTTAACTTTTGACCAAATAAATTTGCATCACTTCTGTAGTTTTTTTTTCTATGGTGTGCATTGGCCTATATAATTCTGGCCAAATAAATTTGCATCTTCTCTGTTGTGTGCATGCTTATTTGTACTCTGATATGATTTTCCGTCTGTTTGTGTGCGGTGGGGGTGGGTGGGTGTAACACCCTCGGTGTTACCGCGTTAATGACAAATTAAAACATGTCATGAGCATCATGTTTGAGTGTTAATGCATGCAAAAATATGTTTAGGCAAGTTTTCTAAACCCATATATGATAAAGAAATGAAGAAAAACCAAAGAATATGGAAGTAGAGAAAATGCCCTTTTTATAGCAATTAGGTGTTACTTTGAATTTTATCTTTGAAAAATGATATATAGCTCATATATGAAACCTTAATAGAGTTTGGAGTAGAGGTCATGGTGGAACTAATGCAACTGGTAGATTTTGGTTTGGAGTTGATTTGATAGTTTAGTTAGAAGCTCAAAAACTGAATCTGCATTCAAATTTCAGCATAGACGACCTTTTTCTTGAACCTGAAAACACTGTGACACTGCCATGTTGGCATCCTTTTCCTAGTTGATTTGCTTTAGTAGGCAGTGTTTGTGTGTCTTTGGCAAGCCCTAAGTCCACTTTGGGCAGTAGTGTGTTGGGTTGGCAAAGTTTGTCGTGTGGCAGTGTGTTTTGGTCGCTTCAAAAAACGTGCATACAACTGTGCCGTGCAGTTTGGCTCTCTGTTCGCGGTCACCGCGTTGGGGCGAGCGCGACGCCGCGCGTGGGCACACACTCCGTGGTTGCCGGGTTGCTGCTGCCGCCGTCTGCTGCTCGCGCTGTGCTGGGTGTATGCTCGTCGCGTCTTCCTCACTCCCCGATGAGGCACTCCGCGGTTGCCGCGTTGCTGCTGCTGCCACCCGCTCTCCCTCCCAGTTGCCGGCCTCGCCGCCCACGTCGACGCTGTTGCCTGACAAAGATAGAGGTGAAGAATGTTCAAATGGAAACCTTGAAGGGACTTGTTGCTAACTTGCCTAGAGTTCGTAGCAAGTGCTTAAACAAATCAATTTTGGTTAATGCATGGTGATGTTTATGAATGTGGCTAAACTTTTTTTTGCATCCACGCAGAAAATTCACCTAGTAGTGAAAATGCTGCTAAGTTAGTGGAGGGAAGGCTCCAAAAAAGGAAAGTTGATGAGCATAAAAAGAATACTAGTATGTCCAGGTTATCTCAGATTATGGAGATCGATGAGGGTTGGCTTTGATGTGGATGATGGCAATGACTTCAATGTACACAAAAGGCAAATGATGAAGAGCTTATCACTTAATACTCAAGGACTAGATGATGAGTTTAGTCCATTGGTCACAAGTCTTGTAACCAAGGAATTGTCACACATTTGCTAAATTGTACTCCCATCTATTGAGTTTTTAATGCTGGGCTGATCTTCAACATGAAGGAGGAGGGGCTTCCTTTGTCAATGCAACAAGAAGAGGTCGTAGCGTTGTTCGTGGTTCTATATGTGGGTGCTCCAACCGAGGAAGGGGCGCTCGTCCTTGCCATAGCACAATACACCATCGTCTAATCAACTAACAACATGGCAATAGAACCAATAAACAACATGTCTCCAAGACTCCAACTTCGATGCATCCCAAAAACTCACCTGTTATGTCAAGTCTGTTACAAGACTAGACACACGATCCTTAAGTGCTATCATAGACATAATGGAAATTATACATGTTCCTTTCTGCGATTGTTGACACAACAAGACATGTAGTGTGGACACAAATTTGTACACCGACCACATTATTGGGGAATTAGAGAAACTTGCAATACATGATAGATACAATGGTCTGACCAAATCCATATGCCTAGTGGAGCAGATATTGATATTAGTCATATTGGTCATTCTACTATATACTTTGTATCTTGGTCTCAATCTTAATAATGTCCTTCATACTAATATAGGACAATGGATACAAACCTGCTTGTTTTCTTCAACCCAAACCCAATGCCCATGAACATAAAGCTTGCCCACTAAAAATCCATGACCCATCACAGGTTCAATTTTGTATTCAGACCCATGCCCATTTGGTCACGAGCATCCAACGGGTCACTTGTGCTCGCAACAATAGGCACACCATACATATCACCACCTTTAACTAATAGTACTATAGTTCATATTCACAATTGTCATATACTCATGTATGCATACTTCATAGTGCAATGAAAAATAACATAAATGAGAAATCACATTTACCCATCCATACAAAGATCATAGATCAATGGCATACATACACCAACCAAGTAGGGTCTCCGCCCCTCTAATGCAATGTGATGCGCAAGCCCGAGCATATGCGATCTAGATGTGTCACTGCCATCATAGTGTGGCCGGTTAGGGGAGGGGCAAGAGTGGGCTAGGCTTAGGTTTGGGATTGGCAAACCGTCTTATATATATGCCTCTTAATGGACCACCTTAGTTGAGAAATTTAGTGTATTGATGGTCTAGATTTAAAAACGCAGACTTGCGGGTTTGGGTACTACACCTTTAACCCATGCACTCAAACCCGTTGGGACCACATTTTTGCCCATTAACAAACAAGCTTTTTACCTATACAACCGTTGAAAAATACATCTTCCTTGTATGGTCCTATTTATTTTAAACATACTTGTATGGCCCCAAAATAAAATTCCATTCCTTCTATGGCCTTTTGTCTGTTCTTGGCATTTGATAGTGCTAAGTCAAATATAAAATGATCATTTTACCTTTAGCAAAAACTAAAATAGTTTTATTTGTCTATTGTATGTTTGGAGTAATATTGTGTATCGTTATGTGTGAACTTATTTGTGTAATATTTGAAGGAAAATAGACCTCGGCCCATTTGACTTTTGAATTTTGGTGTTTGATGATCAACACGACTATATTGAACTAATGTGTTTTCGAGTGCTTGTTTTGCAGTCCAATAGGGTACAAATGTGACTTGGACGAAGGCAATGTAATGATCCAATGATCAACACCTCAAGTAAGACATTTGAAGGTCAGTAGAAGACTCTCAAGATCAAGCAAAGTCCAAGGCATAAGAATGGAACCAAGACGACGCAAAAAATCACAGAGAAAAGAAGAAAATGGTACATCGGACGCTGCCCGTATAGGCGTCAGACACACTGATGGTAAACCCTAGCTCAAGTCAGCGCTAGCAAAAGCATTAGACGTGCCGATCCTAGGACATCAGACGCGGCGGTAACACTGTTCAGTGTTGCACAACATACATCAGATGCACCGATGAACATCGGATGCTACAGGACCCTAGCGTCCGATGCCTATGCAGAGAGGTTTCAGAGAGGCTCTGAAGACATCAGATGCATCAGATGTTGGAGCATCGGACGCTGTCGGAGTCTGATGTGACTCAGTGCTAGGTCGACAACTAGCCGTTATGTGACATCAGACGCGCGTTCGATGCTCCCGTCAAGAGCGTCCGATGTTACGCAGAAAAGTCCATCTTTAGTGTCCAACAGCTCTATTTGATTGGGGCTCTATATACACCCCCATGGCTGGCCAAAAACAAAAGTTTTGAGCTCAAGGAAGTATATCAAGTGTTGAGACACATATTTAGTTGCTCTAGCCGCCAAAGTGCTTAGTGAAATATTAGGTGATTAGTATAGGTGCTTTACGAAGTGCTTAGGCTAGTTAGACCACCGCTTTTGCGCTTTCTCTAGGTGTTAGGCCTAGTGTTTAGTGAGATTTGCATACCTCTTACCTACCGGTGCTTGCGCGCACCGTTGTTGTACATTGGAGGGGCCTGTAGTCTTGCGAGACCACACCAACCGCGTTTGTGGTGTGGCTGCCACCGTGTACCAAAGGGAATAAGGCCCGCGACGGTTCGACCAGAAGCTTGATAGTGAAGACGGCAGGAAGCGGTCCGGGAGAGGCTTTGCCACGAGTGGCTTAACCGGGACCCACTTGCGCGTGGGGAAGGCTCAGAGCTATCCACGGAGTTACCCAACCGAGAGCTTAGCCCTTGCGAGGGATTCCTTGCGAGGGGCTCCAATGAGGACTAGGAGGAAACTTGCGCGCTTCTCGATACCTCGATACAAATACCGGAGTCGTTGATGGGAATTTGCATCTCTACCACTCTTTAGTTTTTGCATTTACATTGCTACCTTGGTTGTGTGCTTTACCTTTCCTAGCTTGGTTGATAGGCTAGTTGATAGGTTTGAAACCTAGGTTACATAACTCTTTTGCGGTAGAGATAGCAACACACCTAGCAAAACCTTAGTTGCACATTAGATTTTTTACTTTGTTGCATAGGTTTTGATTAGGTGTTTTTTAGAGGCCATAGTTAGGAGTAAAGTTTTTTTAGTTGCCTAATTAACCCCCTCTTAGGCGTCATGATCCTTTCAATTGGTATCGGAGGCAGGTTGGCTCATCTGTGGACTCTTGGCTTCACCGCCTTCGAGGCGACTCCCTTAAGAGTGGTTGAGATGGATACCTCTAGGCCTCCGCACTTTGACGACACAAACTTCCCCTACTATAGTGCTAAAATGGCTTGCTACCTAGATACGGTTGATCTAGGTGTTTGGAGAGTCACCCGCGATGGGATGAGACCCCTAAGAATCCCAACAAGCTAACCATGGGTGATGAAAAGAAAATTCATCTTAATGCTAGAGCTAAGAATTGCTTGTTTGAATCTTTTAGCATGAATGTGTTTAACCAAGTTTTTACTTTACAAACATCTCATGAAATTTGGTTAAAACTCTATGAGCTCCATGATGGAACAAGTAATGTCCGTGAGAAAAACATCACCTAACTAGAACAAGTTATGATTCCTTTAAAATGAATGATAATGAGCTTGTTCGTGACATGTATTCTCACCAACAATAGACTACGATACTACACTCCATTGAGTTCTAGTGCAAACGTACACTTGACAATATATAGGTTCCCACCAACAATTAGAACTTCTAGTTAAATTTTAGTAACACACTCAAACATTTTTCTGCAAGGGACCTAGCTAAGCAGCCGTGTTATATATCCTACAAGATAAGTTGCAGGTACCGGTCATAGCTTCATCCTCACACACTTTGTCCAATATATCACACGACCTTCAGCCTTTGCATGCCTTCTTCACATGATTCTTCCTCAGTCTAGCAGGAAAAAAAACATTTGTCAATCATTTGTGGTAATTCAAAATTGCAATTGAGTTGTTTAACTACTTCAAGGATGCCCTCACAATGTAAAGTAAAAAAAAGTAAGATGTGTTGTTCAGAGCATCATTTTTCTTTTTCAAGACTAAAATAGTTAATACTCCCTCTGTTCCAAATTACATGACGTTTTGACTTTTCTAGATACATAGTTTTTGCTATGCACATTTATATACAAAGTCTTGTAATTTGGAATAGAGGGAATCACGATCACATCAACAAAGGGCTACATATGTTGGAATGTTTCCTTTTATAGTTTTATGTCTTAGTTTTTGCTAGAAAACTTGGACATATCCTATCATATATTTTCCATGTAAAATATTAGTGAGAACCAGCACACAGATGATGACATATATATTATGGCTCAGGATTCAGTAGGAGGAACAGATAAAGTATCTAACTGAAACAGGTACATGTGTTGAGGGCAATTACAAAGATATAGTGTCAAGTTTCAGTTTGAACCAATGCCTAAATACTAAATATTTGAATGCAGTTTGCTTCATATAAACAATTCTGAACCAAAAATCTAATAACTGAGTCCCAAGATGTATTGGACTGCCATATCAGAGCCTGGCACGGAGATATATATATGCAACTAACTATAAAATAAAATATAATATTAATTTCACATGGATAACATAAAATAAGCGGATGAAATCATCCTAGGCTGAGATGTAATTAGTATTCCTTTGACAATGATCAATTTCAAAATCATGATTGGTTCCGGTGGTGAGAATGTGTATCTGCATTCTGCAAACAAGGCATCCAAATGTGGAGTGAATTGTCCAACCTAATATGCATGTTTTTTTTTTGTCTAGCTTGACTCAAAAGTTAACTTGATGCGACAAACAAGGAATCAGTCACATTGTGTGAATAGAACACTATTTATCATATGAAACGAAACTATGAGTACTTAGAGGGAGCTTGATGGGTAGCATATATATGAAGTCACACACAGACAGTCGTAGTACTGTGTACCTGGCAGCCCTTCATGTATGTAGTGAAATCAGTAACAAAGAGTTCGGGCATAAGGTGCCCAATATCTTCTGGAGGACCATGGCCGATGGATATGACCTTGTTACGCTGCATGTCGAGCTCAAGAACGTACTGCCCTTTGACATTGATCTCGGTTCTTATATGGTCAGGACCTCTGAAGATGTTCTTCATCTCAAGATCATTGACAATGGTGTAGACCACATCAGACTCGCTCAGCACCGGGCAGGTAGGGGTATGCAGTATGCTGCGGCAGCTTGAGGTCTTGGTACTTGTCCTTGGCCCAGATGTCTTGGATGCGGAACACGTCTCCTCTCTCCCACACGCACACGCCGCCGAGAGCAGTAGACTTGAGCGTCCAGATTGCAACCCTGAATTGGTCGGCGGGCCAATTAATCTTCGAGGAGTCCCTCGATGGCGACAAGCTTGATATCGCCGCCAATGTAGCGGACAGAGCGGTACTCATGCATACGCGGGCGGGGGATGATGTAAATGAACCGGCCCCGGCGCACTCACCGGGCAGCGGGATGAAGCGGAAGTGAGGATCTTGGCGGTCCGGGTTGTCGCAGTGGAGCAGATCGACCCAGCACAGGCCGGAGGTCCCGAAGGTGAAGGTGGCGTCGACGCAGAACAGCTGCTTGCTTGGTTCCCAGGCCACCTCGCGCGGGAGGCGGACCTCCTTCATGGTCCACTGGGGCGTGGGCGCGTCGGAGCACCACAGGTAGAGCTCCGCGTGGGGAAAGTCGCGCTGGATCGTGGCTGCGAGCTCGGCGAGGAGATAGGAGGAGGAGGAGAAGGAGGCGGATGGCGGCGGCGCATGACAACGGCTCCGTGGCCGACGGCGTTGAGGTCGACCCTGTAGGGGATCGGGGGCACCGTGGCGAGGGGACCGATAACGGCGGCGGCAGCGGCGAGGTAGCATCCGGGGCCCTCGTAGCTGCCGCCGTAGAGGACGAGGAGGCTCTTGTCGGCGCACGCGACGCTGGTGCCGTAGCTAGGCCAGCCGAACGAGATCGACGCCGGGCTTGGTGCGGCCCAGCAGCCCGAAGGTGGAGATCCTTGGGGGAGCACGGAGGTCACGGTTGTCGGGCTTCAAGGAACCCAAGAGGTCTAGGACTGACGGATCACCGTCAGCTGTACCCTTTTGCGTTTCGGCCGCCGCCGCCGCCGCTTCTTCATCGTTTCCGTCTTCAATGACGACGGACACAGAGCGTTGCAGCATGACCCAGGTCGGAGCCATGAGGGCGCCGGCGGCTGGCTTTCCTCGACGGTGAGAGGAGGCAGGAAATTGTTTATCTCGGCTAGAGATCTGAAAGGACGATGATCGATGGCAATGGGGGAGTGGGGCAGTCCGAGTGAACGAGCCTAACCCAGGCGGCTGCCGCAACAAACTCCTCTTGTTTGCGAAATCATATCAACCGTGTCCGTCGACTTGCAGCCTTGATCCGTGCCCCTCTCGGCCTCTCCGATCTCGACCATCCGTCGTCTCTGCTCCCACTTTTTGTTCGATCGACAATCTCATGTTTCATCCCTTCTCCACTCCTATTTCATCTCGTCTCCACACTCCGCCAATGTTGCCATCGTCCTTTCGGGAAAAAAGTGCATATCTGGGACTCCAAACAATACATTT
Source organism: Coix lacryma-jobi var. lacryma-jobi (assembly GCA_009763385.1). Lineage (NCBI taxonomy): Eukaryota > Viridiplantae > Streptophyta > Magnoliopsida > Poales > Poaceae > Coix > Coix lacryma-jobi. The sequence continues at coordinate 147,685 of VDCT01001211.1, forward strand.
TACTGGATTTAGGGCGTATTCATTTTCTGGCAAAAAAAAAAAAAAATAGTCTGTCAACCACTGAATGCTACGGTACTAATTTACTCTATTAAAAATAAATTAATTTTAAAACTAATTACACTGTCATATGCTAATTAACAAGACAAAATATTAACGTAAATTAATCTATTATTAACGAATGTTTACTGTAGCATCGTTGATAAATCATGAACTAATTAAACTTAATAGATTTGTCTCATCAATTAGCCTCCGGCTGACAAATTAGTTTACTTTTAATAGACTCAATTAGGACCACAACATCTGATGTGACAGGGCTATTTTTTTTCTAGAAAATGAACACCCGCTTAGCTTAGTATTCCAAAAATTGAATTAGTAAAAATAACCCTAAACATTGGGTGCTATAAGGGCATATACAACGCGTTGGTATATGTCGTCTGTGTCTTGTGAATCTTGTATAACTACACCCTCGCGCGCAGCTCCCAAGAAGGGGTCGTCGTCTCTTGAGACGACGATGCCGGCGCGTGCTCCAAGATCCCATCGCCAGACGAGAGACGCGTTGTACTGGATGCGTCGTTTTCAAGCCGCGTACAGGATCCAGAGCATTTGTCACGCGAGTTTGCTTCGTTCAGGCCCCATCCGACAGAAGCACAACCCTTCCCCGCACAGATGGACCTGGCTCATCCCCGGCGACCCTGCCCTTCATCATTCGCCTCGTCCTCGGCTTGCTGATGGACGCGGAGGCGCTCGTCATCACCGGTGGCCGGAGTCCCTCCGCATCGTCTGCCTCATCATCGACGGACCTCAACCTTCACTCTTGTGCTCGCCTGGTGGATGACGCGTCGTCCTCGTCGGTGGCCGGTGACCCTACCTCTGCCTCCTTCTACGATGCGTGACCCACGAAGGTTGGGGCAGCCTTGCAAGACTGAAGGATGCTGCAACCGAGTTTTTCATCCTTGCTCATGGAGCCTGATGAGGGCATGACACCTTCGGATACGACCGTTGATTATAAGGTGAGCTTGTTCCTACATTTACATAGAGATTTTTGGTATAATTCATTTGGTTCTACATGTACATGAACATATCTCGAACGGTAAGTCTATCAAAGTTCGTCGACAACCCGACCGTGCTTCAGTGGAAAGACCATAGCTCATCCATCCGGAGTGCGATTGAGGTCAATAAGCACTTGATGGATCTGGTCCCATATCAATATCATATCAACAAGGTCTTCAAATGACAATCTGCTACTATTTGTGCCGGGTGCTACGACGTCGACATGGGCTTGTCATGCAACCTTGGGATCCTGGCCTAAGTTGGAGCACACCCAAAATAAGTGGAGAAGAGCCCAAGGATGCTCAAAGACGTCCTCCTCCTTGGCCACCACCTTAGAAGGGCAGCCAAGTCGTCCAACCCAAGTTGGAGGCCCAACCCGTGTCAAGTTCGAGTCCATCTCGGAATCCAGGAGCAGCCAGCGGTAAAACGGACGCCCAGGACACATACGGACTCCGTTTTCGATGATCCACATATGGATGGAAAGATAATTTGATAAGCTAACCAATGGCTTTGGTTTGAGGTTAAAACTCTGTCGGAATCAAAGGGAATCGTCGAAACAAGTTGACGTTCAGAATCTGTCAGGGTGCTGCGTCGCCGTCTTTTGGGCCGTTTGGGCCTTGTAACTTGTTAGAGCACCTTAGTGACGTGAGTAGAGGTCCTTGGACGCCCCTTAGGCTATATAATCAGTAGCCGCCGCCTATGTTAGGGTTTGGGTTTTTCTTAGATTATTCTGTTCATAACAGTTTCACCGTTTCATCGGTTTGTGAGACCCTAATTTGTGAGATTAATCATACATCTGCAATTTGGTTGCCTTCTTCCTTGTTCTTGCTCGTGTTCTTCGATTCGCAGGCAAGGACTTTAGCCTTCTTGGCAAGGTCAACCGTGCAATGCCGGTTGATAACCAGAGGAGACGTGGTGCTGCGATTGCGGGGTTTCGGATCGTGTGGTTCGGAAGCCGGATCGACTTGTGTCTCGTTTCCACCAAATCGAGAGTTACCAGAACCTTTCGGAAGATCGGGCACCCTTGTTCACATCAAGTGGTATCAAAGCTTCAGGTATACCGTCAGGTTTATATCTATCTTTAGTTTCGAGTGTTTTCGATTTCGTCCCATAGTCCAGTGCCATATTTTGTTCTGTCCTACAACCCTTCCGCACCATAGCCTTTGCATATTTCGGTTGTAGAGTCCGTTGTGTTGAGTTTGTGTCGAAAGTACTTATTCTTATTGCTGGTCTAAAGTGTTCCAAGTACTAGGTATGTGTGATAACAAGGTGGAGAAACAAGTATGATGGATAGCAAGAGCAACAGAAACAAGGAACGAAACAGCACACGCTTACACAACTCACTTTTGCCCTTCTCTATGTGCTCCTCTAGATATTGTTCCTCTTTTGCCCTTCTCTTTTTTCTCTTTTTTGGGTTGTCGTTGTTTTTTCGGGAAAATTTGACTTTTTATTTTTATTTTTTGATATTTTTCTTTTACTTAGGATCACAAAAGAAGTAAGCACAAAAAATTCGAGCTTAAACAAGTGAAAAACGTGGCCTGTGGAAAATTCACAAGATACGGACAAAATTAAGAAAAACCTTGTGACCACGAAAAGAGGATCTTGTGACCAGTTTTTGACCAAAATAAAATTTTTCGACCCCGGGAAGGCGGGGGACAGACGGATCTGAAATGTTTTTCTGATCGATTTCGATATATGGAACGTCAAATTTCGAGTTCATATGCGAAAACTAGACCAGTTTTAAGAACCCCTCTCCGAATTAGAGGACAAAACGGGAACAATGTGCACAAAACTGGTCTCCCGGCTAGGGTTTGAAGGAAACGATGAGAGGAAAAACACAAACTGGACTCCAACACGACCTAACCAGCAACAAGACCTTGACTCGGAGCCACAGAGGCAAGAGATGTTGCTCAGATCTGAATATTGCATTTTGGGCACATTCAGAATAGCTTGCACAACATATGTAGAAGTATATTTTCATTGACTATGCCTTCATAATGTTTTGCACACGAAATAGAACAGGGATGTAACCACAACTTATATATAGGCATATGAAATTCCCGGTGCTTCCAATTTGATAGTGTGAATGCTATTTTTGATTGACAGACGAGAGGAGAGGAGTCTGAACTCCCTTTGTTTTCTGAATGTGTGACATGCAATGATTTTTAGTTTCATCACACGTTGCGCAAAAGAAGTGTTCCTCAATCGCGAGCCGTTCCATCTCCCCACCACCGTCCTTCTTCGACGCACCGACATACTAGATGGCCATTGTCACGACAATCTCATCGCCCGTCGACTCTCACCGGAGCCATGACGTCCTCACCGGCAACCCTGGATGTGCTGGCAGTGCCCGGCTCTAGCTTAATTAGCCAGATCCGGCTCATTATTCCATAATTTTTATGCCCAGCGGCGGCGGCGGCCAGCCTGCCTGCTTCAAGCACTGCTTGCCAACTAGAGACAAATAGAATGTGCATGTTCATGCATCACTATGTAGGGTCCGGCTGTACGGACAAGTACTGTACTTTTTTTTTGAACATGGAAGTGAGCTCCATTACTCAGAACTTAAAGCCAAGTCATTGGCTACAAGGACTCTGGTACAAGTTGGAATACAGTCCGTGATCGGATAAGTACCCAGACTCAACTTTGCCCCGAAGGCAGCTAGACTGTGAGCGACGAAATTACATGAGTGAGGTTTGTAGACTATGGAACTGCTATTAAAACTACAAAACAGACTTTCTTTTAATTCCCATAGCAGCCCGCTTGCTGAACTCCGGTTCGATTATGCAAAATTCACAATTTCAACTACATTCATGGCGTCAGTCTCGAACACAACATTCTGGATTCCCAGTTCAGTTGTTTGCTGCAGAGCCTGAAGGCTTGCGACATCTCCGCATGTTGTGCCTCAAGCACTTTACCAAGACGGCCATAACCTGAGCAGTGACCGCCCCATCACACACTAGTAGAAAAGATCTCTAAGCCGGTGGTCCTTTTTTTTTACAGGCGATTTCACTTTAGGGCCGTTTGTGAAAAGAAAAGGGTGGGCCATGACTTAGAAACCGGTCAACCGCCTGTGAAAATGTGTCATTAAACCGCCCGTGGAAATGGTACATTTTCATAGGCGGTTGGCTTATGTCAACCTCCTGTGTTAACCAATTTCCACGGGCGGTTCCATATTAAGCCACCCGCCAGTGTTGTTTGTGCTATATATACCTCTCCTTCTTCCTGAGCAGAACTGTTCATCGCAACAACTCTTCATTGAGGGCATTTTGGAGGTCCAGATGTCTCAAAATACAAGGGAGAGGTTTTGATCTTGATTTTTTGGAAGGAGATTGCTAAGGAAGGTTAGTTTATGTGCCTATAGCATCATTTTGTTCATTCTTGCTTCATTTGAGCTACTTTTTGGATCTAGGGTTTCACCATAAGTTAGAGAGAAGAAAACCTAGCTTCTTGTTTATTTCTTCTAATGAGGTTGCTTAAGATGTTTACATAATATCTCTATTATCTCCCTTTTCATGTTTCCCTCCCAATTGACCTAGTTTATGCAAGATATACATTCCATCAATAATGTGTTCCTGTGTAATTATGTAGAAGGGAGAGAAATATAGTTTTTTTGTAATTTTTTAATTTAGCTCATTAGGTTTTTCTCTTAATCTCTCTCTTTTTATTTCTCAATTTATTTTATCCACATGTGTATTTTGGCCAATAGAAGCCTGCTCGGAAGGCTTTGCACACCAGTGTCTTTGCAGCAGCGTGGTTCCCGCACATGTCGGCATGGATGCCGAGGAGGATCTCCATGCCATCCTCTCTAGAGACGCACTTCTGGAGCACTTCCGCCTTGGAGTTCTTGCGCATCAACACACCATCGACGAGAACATAGTTGTTGGTGCGGTGAACGAGGCGCTCGGCCTCAACCATGTCAGCTGGGACGAGGTTCTTAGAGAGGTACTTGATGAAGTCTTCACACCAATCCGAAGATGATGTTGGGATAGCTCCGACTAGTTTATCGACTGGTGGAGACGGTGGGTCGACGTCCATCGGAGCGATAGAGCTTTAGGAATCGGCGATGGAGGGCTCGAGCAGGTCATGGACTAATACGCCAACCGGAACTGGAGACCGGGAGGACGCCAGCTGAACGCATCTTGGCCCCTAGTGGTTTCGGTGATTGGATGAAACACAAGATTACTGTGACTAACGTGTGTTTTGCAGAAACAGGATTGAGTTAGGTCACGGTAATGGCGACGATACGGGCATATGGAGTTCATGTCCCCTGGCGATGGATATCGTTTCGGTTTTCAAAGGACGGACGACGAAGACGGTGGTAGACTAGGCTAAGTGTCATATGGTGTTGGAGGACACTTAGGTAGTCTTAGGTCTTTGTTTTTCCTTTGGCCGTACTATAAAGGGGAGCGTGAATCAGTAGCTTGACCTAGATGAGTCTATTGAGGTAGGTGTGGTGCACACTTGTTATTTCATAGCCCTAGGTAGCTCAGAGAGATGCCTTAAGTCGAGAGGATCAAAAGTCGTTTAGGCCGCGTCGCGATCCGAGTTAAGTCTGCCCTTGTTATGGGCATCGGACGCTGGCCAGGTGGGCATCGGACGCGTCCGATGCTCACCCCGACTAGGGTTTAGTCTGGTGCGTGGCATCGGACGCGCCCATGCCACTGTTCACGTGCGCGTGAACTGGAGGCCGCATCGGACGCAGGCATCGGATGCTGAGGGCCAGCGTCCGATGGCCATGCAGAGAGGTTCCCGAGAGGTCAAATCCACATCGAACGCGTCCGATGTGGTGGCATTGGACGCTGCCCAGCGTCCGATGTCCCTTTAAACAGTCTGACAAGAAGGTACAGTAGACCGTTAGACGAGGTCATCGGAGAGTCCGATGATAGGCATCGGCGCGTCCGATGCCCCCGCAGAATGCCTGTCTTGTGCTGTTTTTGGATGGCCGGTTGGGGGAGTATATATACTTCCTTCCCTCCATCCATTTGAGTGTTCTTGTCACTTCCATCAGCTGAGAAACACATTGTGATTGTGAGTGAGTGCAAGAGCCCTAGTGAGGTTGAGTGATTTGTTAATTGTGAGAATTAGACACCTCCTAGTGAGATTTGAGTAGCAAGTGTGCATCCATCCATCTCTTTGGCCTTGTGTTGGTCAAGTGAGAGTTCTAGCTTGTTACTCTTGGTGATCGGCATCACCTAGACGGCTTGGTGGCGATCGTGAAGCTTGGAGAGCATCCGGTGGTATTGTGGATGACCCAAGCAAGCTTGTGACCGGTAGTGAGCGATTCACCGGGCCGGAGTGGCGAAGAATCAGCTCGTAGTGAGCACTTGATCCTTGCACGGATCAAGGGGGAGCGATACCCTTGCGCGGGTGCTCCAACGAGGACTAGGGGGGTGTGCCGACACCTCGATACCTCGGCAAAAAGATCGTCGAGTCATCTCTACTCTTTTACCTACGCATTTACATTCAAGCAATTCAATTCCGCATTACTTCTTGTTGTTCATTCCATATTGATTTGCTTTGCTAGAGTAGAAGTGGCATAGACTTGTCTTTTGTGCGGTAGAATAAAGAGAATCACACTTCTAGGCACTAGGGGGTTAATTGGGGCTTGATAGGTTTTATTCTTGCAAGAAGTTTAAGAAAAGCCCAATTCACCCCCCTCTTGGGCATCTTGATCCTTTCAATTGGTATCAGAGCCTCGTGCTCTCGATTTAGGCTTAACCGCCTAGAGTTAAGATGTCCGGAGGTGATGGACCACCTCCCATGTTTGAGGGAGACGACTTTCCATATTGGAAAATCCGTATGGAGTCGTACCTAGAAGCGGTTGATGTGAAATGCCGCGATGCCGCCATAACCGGCTTTGCCAAGCCCAAGGAAGGCACAAGCCTCACTCCTAATGAGGAGGAAAATGATAAATGGAATGCAAAGGCCAAAAACATTCTTTTTAGAGGCATTTGCAAAGATGTGTTCAACCGTGTTCGGAACCACAAAAATGCCCATGATCTATGGGAAAACATTTGTGCGCTCCATGAGGGAACCAAGAGTGAGCGTGAGGAACGCTATCAATTATGCAAAAGCTTCACTCTTTTGATATGCATGCTAATGAAAATGCAAATGAAATGTACTCACGGTTGAATGTTCTTGTAGAAGAGCTAAATGGACTTGGCCTCACACAAATGCAACCATCCGATGTTGTGAGGAAGATTCTTTGTGTCCTTCCAATTGAGAAGTTTGGACACATTGTGACGGTGCTACATCAAGGCGATCTTTCCACCGCTACACCAACCCAAATTTTGGGAAAGATCAATGCGCATGAGATGTACATGCACATCACACCAAGTGGTGGCTCCTCCACCGACAAGAAGAAGGACTTGGCTTTCAAAGCTAGCCATGACACGAAGGGCAAGTCCAAGGCTATTGTGGTGCATCATGAGAGCTCAAGTGATGAAGATGATTCCAACATTGCTCTCATGGTGAGAAGGACCACCAAGATGTTGAAAAAGCTTCACAAGAATGGAGTCAACTTTGACTCAAGAAAGAAGAAGTTCTTCACAAGTAGCAAGAGGAGACCAATCTCCAAAATGGATTGCTACAATTGCGGTGAGCTTGGCCATCTTGCTCATCAATGCACCAAGCCCAAGAAAGAGAGCTACAAGAACAAGAACAAGGGCAAGAAGTATGACTCATCAAGTGAAGATGAGAAGAAGGATGAAAAGCCCTACTACAAGAAGGATGGCAAGAAGAAGAAGCAATACCACAAGAAAGGTGGGAAGGGTTACATTGTTGGTGATTGGCTCACCGACATTGACTCCTCCGGTGGCTCATCAAATGAAGATAGTGATGATGAGAAGGAGAAGGTGGCCGCTCTAGTCATTGGCTCCTCTACACCACCACCACCACCATCGCCATCATCATCTACACACCTATGCCTTATGGCCAAGTGACCGGAAGGTACAAAACGATGATGACTCTAGTGATAGTGATAGTGATGGTGAATTTGAGTCACCTACTTATGATGAGCTTGTTACTTTGCTAAACAATTACACCAAAATCATAAGAAAGACTAGAGCTAAAAATGAAAAGCTTGTTGATGAAAATGAATCTCTTGTTGAGAAATGTGATCATGCTATTCATGCTAGTGAAGAACTAAAAGATGAACTTGCAACTATGTCATCCACTATCAAGGAGCTCAAGTCCTCTAACAAAGAGCTCAAAGCTAAAAATGAGAAACTTGATAAGATACATAGTGACTTTACCACTAGTTATCAATTGCTCAAAGAACAATACACTCAAGTGAAAGTAGATTATGATACTCTCACCATTGCTTATGATATGCTTTCACATGAGACACTTGATGCTCCTAACCTTGTTGTTAAGTGCGACATAGCAACATCTTGTGAGGACTTAGTTAGTGAGCATGATGAGCAAAGAGCTAGTGGCAAGGGCAAGAATGTGGTTGTGGCCGATCACTATGATGATTACATCAAGATCAAGAATGAGAATGCAAAGCTCAAAGTTGATCTAGAGAAGCTTGCAACCACAAGGCAAGTCATTGTTGAGACCCAAGATGATGAGTATAGCATGACACTTGAGCTTGACATGCTAAAAGAAGAGAACAAGAGATTGAAGATGGAGAGAGATTACAAGATGACACCATCTCAATTAGAGCTCCAACAAGAGAATGACAAGCTCAAGAGAGAGAAGGAGCACCTCACCACCGGGTTGAAGAAATTCACCAAGGGACAATGTCTTCAAAGTGAGCTACTCATGAACACCGTCATGAAGACCAATAGAAATGGCATTGACTTCCTTGAAGAGAAGATGAAGCAACGCAAGAGCATCACAAAGCCAAAGAAGAAGAAGATTGGAAGATGCTATGAGTGTGGAAAGGAAGGTCACTTTGCTCATGATTGTGAAGAGCCAAAGCCCACACCCTTGCCCAAGCATGCTAGGCCCTTTGCTTTCAATGCTCACTACATGCTTAGACAAGACTCTAGTGGCAAGATGAAAGTTATGTTCATGGGGCCTCCTAACAAGAATAGGCCAAAGGAAATTTGGGTTGCAAAGTCACTAGTAGAGAAGGTTAAGGGACCGCAACAAGTTTGGGTCCCAAAAGCTCAAGCGTGATTTCTTATGTGTGTAGGTGAACTACAAGACCGGTGGATCTCATTGAGTGATTGATAGTGGTTGAACTCAACATATGACCGGTGATCCCCGGATGTTCACCTCACTAGAAGAGAATGTCAATGACCAAGAAAAGATAACATTTGGTGACAACTCAAAGGGCAATGTCAAGGGATTGGGCAAAGTGGCTATATCAAATGATCATACCATCTCCAATGTGCTACTAGTTGCATCATTGAGCTTCAACTTGCTATCCGTTGGGCAACTTTGTGATCTTGGCTTTCAATGTTTGTTCACTGACAAGGAAGTGGTTGTAACCAAGAAAGATGATACATAAGTGATATTCAAAGGCTTTAGATACAACAATCTCTATCTAGTGGATTTCACCTCCGAAGATGCCAACTTGAAGACATGTTTGTTCACTAAGCAATCACTTGGTTGGCTTTGGCATAGAAGACTAGCACATGCTGGAATGAACACTCTCAACAAGCTATTGAAGAAGGATTTGGTTAGAGGCTTGAAGGATGTCAAGTTTGAGAAGGACAAATTGTGTAATGCATGTCAAGCCGGCAAGCAAGTTGCAAATACACATCCAACCAAAGCCTTTGTGTCAACATCAAGAGAGTTAGAGCTACTTCACATGGATCTATTTGGGCCAACAACATACACTAGCTTGGGTGGAATCTCTATTGCCTAGTGATTGTTGATTACTACTCTAGATACACTTGGGTATTCTTTCTTCATGACAAATCCGAAGCAACCCCTTCATTCAAGAAGTTTGCCAAGAGAGCCCAAAATGAGTTTGACTTGAAGATCAAGAAGATAAGAAGTGACAATGGAAGAGAGTTCGACAACACCCACATTGAGCAATATTGTGATGAAGTTGGGATCAAGCATGAAGTCTCAGCAACCTACACACCACAACAAAATGGGATAGTTGAGAGGAAGAACCAAACACTAATCACCCTAGCAAGGACTATGTTAGATGAGTACACTACACCGGAAAGATTTTGGGCGGAAGCAATCAACACCGCTTGCTATGCATCAAACCGGTTGTTCCCCCACCGTCTCCTTGGCAAGACCCCCTATGAGCTACTCAACAACAAGAAGCCGGATATATCATTCTTTAGAGTGTTTGGGTGCAAATGCTACATCTACAAGAAGCGCCAACACCTAGGGAAGTTTCAACGCCGATGTGATATTGGTTTTCTTGTTGGTTACTCATTGAAGTCCAAAGCATATCGAGTATTCAACCATGCCACCGGGATGGTAGAAGAAACATATGATGTGGAATTCGATGAATCTAATGGCTCTCAAGGAGAGCATGAAAATCTTGATGATGTAGGTGATGAACCATTGAGGGAAGCAATGAAGAACATGCCGGTTGGAGCCATCAAGCCTAAAGATGATGATGATGATGTGCAAGTCATTGACAAGCCATCATCATCCAATGTACCTCATGTTGATGACAAAGAAGGGAGAGATCCATTTGAAGATACTCATGTCTCCCATGATCAAATGGTGGTACAAGCTCAAGATGTTGATGCTCCACAAGCGGCCCCTCAAGTGGTTGATCAAAGGACTACTCCTCTACTACAAGCTCATCCTCAAGAACTCATCATAGGGAGTCCAACAAGGGGTGTAATGACTCGATCTCAAAAACTTGCTTTATTTATTGAACATCACTCCTTTGTGTCTCTTGTTGAGCCTACCATTATAGATGAAGCTCTAGGTGATCCAAATTGGGTGAATGCTATGCATGAAGAATTAAACAACTTCACCCACAACCAAGTTTGGACACTTGAAGAGCGACCCAAAGGCGCAAGAGTCATTGGAACAAAATGGGTGTTTAGAAACAAGCAAGATGATCAAGGCAAGGTTATTAGGAACAAGGCAAGGCTAGTGGCAAAGGGGTTCTCTCAAGTTGAAGGTTTGGATTTTGGAGAGACCTTTGCACCGGTTGCAAGACTCGAAGCCATCCGTATCCTCCTTGCATATGCATCACATCATGACATTAAATTATATCAAATGGATGTGAAAAGTGCATTTTTAAATGGCTTCATAAATGAACTAGTCTATGTTGATCAACCTCCCGGGTTTGAAGACCCTAGATATCCTAATCATGTTTATAGGTTGTCCAAGGCGCTATATGGGCTCAAGCAAGCCCCAAGAGCATGGTACGAGAGCCTCTGGGACTTCCTCATTGAGAAGGGCTTCACCATTGGGATGGTCGACACCACACTATTCACCAAGAAGCTTGGAGAGATCTTCATTTGTCAAGTCTACGTTGATGATATCATCTTCGGGTCAACAAATGAAGCCTATTGCAAGGAATTTGGTGACTTGATGTCGAAGGAGTTCGAAATGTCCATGATTGGAGAGCTCACATTCTTCCTAGGCTTCCAAGTCAAGCAATTGAAGGAGGGGACTTTCATATCTCAAGAGAAGTATACAAAAAATCTCCTCAAGCGCTTCAACATGGATGATTGCAAGCCTATCAAGACTCCAATGCCAACAAACGGACATCTTGACCTAGATGTGGGAGGTAACCCGGTTGACCAAACTCTCTACCGTTCTATGATTGGTAGCTTGTTATATTTGACCGCATCTAGGCCCGACATCATGTTTAGTGTGTGCATGTGTGCTCGCTTTCAAGCCGATCCTAGGGAATCACATCTCATAGCGGTGAAGAGAATCCTTAGGTACCTAAAGCACACCCCAAGCTTTGGCCTTTGGTATCCCAAAGGAGCTAACTTCCAACTCATTGGGTATTCCGATTTGGATTATGCGGGTTGCAAAGTAGATAGAAAAAGCACATCCGGAGGGTGCCATTTGCTTGGGAGATCACTAGTTTCATGGAGTTCTAAGAAGCAAAATAGTGTGGCCTTGTCTACCGCCGAGGCGGAATACATAGCCGCGGGTGCTTGTTGTGCACAAATCCTTTACATGAAACAAACCCTTTTAGACTATGGTGTAGTTCTAGAAAGGGTACCTTTGTTGTGTGACAATGAGAGCGCGGTTAAGCTTGCTAACAACCCGGTTCAACACTCTCGCACAAAGCACATAGATATTCGCCATCACTTTCTTAGAGACCATGTTTCAAAGAAAGACATATCCTTAGAGGGAGTTAGAACCGAAGATCAATTGGCGGATATCTTCACAAAATCTCTAGATGAAAACACTCTTTGTAGATTGCGAAGTGAGCTTAATGTGCTTGATCTAAGTAACTTTGTCAAAAGGTCAAAGAGGGTTGTCTTTGCATTGCATTGTATAATATGCCATGTTTAAATTATGCTATGCATATAGGCTTGTCAGACGTGGTTAAGATAACCGCCCTAAAAAAGCGTGTGAAGAAGCTTACCCATGAGCAAACTTGACAAACAACCTAGATTCAAATTCCGTATTGCATTGCATATGCATGGTTGTTGCTTTGTCGTTTCTTTTTGGTTAAGTTTTGAGCAACCGCTGTGTTCGTCCACCGCTAGGGGGAGCATTTGAGGCTCCTAATGGTTGAGACCCCAAGTTTTGGTGGCCACATGTTGTTTCCTCGGATTTTATTGCCTATTTTCTCTAAAAATGATATGTAGCCTATGGCAAAATATTTATAAAATTGAGGGTTTATGCGAGGATGCTCATACTAGGTTCCAACTGGTGTTTATTTGCCTCTTATTTGAGTTGGAACTTGGTTGGGAGAGGGAGCCGCAACGGAGATCTTCGAAACAAGCCAAAATGCAGCATCGGACGCTGCATCGGACGCTGGCCCCAGCGTCCGATGCCCCCACTGTACACAGCCCCGACTGGAACAGTGCTGGTGGAGCGTCCGATGTATTCTCATCGGAGCGTCCGAGGCCCCATCGGATGCTGCCCAGCGTTCGATGCCGAGGCATAGGACGCGTCCGATGCAAAATGGACGTTTCTGGAGCTTTCTGGACCGGGATCGGAGCGTCCGATGCGTAATCATCGGCGTGTCCGATGCCCCTTTAAGCGGCGCAATAGGTTCTTCTAATGACATCCGGGACCCACTCATCATCCCTTTCATCCACCCGCCCTCGCCCGATCCTCGCCGCCGCGAACCCTAACCGCCTGCCCCCGCGACCCCCACCGCCGGCCGCCGCGCGCCCTCGCCATGCTCTCGCTCCCAGCCGCCGCCCCCTCGCCGTCGGCCGCCGTGCCCCACCCCGCCGTTGCTGTTTCGTCGCGCAGGTGCTCGCCACCACCCGCCTGAGCTCTCAGTGCTCGCCGGAGCTTTTCACACCCTCATCGCCGGCGACCGTGCTCTCCTCGTCGGAGCTCCTCCATCATCTCCGAGTCTCCTCACTCCGGCGACCTCGGTGTTCGACGAAATGCGTCACCCATCGTTCCCTCCTGTTTTGACTCCGTTTTCGCCCGTTGTTCGTGCAGACCACCTTGGCGTGATGTGTGGGTGCCCGACCGTCTGTGACTTCCCTTGTGCTTGGTTCGGTTCGTCGCTCGACAGGTAGCAAAGCCTTTTCCCTTCTTATCCCTCTATGCTTTGCTTCCGATAGGTCTTCTCGTCTCTAGATTATATGTTTCTTATATCTCCTATCTATTCTCACAGCGAATCAGAGTCCGTGGCCGTTGTCAGTGGTCAGTTGTCAGTGCCAAATAACCCGGGGCCAAGCCCGCGGGTAAGGATCGAGGCCAAGCCTCGCGAGTGTCAGCGGCAGCGGTTCTCAGTGTCAGGGGGAGTTTCTTTGACCGAGCTCTCAGCGTCAGTTGGGGTGTTAGGTTGTTTGCTCTTTTCAGCGGCAGTGTGTCTTGTTCTTGTTAGCCATGCGCTGCAAGAACGTTGGTGGTGCCCCGGGGGACTCTCCTCTGCGTCCCCCCCTTCCGGTCAAAGGCCCGGCAAGGGGAAGCTGATTACGCGCAGGAAGCGCTCCAGGGAGCAGCGAGAGGCAGACCAGGCTAGAGAGGTTGCAGCCGCCACAGAGCGTGGTGGTCGTTCGGGCGGACTCAGGATTGAGGACCAGTTGTCCCCCGACCAGCGCTGAGCCATTGAGGAGGTTGAGCGTTTCCACCACTCACCGACTGGCACGCTTATGGCTGCCGATCGCCGGACCACGTTCACCTCGCCAGGAGTTGAGCCCCAGAGCTCGCAGCAGGGCCAGGCAGAGGCCGCGGCAGCACAGGCAGAGGCAGCAGAGGCCGAGGCACCTGAGGCAGAGGCCGAGGAGGAGGTCCCCGAGGAGGTTCCCCGGCGCCGGTCCACGCGTCGCAGGACAGCGGTGCCACCCCGGCCCGATGTCCCTCTGCGGGGAGCACGTGCTCCATCGAGGCGTGCGCCCTCGCCGATCCCGCGACTGGACCTCCGGGTGGCCACCTGCTCGCAGATTCAGGCACTCCAGCTAGTCCCAGTTGAGCAGTGGTTCCCGAGGGAGAGGCAGGAGCATGCAGGGGCAGAGTTCTTCACGGTTCTGCAGGAGGATTTTTATCGAGGATACAGGAACGCTGGGATCAGTCTTCGCTCTCAGCGTGTTTGTCCCCTGGAGGCAGTTGTGGCAGCAGCAGGAGAGCAGATCCGCCCCATACTCACTTACCTACCTGGTCTAGCAGACCTTCTGGGGCGGTCTGGCTCGTATATCGAGGATTGGGTGTTCCAGTTCTACGCCTCCCTTTGGGTTCACCCAGACAGAGAGACCATAGAGTTTGCCTTTCAGGGGGAGCACTACAGGCTATTCTCGTCAGAGATCCAGAGTTGGTTCGGCCTGCGACACTCTCAGACCCAGATCCATGACTTGTGTTACGACCGGACGGAGCCACCCCGCCGCCCTCACGGCGGTGCCCAGCCGACGACAGACTTGGTCCGCCCCTGCTTTAGTGAGCCCTTCGGTGAGGGTTCGAGTCGCGCGCCTAGGGATCTCACCCCTACGACTCGGATCCTCAACGAGGTTCTTAGGCGGACCTTGCTTCCTAGGGTTGGTTTCCGCGAGGGCCTCTCCAGACTGCAGTTGTGGTTACTTGCTTACCTAGTCAGACAACAGGAGTTTGACGTCTGGGACGTGATTTTGTGTGAGATGGAGGACACCGTAGCAGAGGGCGTCAAGGCCCGCAGGCAGCTTCCTTATGCACATTGGATCTCCTACATTCTGTGGAAGGTAGCTGCCACGACAGGATCTGACCCTGGCCAGTCTCTTACCGGGTCCGCGACCGTGTTCCCCGAGTACAACATGAGTCAGCTGTTGGGACACGGCCGGGATCGCAGGCAGCAGCAGCAGCAGGACGCCCCGTCTAGTTCGCGCCAGAGGCCAGCGGTTCTAGAGTCACTCCAGGAGCAGGACGAGGCCGTCCGAGCACTTGCAGAGCAGGAGCTAGCAGAGCTCGAGGGTGGTGATACATACGTTGCAGAGGACCCCACTGACAGCTCAGACGAGGACTACCAGCTCCCGCCTCGCTACCAGCCACGCGCACACGACTCTCAGGCCGAGACGTCTAGTACTGCCTCCTCCGACCCAGCTTTACTTGCTATACTAGCACGGATGGAGGAGCAGCAGAGGACCGTGACACAGGACGCACAACGTTTAGCCCAGGAGCAGCAGCGTCTAGCACAACAGCAGGCCCTGGCACAGCAGCAGGCTCAGGAGCTCTCAGACGCCCTGCAGCGTCAGATGATGGCACTACAGCAACAGACCCTGAGTTTCATGGAGAGGCTTGCGAGTGGACCTCCCCAGTGGCAGTGGCAGCAGCCTCCTCCTCAGCAGCAGATACAGTGGCAGCCACCAGTCCCTCCGCAGCCATTCAGTCAGACACCGCAGCTTGGTCCGCAGCCGCAGCAGTTCCCGTGCCCCAGCTCCTCGCAGTTTACGAGTTTTACTACTCCACCAGGCGGGGCCCCTCTCTTCAGTCCACTGCAGACCGACTTCACTCCTAGGCCGACAGAGTCTCTGTTTGCGACGACTACGTCTGTGACTCAAGATCTGTCTGCCACCTTCAGCGAGCTCACTGGGTTTCCTACTCCAGACCTTCCGGACCCAGTTCTGACGTCGACGGCTCCTGTGACCTCCACCATAGAGACCCTACCGAGCTCTGTCGCGTCCTCTGAGCAGACCGAGCCAGTCCAGTCTGAGACTACCATGATAGCACAACCTGAGCTATCTTTGATTCCAGAGCTTCCGCACTCCGAGGCTCAGGCGGCTACAGCTACACAGACTGAGACTGCGACAGAGACAGTGCAGACAGCTTCTGAGCAGGCAGAGCAGACTGCACCAGAGCAGCCAGAGCAGTCAGTGCCCGCGCCGACCCGGACCGCTTCACCGCAGCTTCCAGCTACAGAGGGTCCGTAGGCTACTCGTGCTTCGTCTTCCGACTCTGAGGAGTACCTCCAGCAGTTTGAGTTCACTTAGCGTACTCCGGAGACGGCGCCTGACTCGTCTGCACCACCTCCGCCCTCCGACGCTTAGTTTGGCGCTTGATGCCAAAGGGGGAGAGTGGATGAGTATAGCGCTAGGGGGAGCGATGTGAGAGTGTTTCGATATCTTATGTTGTGTTACTTTCACATACACTCTTTACTTATCGCATCTTTTGTGCACATCTATGTGATATACTTATGCTATGGACCTTTATGACATGTATGTGCTCACCTTGATATATGATATGACATGTCATTTCGACTTACTCGATTACTTGTGCTCAATTCTCATTTGTTATGTATTCGAGCTCTTTACTCTTGCACTTGATATTCACTCTAACTTGTTGAGTGCAGGATGATGGCATGACATGGTTAAACTTGCCCCTAATCAATTTCTCTTATTCTTTGCAAGTTCATACATGTCATGATTTAAAAACCTCTTCTCTCTATACTCGATCACGTGTTGTCATCAATCACCAAAAAGGGGGAGATTGAACGCATCTTGGCCCCTAGTGGTTTCGGTGATTGGATGAAACACAAGATTACTGTGACTAACGTGTGTTTTGCAGAAACAGGATTGAGTTAGGTCACGGTAATGGCGACGATACGGGCATATGGAGTTCATGTCCCCTGGTGATGGATATCGTTTCGGTTTTCAAATGACGGACGACGAAGACAGTGGTAGACTAGGCTAAGTGTCATATGGTGTTGGAGGACACTTAGGTAGTCTTAGGTCTTTGTTTTTCCTTTGGCCGTACTATAAAGGGGAGCGTGAATCAGTAGCTTGACCTAGATGAGTCTATTGAGGTAGGTGTGGTGCACACTTGTTATTTCATAGCCCTAGGTAGCTCAGAGAGATGCCTTAAGTCAAGAGGATCAAAAGTCGTTTAGGCCGCGTCGCGATCCGAGTTAAGTCTGCCCTTGTTATGGGCATCGGACGCTGGCCAGGTGGGCATCGGACGCGTCCGATGCTCACCCCAACTAGGGTTTAGTCTGGTGCGTGGCATCGGACGCGCCGATGTGTTCACATCGGACGCGCCCATGCCACTGTTCACGTGCGCGTGAACTGGAGGCCGCATCGGATGCAGGCATCGGACGCTGAGGGCCAGCGTCCGATGGCCATGCAGAGAGGTTCCAGAGAGGTCAAATCCACATCGGACGCGTCCGATGTGGTAGCATCAGACGCTGCCCAGCGTCCGATGTCCCTTTAAACAGTCTGACAAGAAGGTACAATAGACCGTTGGATGAGGTCATCAGAGCGTCTGATGCTAGGCATCGGCGCGTCCGATGCCCCCCCAGAATGCCTGTCTTGTGCTGTTTTTGGATGGCCGGTTGGGGGAGTATATATACTTCCTTCCCTCCATCCATTTGAGTGTTCTTGTCACTTCCATCAGCTGAGAAACACATTGTGATTGTGAGTGAGTGCAAGAGCCCTAGTGAGGTTGAGTGATTTGTTAATTGTGAGAATTAGACACCTCCTAGTGAGATTTGAGTAGCAAGTGTGCATCCATCCATCTCTTTGGCCTTGTGTTGGTCAAGTGAGAGTTCTAGCTTGTTACTCTTGGTGATCGGCATCACCTAGACAGCTTGGTGGCGATCGTGAAGCTTGGAGAGCATCCGGTGGCATTGTGGATGACCCAAGCAAGCTTGTGACCGGTAGTGAGCGATTCACCGGGCCGGAGTGGCGAAGAATCAGCTCGTAGTGAGCACTTGATCCTTGCGCGGATCAAGGGGGAGTGATACCCTTGCGCGGGTGCTCCAACGAGGACTAGGGGGGTGTGCCGACACCTCGATACCTCGGCAAAAAGATCGTCGAGTCATCTCTACTCTTTTACCTACGCATTTACATTCAAGCAATTCAATTCCGCATTACTTCTTGTTGTTCATTCCATATTGATTTGCTTTGCTAGAGTAGAAGTGGCATAGACTTGTCTTTTGTGTGGTAGAATAAAGAGAATCACACTTCTAGGCACTCGGGGGTTAATTGGGGCTTGATAGGTTTTATTCTTGCAAGAAGTTTAAGAAAAGCCCAATTCACCCCCCCTCTTGGGCATCTTGATCCTTTCACCAGCTTTGACAACTCATTGGCTGCTTGATTCCGATCGTGGAGGACGTGGTGGTACTCGATACCAAAGAACTTGTCTTCAAGTTTCCTGATGGTCGCGCAGTACGCACTCATCTTGTCGTTGGAGCAGCTCCAGTCCTTGTTGAGCTGGTTGATGACGAGGGTGGAGTCGCTGTAGACCATGAGGCGCTTTACACTGTTGGCGGTCCTTATTGCCTAATTATAACTGCCAACTCCCACATAAAATGATCACCAAACTAGAATTAGGGCTTTTATATCACAAATTCCACAAGTTTTGGTGATTCACTTGTGTTGCAAGGATAATCAAAGAATACCATGGATAAGGCAAGAAGAATACGCCTTCCGGCAAGGTGTAAAATCAAGAAATAAAGGAAGAAGCCCATCAAACTCTGAATCTGGGCTGGAACCCACCATAACATCCAGGAGCATCAAGTCCACGACCCACAAGAGAAAGTCGGTGGCAAGAGGCGATGCCAGGAGTGGTGCGGCCGCACCGCCACTGGCGCCCCTCAGGCCCACCTTCGTACGTCAGTTATATGGCGGTATCCTTAGGCCGGTTATGTAGGTTTCCATGTTTAACTCCACTGAACCGACCATGATGTATTATAAAAGAAGGGGTTGGGGCTCCCTCTCAAGTATCTTCATAGAGATCATGATACACACCACAAGGAGTCCTCTTCACCATATTGCCAAGATGTAGTAGTAGAATAGCTTTGGTTGAGAGTGAGGGAGTGATGCTCAAGTTCCGGAGGAGTCCTCAGAAGATCGGTATGATCTTGTATTGCTTCTTTGTAAGACTCGAGTATTCAATATATTTATCTTCTCTAATTACTTGAATCTCTTACATGGTTATCTAGTTCATACTTTATGTTTAGCTAAAGCATGGTTAGTTTAATGTTTTGCGCCTTGACATATCTCTACTCGGCCAAGTGCTCTAGTTATCATATGTGGTTAGTAATCGGTAGTATGTACGTGGTTTCTAGACTATCGGTTACCTGAGGTTGCGCTCAACCCCACGGATAGTTGTGGTAGCCCCGGGGGTGACAGCTCCGACCAGGCCTTTGTATTCCACCACGTTCGGGTTGGTGTTTCGTAGAGCTTTTGGCATCCTTCTCCCGGTTACCCCTTCCCAGTCTCTTGAGAACCAGAAAGGAACTGCTGCTCAGTGCAATGGTGTGATCGTTATGCTTGACCTTTGCTTTAGTTAATCCCTTTGGTTTGATCTAGATTAGAACCACAGTAATGGAGAAGTATATAGGAACCTTGAACTCTTCCGATGACCCCCCAACTTTGCTTGTCTACTCTTTATCTTTATAGGAGTCCTCCTGTGTGTCATTTACCTATCAATCATATATGTTACCACTTAACCCTACTTTAATCTAGTCGGTACACTAAGCTAGTAGATACATGATCATCAATTATTAAACTCTTTATACATTGCTTCCCTGAGGATATAAATACGATACCCCGGAATACTCTTGGGTGAAAGCTACAATGGTATCTGTGCGCTTGCGGATTTGTCTGTATGCGTTACACATACCAGCTGGCTTTCTGGCACCGTTGTCGGGATAGATTCAAACTCTATTCTTGGTAGCGACGCTAAGAAGTGCCAACAGACATCGAGCTCGCTGGCAATGCGGAGTCCATGGAGAGCAGCTTCGTACTCGGCGGCGTTGTTTGATGCTGGGAACAACAACCGAAGGACGTATTAGAGCTTTTCACAAGATGGAGACTTGAAGGGGAGACCAGCGCTCACGCAATGGATGGTTAGGGAGCTGTCGAAGAAGAGAACTTAGTGCTCGGGTGCCTCCACCGGCACTGGAGTCTGGATGTCCATCCATTCAACAACGAAACCGGCAAGAGCTTGCGACTTTATGGTCTGGCAACCCTAGAAGGTGATGTCGTAGGTGCCGAGCTCGATAACCCACTTGATGATGCAGCCCGTGGCATCCTTGTTGCAGAGGATATCCCCAAGGGGGAACTTAGTGACGACGGTCACCCTTTCGGAGCTTTGGAAGTAATGGTGGAGCTTTTGGGCAGTAATGAAGACGACGTACAACAACTTCTGGACTTGGGGATACCAAGCTTTGGAGTCTTTCAAAACCTCACTGACGAAGTAGCACGACCACTGGACCGGGTAAGCGTGGCCGACCTCCTTGCGCTCGACGACGATGATGGAGCTAATGACCCGATTCATGGGGGCGATGTAGAGCAGTAGGGGCTCCTTCTCCATAGGTGTGGCAAGCACGGGAGGCTGGGTGAGGTACTTCTTCAAGTCGGAGAAGGCGTGGTCGGCTTTGTCGTTCTAGATAAACTTTTCACCCGCCTTGAGGAGCTTGAAGAAGGGGAGCCCCTTTTTACTAGGTCTGCAGATGAAGCGGCTTAAGGAATCCATACACCCAGTGAGCTTCTGGATGTCCTTCACGTTGGAGGGAGGCTTCATGCGAAGAACAACAAAAGTCTTGTCGGGGTTTTCCCTTATGTCATCATGGCTAATGATGTTGCTGAGTAGGTTCCCCGAAGGCACGCTGAAGATGCACTTGTTGGGATTGAGCTTCCACTTGAACATGTTGAGGGCCTTAAAGGTTGCCTCGAGGTTGGCGATGAGCATGTCGGAGGAGCGAGTCTTGACGACCACATCATCAAGGCTTCGACCTTCTCCGGGATGAGGTCCTTCATATAGTCTTGGATGGCGCGCTGGTACGTAGCTTGTGGCAGAATCTCTCGATAATGTGCCCCACATGCACATGTCATCATTCTCCCAGAGCTCTAATGACCGTGCATGTGTACCATGTCACTAGAAAGATTTGTCGGGTGTCCCCGAGGGAACCCCGAATCATCCACGAGTTACAGGATCATCATCTTCGTAGGTGGAATAATTACAACATTACAACAGTTGATACAAAAATACCATTACAAAACATGAAGAAGTTACTTTTTATACAACTTAACTTTGATTGCGGAACTGAAGTAACACTACAGAACCACACTTAGGCGGAGCACCTAAGTTGGAGAAAAAGAGCAACCAGATCATGTCGAGCCCACTGACATGATCGTGATCGACCTGTTAAAAAACTACAACAGGGGATTAACAAACCATGAGTACATGAGGGTACTCAACAAGACATACCCGACCAAAGAAAAGACTCCAAGGGTATGTTGGCTTAAGGGATGTAGTGGGGCTAGCATAAGAGAAGAGCTTTGCAGAAAAGCATTCTACCAGCTATTTTCAAGTTTTAGCTTAATTAAGTTATTAACCAAAAGCTAGATTACACATGTTCTAATTTAGATTACACCTATTCTAATTCAACCACTTATTAAACAAAGCAAAGATTGACCATTCTAGCAAGTTCCAGTTGTTACTACGATGAGTGGTCGGAGTATCGAGTCTCCTTAACCAAGGAGCAACGACGATTCGAACCAATTGTAAACCCAACTGGGACTTCCTTACCACACGATATATGCAGGTCCTCGACCTACATATATCAACTTTCCCCTTAGTTCCTCCAAAACCAGACTGGGTTCGCGCCATCCGAGTGTACAACACTCCATCATCCTACCCCGTCCCTGACGGTGGCCTGGTAGTGTGGGTACACGCTACACCCGCCATCTCTCCACTCCTAGTGCGCGATTTTTCGTTCCAATAATGGATTAACTAAGGTTCAGGATTACCAGAGTATGTGGCTAGTACTACAAGTCTCGATCACAACAGGCCTACATCAAATGGTTTCCTAATCGACAAACGAGCACGTCCAGGAAAGCATGTTTGCTTTACAACCCATTTTTCCCAGGCAAGCCTGTCTGCTCATTATTAAGACACATTTATCTCAATCACCTTGTTTCGCCCAGTCTCGGATTATTACTTCTCTATTCATTTCATAGTTTGTACCTGAGAGAGGCACCCTAGTAATGATGAATCATCATCCCATTGGATGACTCTGAGTAAAGCCATCGCGAACAATGAACTCATCACCTTTCTCTATTTCTAAGCATGGCTAAGCATCTCTAACCTATAATCACCCAACAGGGATTTTTGAGGTAAGTTACAAAGATAGGGTAATCTACAGAAAAGGGTTTCACAATACACTAAACTTAAGTGTGAATAAAGATTTGCATAAAAATAGAAGGGGTTGTATGCACCGGGGCTTGCCTATGTTGCATGGAAGACTAGGATCCAAGAAGGATCCACAAAAGTTAGTTCCTTTCCAAAGCATGGTGGAACCTTCTCATTGAAGCTTGTTCGACACGGATCTCCTCCTGAGGTGGGATCGAGCCAAACCTTCTCGATCCAAAACTTGATCAACCCAAACTTCTCACTCTCGAATACTACATGTAGATAAATGATGTATGCTTAGTATGATGCCATGGGATGATTGCTAAGATGCAAGACAGTTTAAATGCATAACAGAAGTTAAACAAGATAAGGAAAGTCGAGTACAAATTTCCTTCGCGGTAAAGTTGCAAGCCAACAAACCAACTTGCAACCCACCAACTAGAGTTTCTAACTAAACACATAAGCCTCACATAACACCTTATGTGGGTTAACTTAAGATGAATAAGGTTTATCAAAATATCAACTAAGCCATGTGACAACGAGGTGGGGATGTCCCATGGTCTTCAAATAAGAACTGAACCACACAAGTAAAAACTGCTGCCCAAACTTTGGACAGATTACACCTTCTACACTAATCAAGCTATAACCATAGCTCCTAACATCCAAAAGGGGTGATCCTAGACAATTTGAAAAGCTTATCAAATTGTCTACAAACTTACTAAAATCACCCAGGGTTGGTTCTATAGGCAACTAGGTCAACTAACTTGGATAAACATTTCTGTCCAAAACTAGGATAGATTTGCTCACCCAACTTCCAACACTTATAACTGGAGCTACCAGTCACCAAAAATGGTGATCCTTAACAATCTAGAAATCTTATAAACTTTACTACAACTTTCCTATTATGTCCATCAGGTGATTCACAACTTAATTAGCTCAAACAACTACATTACACAGACCTGTCCAGAAGATAGGAGGATAAATCTGACCTGCTGACTCATAAAAACAATAACTCCTAATCTAGCAGGCCTAAAATCATGAAATTTTTGGAAAAGCTAGATACAGAAATTTACTACAACTTTGATATACAACTTATTCACTGAAAATAGAATCACAATCATGAAAACAGTCTCTTAACGAGATCTGATCTAGCAACCTCATCATTTCATGCATACAAGATCACATGCACTACTTGATTCATTTCAAAGCTATACATGACAACTCAAAATCATGACATACAACATATCAAACAAAAGGTCATCAAGGTAACAAATGTCAGTCCTAACCTATTTCTAATCATCTTTGTTAATTAACTACTTAAACAAGCTCCATTACTATACTTAATTAATTAATTAATTAAAGAAATTAGAGTTTAATTAAAATTTGTCAAATTGAACTCAAACTTCTAGGGATGATTGGTTATGGTGAATAACAGTTGCACAACATATTTCATAATTTTTGGATAATTATATTAGCCTACACAATTAAGCTAAGTTCTAGGCATTATTTAATTAATTAGTTAAATAGACCTAAATTAAGAAACAAAATGATTTTCATCACATGATCTCAAAATTTTTGTGAAAGTTTCTTTTATGATGCAAACAGTAACAAAATTGGTTTCATGATTTTTGGACATACATTTAAGCCTATAAAAATTATCAAAAATCCATTTATTAATAAAATGACCTATTTAAATCACTTGTAAAACTTATCAAAAATTTGCATCTCATATTTTTCATAAATAGATCATATCACAAGGATCACAACAAAATTTACTTCATAAATTAACCATCACAGAATAATTAGTTATGAATTAATCAAACATCAGCACAATTAATCATTTCCTAGAAAAGAATAAACCACTAGAAAACTTTTTATACTCCTTCTTCTTACCCTGGGTCACTGACAAGCGGGGGTCAGGGTTAACAGACTCTGGCCAGGCCGTGACCGTGGCCCTAACCATGGCGGCCATGGCTCCGGCCGACCGGCTCGCCGGCAGGGAGTCCTGCTTCCCGACCACCCGACTTGACTCCCGTGCACCACTACGACCTAGCGCATACATGGGTTCGGTTGAGAAAAGGGGGAGGGTACCAGAGGACCATGGCCGGTGGCCATGGCGGTCGGCGGCGGCTTGCTCCGTTGGCATGGCGTGGTGATTCGACCCATCGAAGGCGATAGCGACCTCGATTCCAAGCCACTAAGCATCAAGGCGACACGGTGACACAGAAACAATCGACAGGGAAGAGAGGAGCTCATCGGAGCAGCCTGACCACAGCAGAGTGACCGCGACGGTGCTCTGGCCGGAGCAGAGGAAGAACCGGGCGACGCTGCTGCTCTAGAGGGTTGAAGTCCCTGTGAACGAGTTCTAAAGAGAGGTGAGGATAAGGCGAAGCCGTTGGAGCGAGCGGACGAGGGCGTGAGGGCATGACTACGGCGGGTGAAGGCAAGCAAGGCAGCGGTGGTACTCTGTTTTCACGGCGGCGGCGAGCAGAAAGCGAAGGAAGGGAGAGGAGAGCGTCGACGCGGGCTAAGAAGGATGAAGACGGCCTCAAGAGCAGCGTGCCACCTCCTGCTTCACGACTGCCACAAAAGAGGACGCGCGACGTGCGGCGCTTGGCTGGCCAAAACGGCGGCGACGCGGGCACGGCAGGTGCAGTCGTGCAGAGCACCTCACCTCTGCTCTGCATCTCTGTTCACTCCCCCCATTCAGATACTGTAGACCAGAGCATAAACTGGTTTTCCTTCCTCAAAAACTCCCAAAAACATTGCATAACAAGGCAAACTCCCAGCATGAAAGTTGCTACAAAAATTAGGATGTACAACTTTCATTTAAGGAGCAAACCCAAAATCTGCCTAGATTTCAAGATCACATTTTGAATTTGAAATGACCTCAAACTTGAATTAAAGATTAATTTTAAATTTGCCTAATAACTTCAAATTTTACCAATATAAAAGTTGTTCCTTATGAAATTATATACAACTTTGTTTTTAGTCATATATCAAAATTTTGCTTAATTTTTGAAATACACAAAAGGGGGTAAATCTAGGTTTAGAAATTAATTTCTAATTTGAAACCAATTCAAACTAGCTTCCCAAATTACTCTGGATTTTCTTTAAGAACATGAAAATTTACCTTAATAAAATTTGTTTCTTTTAATCCTCTCTAGAACTTTTCTTAAAGGACCAAGTTCCAAATCTTTTTAGTTTTTGAAATGTAGTGGAGGAGTCAAATTTAGGGTTTGGAAGATTCCAAATTTACTCAAAATTTTATACAGAAACTTTGAAAACTTTGAATACCAAAGTTGTACCTCTCAACAAGAGTTACAACTTTGCTTTTGAAATCCTTTTGAAATTTGGCTTACTTTTTGACTTGTAGAAAAGGGGATAAAAAGGGCCATTTTTAATTAGGACTTTTCTCATTTATCATTTCATGTATCATCAAACAACACATTCAAACAACATACAAAGCTACAAACCAAACATGGAAGTCATCACTCAAGAACATACAACACTCATGTCAAACATGTAAAGCATCACAACTATGCCTTAAACATAAAATTCTTTTATGCCATGATGCTTGTTGATTATGCATACTAATCATCTTAATTAGGGTTTTATCTTCTGCTTAACACCAGGGGTGTTACATAGCTCCGGCATTTTTGAGTCCAAAGGACATGGTGGTGTAGCAGTAGGCGCCAAAGGGTGTGATGAACACCATCTTGATCTGGTCCTCCACCTTCAAGGCGATCTGGTGATAGCCGGAGTAGTAGTCGAGGAAGGAGAGGAGCTCGTAGCCCGCGGTGGAGTCGACAACCTCGTCAATGTGAGGGAGGAGGAAGGGGTCTTTAGGGCAATGTTTGTTGAGGTCGGTGTAGTCAATGCACATTCTCCATTCTTTATTCTTCTTAAGTACAAGCACCAGATTGGCTAACCAATCGGGATGATACACCTCTTTAATAAAATCGGCTGCTAGGAGCCTAGTGAGCTCTACCCTAATGGCCTCCTTCCTATCTGGCGCGAATCAGCGAAGCTTCTGGCGGACTGTCTTGGCGGTCATGGAGACATTCAAGGAGTGCTCGACGAACTTCCGGGGGACTACAGGCATGTCAGCTAGTTTCTAGACAAACACGTCGACGTTGTCCCATAGGATGCCGACGAGCGCGCCGTCCTATATGTTGTCGAAGTTGGCATCGATGATGGTGGTCTTCTCCAGAGCGCCATCGACCAGGGCCACTGTCTTTGTCTCCTTCGACTTCTTGGAGGTGCGATGGTCGGAGAGCTCGGGGATCTCCAGATCTTCAGGGCGGAACCTAGAGGCGTCGGTGAGGCAGGCCTGCGCACCTTGGATTTGCTCCAGCTTGTCGGTGGCGTAGATCGTCTCCTGCTCGCACTCGAAGGCCACATAGAGATTAGCCCGGAGGCTGAGGATGCCCTTCCTCATCGGGATCTTGAGAACTAAGTAAGCATAGTGCGGAACCGCCATGAGTTTGGAGAGCGTGGGGCGACCGAGGATGTCGTGGTAGGCGGTGTCGAAGTCAGAGATGATGAAGTTGATGTACTCCTCGCGGAAGTGGTCGGGCGTGCCGAATTGCACCGAGAGCGTAATTTGGCCGAGAGGCATGGAGGGCTGCCCCGGGATGACACCCCAGAATGGGAAGTTCGCCGGAGAGAGGTCCCGCTTGGAGTAGTCAAGCTCGTAGAAGGAGGAGGCGAAGATGACGTTGAGGGTGTTGCCTCCGTCGACGAGGACCTTGCAGTAGCGGCAGTTGGAGATCACCAGGTAGGTGACGAGGGGGAAGCGGCTGGGGTACTTGTCATCCGACCACTGGTCCTCCCTGGAGAAGGTGATGGGGCGCTCCGACCAGTCGAGGTAGCGGACGTTGGCGGGGTCATTCTGAATAGCGGAGACAGGGGCGATGTCCCGACGGACTTGGCGGTGCTTCTGCTCGCTCTCGATGACGACGTTGTCCCCAAAGATGGAGAGTGTCCTCGCCAGCGCCCTGAAGGTAGGCTCTTGAGGCTCTGCATCCTTGTCCTTGTTGGTGTCGCTGTGTTGCAGCTTGTCATCGTTCTTCCGCACAACCCGAGCCAGGACATCGCACTCGCGCATGGTGTGCTTGACATTCTTGTGGAGAGGGAAGGGACCATCGAGGAGCTTCTCGTAGTCATTGTCGTAGGTGCGCTTTGGGCGAGTGCTTGTGTTGGTGATGTAGCGGTCGTCGCGGCGGTGGTAGTCCGTCTTCTGACAAGAGGACTCTAGATGATCGTAGCGGTGGTCCCGGTCGTCATGGCGATCACGGTTGCTAGAGCGGTGGTCACGTCCTCCATTGCGCTGGTAATTGCAGCATCCGTCATCGCAGGGGCGCTCTAGGGAATGTGAACGGAGGCACGATTGCTCATGATGGTGATGGCCGTCGTCGGCGTCGGCATAGGAGTTGGCGATCATCATCAGCTCGGTGACTGTGGCCACCTTCTTACAAATGATTTTGTTGCGAAGCTCCCTATGGCGGAGGCTGTTAGAGAAGATGGATATGGCCTCGGCATCGGCGATTTCTGGTATCGTCAACTGCTTGTTGGAGAAGCGGTGAATGTAGCTACGAAGGATCTCGTCGCGGTCCTGGCGATCGCCTTGGAGATCGTAGCGCGTACCTGGCTGGTGGCAGGTGGCGCTATACGTCTTGATGAACATCCCCTTCAGCTTCTCCCATGTGTCGATGGATCTTTAGGCGAGCTTGTGGAGCCAACTGTTTGCCGAGGAGGATAACATCACCGGTAGGTACTTGGCCATCACATCAGATCCTCCCCTAGCGGCTTGGATGGCGATCTCGTACGTGGTTGGCCACTGCTCGGGGTTGGCTTTTCCATCGTACTTCTCGACGGCGTTGACCTTGAAGCCCTGGGTCCCCTTGATGGCTCGGAGTCGTGCGGTGAAGGGGCGAGGCCCGTTGAAGCGTCAGGAGCTAGAGCTCGGTGGGCGCCGCGGGCACCGTAGGCCCCTTGGGTGACCTCTTGGTCACGTAGACCTGGTGGTTGTCGACCATGTCGAAGTCCTCCTACAGATTGCGGCCTCCAAGGTGCTCCCTGAAAGGTCCAAGTTGGCTAGAGGGGGGTGAATAGCCTAATTAAAAATCTACAAAATCACTTAGGCAAACACTATTAGTATAATAAATGGCAAAGCTTCTTGCGCTAGCCTAATAGTGTATTGCAAGCCACCTATCCACAAATTCTACCTAATATTTCTATGTCACACAATCAACTAGAGCTAATATCAAATGCGGAATAAAGCTATCTAGCTCTAGTACAAGTATGATATAAAAAGTATATGAGACAAGTGTGTGCAATAGATAGACTAAGCAAGCTAATCACAACTAGCTACACAAGTAATAGAACAAGAGATATACAACAAGTGATAGTATCTATACAAGAGAAATAGCTCAATGTAAATACACAAAGTAAGCAAGCTAGATAGAATTGATTTCACCGAGCCTTCGGGATCGTCTAGTAGCAAGCCAATCACCGGTGAAATCCACTTGTGATGCCAATCACCAAGAATGTGAATATGAAGACCAATCACCAAGATGAATGCGCAATTACAATAAGAATCATGGGACACCAAGATTTATCCCGAGGTTCACGTGCTTGCCGGCACGCTACTCCCCGTTGTGTCGACTGACACTAGGTGACCCGATGGCTAATCGGCGCAAAGCCAAGCTCACAAAGAGCGCCACAAGAATCTACCGCTAGTGAGGTAGCTCAATGACACGAGCAATCCACTAAGGATGCCTCTTGCCGCTCCGGCGAGGTGAGGCTCCAAAACCTCTCACAATCACGATCGGTGGTGGCCAAGAACAATCTCCTTCTCTTGCCAAAGCCACCTCAACACCTCCAAGCCGTCTAGGCACCGGCAAATGCCAAGAGTAACAAGAAAACTCAATGCCGATGCGAAGAACTAGTGCCACTAGATTGAACTCTATCAGATCACGCACTAGATCACTCAATCTCACTAGGTTTGATCAAATCAACTTGGGAGATGAGTTGGGAGGCTTGCCAATGCTCACTAGTATGCTTAGGAATCAGAATGTGCAAGAGAGAGTCCATATGAGCTGGCCAAGCCCCTTAAATAGGCCATCCAAGTCGGCCTAGCCGTTGGGCTGGAATCGGGGTCATCGGACGCGCCGATGATCAACCATCGGACGCTGCCCCAGCGTCCGATGCTCCGGATGGAGCCACGTGTCCCCCTGATATGAAATCTGCCCGTTAGATCCCAACGGTCATATCACTTCGCGCCACGGTTAAAGTGGCATCGGACGCGCTGATGCCAGGCATCGGACGCTCCGATGCTACTGCTTGATTCAGTTCAAATCTGCGTCACATCGGACGCGCCGGCACCTCCACATTGGACGCTCAACTCCTGCGTATGCTCAACTCCTGCGTCCGATGACACAACAGAAAGGTTCTAGAGAGGGCCAAAACACATCAGACGCGTCCGATGGTTCTGCATCGGACGCAGGCCAGCGTCCGATGCTCCCTGGAAAGCACGCTCGCGCCACGTCACCTGCATCGGACTCTGCAACAGTGATTCCTCAGCGTCCGTTGCCAGCGTCTGATGCTCCTTCAACTTCTGACAGAAACTAGGGTTAACCATCGGACGCTCAGCCAGCGTCCGATGCTCCTCGGACCAGCGTCTGATGCTCCCTGAGCACACCACTTTTCTTCTGAAAACCGCTGAATCCTGCCTCGCAAGCTCGGCAGGAGGGAGAGGAACTTTACACTAGTTTCTCCCACTTCTCCACAACTCCTTAACATCCCCTTATCCCAAAAGTGCCAACACCACCAAGTGTACATCATCATATGCAAGTGTGTTAGCATTTTGCAAAGCATTTTCCAAGGGGTTTTGTTAGTCACTCACTAGGTCTATAGCATCGATATGTTAGAGAACACCTAGTGGCACTTGAACACCGCATAAGCCGTTAATAATCTCCTCTTAATAGTATGGCTATGTATCCTAAATGTGATCACACTCGCTAAATGTCTTGATCACCAAAACAAAGAGCCCTGTAGGTTATACCTTTGCCTTCGGGCCTCTTTGCTCCATCTCTTCTTTTCTTCATTTCGCCAATGGTAGAGCACTTGATCTCTTGAGTGCTTGTGGCCATCACCATCCTCCATGGTTGCACAATGCTAGCTCCACCATTTGGCTTGGTCACAATCCTTTCTTATAAGCTACACACATGCTTACCAATAGGATTAGACCAAATAGGTTTCATCAATTAACCAAAACCAAACAAGGGCTTTCAATCTCCCCCTTTTTGGTAATTGATGACAACCTATACAAAGATATGTATTTCAAATTTGAGTAACCACATTGATAGTATTAGCTCCCCCTACATATGTGCTATAGAGTTTGGTTCTAAATTTGGCACATATGTATGATTATAAAATGTGGATGAGCAATACTACCAATGATGATGCTAAGGCATAAGAATGGACCTTTGAAGCGTGATACCAATTGGAGTGCACATGTTAAACCATCCTTAGCATCATTTGTCACTAGACATACATCAAAAACTCAAGAACCCCGTGAGATCAACATAATAATAAGGCTCTTGAACCACTTGAAAACACTAAAATACAAGTATGTCTAGTTAGCATTTTATTCATGCTAGTGAGTCATATCATCAATCATGTTCTAACACTAGCATTCACCACATAAGCATGAATATCAAAAATAAATAGCTTATGCAAATGCAATCAATCGTATGAATATGCACATTTCAAATGCAACATAAATGTTTATGAGCTTGCTCCCCCTATTTGTATGCTCCGATCCCACTTGAAGCACTTGAAGGTTTACTTAGCATGTCTCTTTTTATTTATCTTAGCATTCTCCCTCATATCTTTGTCATCATTTTCTCCCCCTTTGTCAACAATTATCATAAAAGTGGGACAAGTTTTAATGAAAGGAGGCAATCTTTATATGTGGGGATCAAACTAAGTCAAGTTATGGCTTAATCTAGCTCATGAGCATAGAATATTTAACACGGTTTGCTCTAGAGTAAGCTTCTTCACACATCTTACAATGGTTATCTTACTCACGTTGGTTAAACACCCATTGCTCGCTTACTAGACCAAACACTAGAGTTACAAGCTCACAAACAAGTTATATGCTACCACTAGATCAAATCAAACATAGAAGCAATAGTGGTACCATATATACTTCAAATTCATTTGATTTACCATGAATGAGCCTAAATAAGCAATGTGATGGCTATATGAACTAGATCACAATCTAATAAGAATGAATGCACATGCCAAACAATTTCACCTTTGTTTTCTTGGAGAAGAGGCATGTCATAAGTGGGGGTGCATTCAACTCATGTTGGAGAAGTCTAGGATATTCAATTCATTCCTTAGCTTGCAAAACCTTCTCTCATCTAGTGGCTTGGTGAAGATATCGGCAAGTTGATCATCGGTGCCCACATTCTCAATAGATATGTCTTTCTTTGCTTGATGATCTCTAATGAAGTGATGCCTTATGTCAATGTGCTTTGTCCTTGAATGTTGTACCGGGTTGGTGGCTATTTTGACGGCGCTCTCATTATCACATAGCAATGGGACTTGTCCAAACTTGACTCCATAATCTTGCAATGTTGCTTTCATCCATAGCAATTGTGCACAACAACTACCCGCGGATATGTATTCGACTTCGGCGGTAGAGAGTGCAACACTATTTTGCTTCTTTGATGACCATGAGACAAGTGATCTTACAAGCAATTGACAAGTGCCCGATGTGCTCTTCCTATCCACCTTGCATCCCGCATAATCAGAATCCGAGTATCCAATCAATTCAAATTGAGAGCCCTTGGGATACCATAGTCCAACATTTGGAGTGTGCTTCAAATACCTCAATATTCTTTTGGTTGCCTTCAAATGACTTTCCCTTGGTGAAGCTTGGAACCTTGCACACATGCACACACTAAACATGACATCCGGCCTTGATGCGGTCACATAGAGTAGGCTTCCAATCATTGACCGATATAGCTTTTGATCCACCATGTCACCACTAGAGTCACTATCCAAATGTCCATTTGTGCCCATTGGAGTGGTTATTGCTTTTGCTTCATCTAACCCAAACTTCTTGAGCATGTCCTTGATGTACTTGCCTTGACTAACAAATGTTCCTTTCTTCATTTGCTTGATTTGTAATCCAAGGAAGTAACTAAGCTCTCCAATCATAGACATCTCAAACTCCTTAGCCATCATCTCTCCAAACTCTTCACAAAAATCTTGGTTGGTTGATCCAAATATAATGTCATCCACATAGATTTGCAACACAAACAAGTCACTTCCAATCTTCTTGGTGAAGAGAGTGGTGTCAACCTTCCCAATTTTGAATCCTTTAGCTAACAAGAAATCCCTCAATCTTTCATACCATGCTCTTGGTGCTTGTTTCAACCCATATAGTGCCTTCTTGAGCTTGTACACATGGTTGGGCTTCTTCAAATCTTCAAATTCGGGAGGTTGTTCAACATACACTAGCTCATTGATGAATCCATTGAGAAAAACACTCTTGACATCCATTTGATAGAGCTTGATGTTATGAGAACAAGCATATGCAAGTAAGATTCTTATGGCCTCCAATCTAGCAACCGGTGCATAGGTTTCTCCAAAGTCAATGCCTTCCAATTGAGTGTACCCTTGTGCAACCAATCTTGCTTTGTTCCTTACAACTATGCTATCTTCATCTTGCTTGTTCCGGAAGACCCATCTTGTGCCAATCACATTTGTATTCTTTGGTCTTTCCACTAACTCCCAAACATCATTGCGGGTGAAGTTGTTCAACTCTTCATGCATTGCATTCACCCAATCAACATCCATCAAAGCTTCATCAATCTTGGTTGGCTCAATAGATGATACAAATGAGTAGTGTTCACAAAAGGATGCCAATCTTGATCTTGTTTGCACACCTCTTCTTATGTCACCAACAATTTGATCCAAAGGATGATCTCTTGCAATATGTGTTGTTTGGAGCACTTGTTGCGGTTGAGCACTTGTACTTGCACTAGCATCTTGTTGATCTTGAGAACCACTAGAGCTTGCAATATTGTTGTCATGCATGGTTGGAGGAGAGAGCACTTGATCTTTGTCATCTTCGATGTCAATCACTTGTTTTGGCCTTATATCACCAATGTCCATGTTCTTCATAGCTTCTACCAATTGTGTTCCTCTCACATCATTTAGATTATCTTGTTCCTCATGAGAGCCATTGGTTTCATCAAACTCAACATCATGGACTTCTTCAACTATTCTTGATGTGTTGTTCCACACTCTATATGCCTTGCTTGTAGTGGAGTAACCAAGTAGAAACCCTTCATCACATTTCTTCTCAAACTTGCCAAGTCTTGTGCCCTTCTTCAATATGTAGCACTTGCACCCAAAGACCCGGAAGTAAGCAATGTTGGGCTTTCTATCATTGAGGAGCTCATATGGTGTCTTCTTCAATAGAGGGTGACAATAGAGCCGGTTGCTATAATAGCATGCCGTGTTGATTGCTTCAGCCCAAAAGGAATCACTCACATTGTATTCACTAAGCATGGATCTTGACATATCAATGAGTGTCCTATTCTTCCTTTCAACTATCCCATTGGATTGGGGTGTATACTTGGCCGAGAATTGATGTTTGATTCCAAATTCATCACATGGCTCATCAACTCTTGTGTTTCTAAACTCACTTCCATTGTCACTTCTTACTTTCTTGATTTTTCTATCAAATTCATTTTGACTTCTCTTGACAAAGGTTTTGAATATGCCAAACACTTCACTCTTGTCAATGAGAAAGAAGACCCATGTGTATCTTGTATAATCATCCACTATCACAAAGCCATACTTGTTTCCCCCAATACTTGCATATGTAGTTGGTCCAAACAAGTCCATGTGCAACAACTCAAGTGCATGTGTAGTGCTCATCATTCCTTTATTGGGATGAGTGTTTCTAACTTGCTTTCCCATTTGACATGCACTACATAGCTTGTCTTTCTCAAAGTGAACATCTTTTAGTCCTCTAACCATGTCATGCTTCACTAGCCTCTTTAGTTGCTTCATTCCAACATGTCCCAAGAGCCTATGCCATAGCCAACCCATACTTGATTTGGTGAATAAGCATGTTGTTAATTGAGCTTCACTAGCATCAAAATCCACCAAATAGAGGTTCTCATATCTAAATCCTTTGAAGACCAAATCACTTCCATCAACACTCACTATCTCCACATCATCAACACCAAATATGCATTTGAATCCCAAATCACATAATTGTGCCACGGACAACAAGTTGAAGTTGAGAGATTCCACTAATAGCACATTGGAGATGCTCAAGTCATTGGATATTGCAATCTTGCCCAAGCCTTTGACCTTGCCTTTCTTGTTGTCACCAAATGTGATAGCATCCGCATGATCATTGACACTAGTGTTGATTGATTTGAACATTCTTCCATCTCCGGTCATGTGTTGAGTGCACCCACTA
Organism: Coix lacryma-jobi var. lacryma-jobi; assembly: GCA_009763385.1. Taxonomy (NCBI): domain Eukaryota; kingdom Viridiplantae; phylum Streptophyta; class Magnoliopsida; order Poales; family Poaceae; genus Coix; species Coix lacryma-jobi. Next base: position 182,882 of record VDCT01001211.1, read on the forward strand.
TCAAGCACCCAATGCCTTCCTCCCGCTTTATAGTTCACCTACAAAAGAGATCAATTCTTTTTAGGTACCCAAACCTTTTTGGGTCCTCCAAGGTTAGTTACCAAGCTCTTGGGCACCCAAATTGCCTTCTTCTTTGGGCCCACCATGGGTGCACCAATGTACTTAGCCTTCACACCATTAGTGCCCTTTGTAAGCATATAACAAGAATCAAGTCTAATGGATGAAACATGAGCATTGTTCTTATTCTTGTTCTTGTTAAAGCAATTTTGCTCTATATGCCCGGATTGCTTGCAATTGTAGCAATACCGACCATTGCTCTTCACAAAACTAGTCTTGTGAGGAGCAAAGGCGGCTTTGCCCTTCTTGGGGGTATAGCCAAGTCCCTCCTTGTTGAGTGGACATCTTTGGCTACCCAAGCATTTAAGCAAGCGGGCATCACCACCATAGGCATTGCCTAAAGCATGAGTGAGCTCATACACCTTGTTCTTAAGGTTCTCATTTTCTACCACTAATGATGAATCACATGTAGTAGAAGTAGGCATTTTAGTTGAGCTAGATGATGATGATGCATTTGTTGGAGCAACAATAATAGGAGCATAAAAAGATTCATCAAGAATATCACATGTAACTCCTACATTGCATGTTTCTACAACATCCTCAATCTTACTTTGATCAAGGAGGGAGGAGTGGGCTTCCTTAAGCCTAGTGTGAGCTTGATCAAGCTTCTCATGGGCTTCCTCTAGCCTCTCATGAGTAGACTTGAGCTCATCAAAGGATTGCTCAAGAGCCTTGTTGGCCTTGCGCAAATCTTTGCACTCCTTCCTCTTAGTCTCAATGTAAGAGTGAGCATCTTGTAGCATGCTCATGAGGTCCTCCTTTGAGTATTCCTCATCATCATCACTCTCACTCTCACTTTCACTCTCATCGGATGATACCTTAGTGGCTTTAGCCATGAAGCATGTCGATGGAGTGTTGAAGAGAGAAGGCTTGCTTGAGATAGCAAGACTAGCCATAGCCTTCTTCTTGGTGGTCTTCCTCTCATCATCACTAGAATCATCATCATCGCTTGAGGAAGCGTCACTATCCCACGTCACAACATAGGAACCACCCTTCTTCTTTTCCATCTTCTTCTCTTTCTTTTCTTTTCTTTCTTTCTTGTCTTTCTTCTTCTTGTTCTTCTTGTCATCATCATCCTCATCACTAGATTGTGGACAATCCGCAATGAAGTGATCCTTGCTCTTGCATCTATAGCACCTTCTAGTTGTGCTCTTTGTTGAATCTCTTCTCTTTCTTGTTCCATAGCCCTTCTTCTTCATGAACTTGCCAAACCTCTTCACGAAGAGAGCCATTTCTTCATCATCCATTTCACTTGGACTTGTACTAGCTTCATCCTTACTTTCTTCCTTCTTTGCCTTGCCCTTGCTCTTGCTCTTGGAAGATGAGGCTTTGAATGCCACAGTCTTTTTCTTCTTTGCTTCCTCTTGGGCTCCCCCATCCCGTTCCACACGGTATGTGTATTGAGTGACCACATCACCTAGTACTTGGTTTGGGGTCACCGTATCCAATCCTTCCCTCACAAGGATAGTTACCAAGGTGTCAAACCTTGGTGGTAAGCACCTCAAGAACTTGTGAGAAAAGTCTTTGTCTTCCACCTTTTCTCCCAAAGCCTTCAAGTCATTGATAATAACTTGCAACCGGTGAAACATCTCTGGTATGCTCTCATCATCTTGCATCTTGAACATGGTAAGCTTGTCCATGAGAATGTATAGCTTGGCGCCCTTGACCGCCTTGGTGCCTTCATATGTTTCCTCCAATCTCTCCCATATCTCACTTGCTCTTTCAAGGTCTTTGATTTGCTCAAACACCTTTGTGTCAAAAGCTTCATAGAACAAGTTGATTGCCACATCATTCCATTGAAGCTTCTCTTCTTCTCTTGGAGTGGGACTTGCGGGGTCAATTACCGCAAAGTCATGATCAATTACTTCCCAAATCTTTCTATTCATTCCTCTTGTGAATGCACACATCTTCCTCTTCCAACAATCGAAGTTGGTGCCGTCAAAATGTGGTGGCTTCCCCATATAGTTGATTTGAGCCATTTTAACACCGGAGGATGTTAAGCCTCAAACAAACGGTGACCACGGCTCCGATACCACTTGAAAGGTCTAAGTTGGCTAGAGGGGGGCTGAATAGCCTAATTAAAAATCTACAAAATCACTTAGGAAAACACTATTAGTATAACAAATGGCGAAGCTTCTTGCGCTAGCCTAATAGTGTGTTGCAAGCCACCTATCCACAAATTCTACCTAATATTTCTATGTCACACAATCAACTAGAGCTAATATCAAATGCGGAATAAAGCTATCTAGCTCTAGTACAAGTATGATATAAAAAGTATATGAGACAAGTGTGTGCAATAGATAGACTAAGCAAGCTAATCACAACTAGCTACACAAGTAATAGAACAAGAGATATACAACAAGTGATAGTATCTATACAAGAGAAATAGCTCAATGTAAATACACAAAGTAAGCAAGCTAGATATAATTGATTTCACCGAGCCTTCGGGATCGTCTAGTAGCAAGCCAATCACCGGTGAAATCCGCTTGTGATGCCAATCACCAAGAATGTGAATATGAAGACCAATCACCAAGATGAATGCGTAATTACAATAAGAATCATGGGACACCAAGATTTATCCCGAGGTTCACGTGCTTGCCGGCACGCTACTCCCCGTTGTGTCGACCGACACTAGGTGACCCGGTGGCTAATCGGCGCAAAGCCAAGCTCACAAAGAGCGCCACAAGAATCTACCGCTAGTGAGGTAGCTCAATGACACGAGCAATCCACTAAGGATGCCTCTTGCCGCTCCGGCGAGGTGAGGCTCCAAAACCTCTCACAATCACGATCGGTGGTGGCCAAGAACAATCTCCTTCTCTTGCCAAAGCCACCTCAACACCTCCAAGCCGTCTAGGCACCGGCAAATGCCAAGAGTAACAAGAAAACTCAATGCCGATGCGAAGAACTAGTGCCACTAGATTGAACTCTATCAGATCACGCACTAGATCACTCAATCTCACTAGGTTTGATCAAATCAACTTGGGAGATGAGTTGGGAGGCTTGCCAATGCTCACTAGTATGCTTAGGAATCAGAATGTGCAAGAGAGAGTCCATATGAGCTGGCCAAGCCCCTTAAATAGGCCATCCAAGTCGGCCTAGCCGTTGGGCTGGAATCGGGGTCATCGGACGCACCGATGATCAACCATCGGACGCTGCCCCAGCGTCCGATGCTCCGGATGGAGCCACGTGTCCCCCTGATATGAAATCTGCCCGTTAGATCCCAACGGTCATATCACTTCGCGCCACGGTTAAAGTGGCATCGGACGCACCGATGCCAGGCATCGGACGCTCCGATGCTACTACTTGATTCAGTTCAAATCTGTGTCACATCGGACGCGTCAGCACCTCCACATTGGATGCTCAACTCCTGCGTCCGATGACACAACAGAAAGGTTCCAGAGAGGGCCAAAACACATCGGACGCGTCCGATGGTTCTGCATCGGACGCAGGCCAGCATCCGATGCTCCCTGGAAAGCACGCTCGGGCCACGTCACCTGCATCGGACTCTGCAACAGTGATTCCTCAGCGTCTGTTGCCAGCGTCCGATGCTCCTTCAACTTCTGACAGAAACTAGGGTTAACCATCGGACGCTCAGCCAGCGTCCGATGCTCCCTGAGCACACCACTTTTCTTCTGAAAACCGCTGAATCCTGCCTCGCAAGCTCGGCAGGAGGGAGAGGAACTATACACTAGTTTCTCCCACTTCTCCACAACTCCTTAACATCCCCTTATCCCAAAAGTGCCAACACCACCAAGTGTACATCATCATATGCAAGTGTGTTAGCATTTTGCAAAGCATTTTCCAAGGGGTTTTGTTAGTCACTCACTAGGTCTATAGCATCGATATGTTAGAGAACACCTAGTGGCACTTGAACACCGCATAAGCCGTTAATAATCTCCTCTTAATAGTACGGCTATGTATCCTAAATGTGATCACACTCGCTAAGTGTCTTGATCACCAAAACAAAGAGCCCTGTAGGTTATACCTTTGCCTTCGGGCCTCTTTGCTCCATCTCTTCTTTTCTTCATTTCGCCAATGGTAGAGCACTTGATCTCTTGAGTGCTTGTGGCCATCACCATCCTCCATGGTTGCCACAATGCTAGCTCCACCATTTGGCTTGGTCACAATCCTTTCTTATAAGCTACACACATGCTTACCAATAGGATTAGACCAAATAGGTTTCATCAATTAACCAAAACCAAACAAGGGCTTTCACTCCCGATCGCGGCGCTCCTGGTCGCGGTGGTGTTGGCGTTCGGTGTCGCGCTGCTCCCGTTCGGCGCGCTGGGCGTCCGTCTTGCTCGCCTGTGGAGCACTTTCGGCGGAGACGTTGAAGATGACACCCCCATAGTATGGAGGGAAGTCAGCGCCAGACTCTTTGGAGATGATGGCTATTGTCTGCGTGGAGATGGATTTGGTGGATGAAGTGGACGCAGACGCGGAGGTCGGCAGGTCGCCGAGACAGTGTCGCCGGAGATCTCGCGGAGCGTCATCATGCTGATGACTGGAGCTGGAAATGCATGGGCGGACAGGCTAGTTGGAGAGATTTGGTCAGAGCCGAGGAGCCCAGCCTAGTCAGAGAATCACCACAGGGCCTGGCGCTGGAAGGTGGATGTCGCGCCGCGTAGCCTGTAGGGCATGGAGATCGACGGTGGAGCGTGGCTGACGAGCCGTGGAGCGGGCCGAGGAACCGGATGTAGATCCGATCTTGGGCGGTGAGCAGGTTGAGCGCTGAAGACTCCCGATGGCGTACGACGGTGGTGCTGGTGATGAGGACGGCCGAAAAGCTACAAACGGGCTGCCTCGACGACGTCGATGCAGTCAGCAATGCTTCGGTTGGCCCAGTCGATGGCCTCGACCAGATTGTCACAGCGGATGGATCTTGGTGCGCGGGGCGCCGACGCGCTGACACGACGGGTGGACGATGAGGCATCTAGCGTAGGAAGCTGTGCAGATCTCACGTACACAAGTAGTGGTAACTTAGTGGATTTAGCACATTTGCACAAGGGATGAAGTGGAGAATGATTTTGTGCTCTCTAGGTGGTATCGGACGCTGGGGATAGCGTCCAATGGCAAACCCTAGCTGAAGCAGTGCTGACAGAGTGGCATCGGACGCTGGAAAAACAATGTTCCAACGTCTGATGCCTATGACGTGTCCTAGGGTTGGCCTCAGGGGAGCATCTGACGCTGGGGAGCGTCCGATGTGTCCAGGATGGACACCCATCGGACGCGGGTCCTGTAGCGTCCGACGTGTTAATATGCGAGCGTCCATTGTTGGCGCATCTAGCCGTTGTGATTTCTGACAGGTCATCGGACGCTGGTTCGCCGCGCCCGTTGTAGCGTCCGATGCAACATTAACGTTGTGCAGTGGATTCTAGCCGTTGGGATTTGGCGGCTGTGGTTGAATCTGAGGAGACGTGTGGCAGTTATCTAGGCATCAGGCGTTGCCCTAGCGTCCGATGAGGCTCATCGGCGTGTCTGATGCCCCCGCAGAAATTGTGAGTTGGGGGGCATCGGCTCTCACTTGTGTGGGAGCTCTATATATAGTTGTTGGCCAACTTGGGCTCAATCTCTTGGACATTTGGATTGCCTAAACATCATTGTGAGCCTAGACATTCATCTCTCACTCCATTTGATCGATTGTTCATCATTTTGAGAGAGATAGAGAGAGTCAAGTGCATTGCATGAGCGTGTTCATCTAGAGCACTTGGTGATTATGTTTCACTGTGGATTTCTCTTATTGCTCTTGGTGTTTACCGACACCTAGACAGCTTGGAGTAGTGAAGATCGTTGAGTGGAAAGTGGTGATTGTTTCCGGCTCCGATCGGTGATTTGTGAAGGGTTTCTTGTGCCTTCCCCGCGGGAGATTCCAAAAGCTCGTTGTTGATGTCTATTAACTATCATTATTTACTGTCAACAATACTTGAATAAATGTCAAAAGGATTGCCAACCTAGAAATAGGAGGTTTAAACTAACAAATTCCATGAGTTTTGGTGATTCTACATTTTCTAGGGAGTAAACAGGAAAACCAACCACATTGCTTCCCCAAGAAGGAACCCGACGCAAATTTCTTCACCGCCACGTAGGGATATCTCTAGAAGACTCCACGAGACACCACGAGAAGAGGCACCACAGGAGGCTTACCTGTGGGACCGACCGGTCCCACAGGGCCCACCGGTCGGTCGGCCACGGAGGCCTCTCGCTTCCGTCCTCTGCAAGCTACTTCCACCGACCTCCAGGATGCATCTCGACCGTACCTCAAGTCGGTTTGATCCAACGATCACGATTCCACGCCCAGGGCTATATAACCAGACCCCTGACCCCCCTCCAGATAAAGATCAGGCACATCAAGATCAGAAGACAAGACAGAAATTAGGGTTTCTAGAGAGAAGAGTTAGAGCTCTACATCAAGATTAGAGTTTAGTGTAGTTAGATTCAAGTAGAGGCAGGCGACTTCGTCGGCATATCCGGCTAGAAGCTTCGTCTGAGTCTCCGGATCATTGTCGAAGACTCGGTAATTTGTATCTTTATTCGACTTTATGCTACGTTAATATATTTCAGTTTATTCAGTTTTGGAGTTTATTCTAGTTATATATTTAATATAGATCTGATTATGATAGAGTTTATGATCATGTTCGTAAAGTACTTAGCTTTATTCCGGATAGAGTTAAGTGGCAAACTAGTGTAAACATGGTGTTTAGGCTAAGTTTGCCTGCGAATACATCCTATGCTCCGGGTCGAGAGGTAGATCGCAGGAGTGACAGTCCTGTTGAGTCCTTTGTAGTCCTCCCTCCGAGTGTAGACCTTAGTAGGACGTGGTTGCAAGTTAGAATTCATTACTTTGTTCTTGATTCTAATTTAGTAATGTCCCTTGATCATGGATGATAGATTAATTGGCTATAAATGATTGTATATTAACTAGAGTAATCACTAGGCTTAGTAGATATGAAGTAACTTAGGATTCGAATCTCTTAATTAATCACCTGACTCTCTGCTTGATCTATGTAGTTCGCTCTATCTCTAGAATTCCCGCTGTTATCATTATCATCATTATTTATCTTTACCTTGTCTTACCCCTGTTTAGACATATGAGTAATGAATGAATGAATAATAATCTCTGCTACCTTTGAATCATATTTAATTACTAGTTCCCAGCTTCGTTACTATCTTCGGTAAAATATAAATAACGATACCTAGATAACCTGGGTGAAATGCTGCTCCAACAGGTATATTTATCTGTGCTCTTGCGGATAAATATTTGTTTATATCTTTTGAGCTAGTGTCACATATAATTTACATTTCTAGTATCATGTTGGGGATGACAACTTGACATTAAGTGATGCTAGGAGTGTCTTGTACATTTCTGAAGGCTTTTGCTAGAATCAGTTCATTAAAGTTTATTATAAGCAATTGCATTAAGAAGTGTCAACACTCGTGAACCTCCAAGTGGGTGAATCGCTACAACAAGGACATAGCTTGCCTGCAAGCAAGTGAACCTCGGGTGAAAAATCTTTGTGTCACATTGTCTCCGAGGATTTTATTTGATATCTATTGTATTTATCACTTGCCCGGCTTGGTATACTTTACTCTATCTCTTGTACTTTCCTTGCCTCTTTGTTGATAGTAGTAATTGTATATATTTGTTGCTAGACCTTTGCTAATTGTGTAGAGTAGTATATTCATTTGTTCATATTGCTCACATAGTTGTAATCTAGCGACCTAGCCATTGTATGTCAATAGAGATCATGATTATCTAGAATTATGAATAGATGACTTGCATTTGACTTAGAGCTAGCGCAACTTGTGCTTCACCAGTTAGTTTACTAACAAAGTTGTTTAGTATTGTTGTAGAATTTTTGTTAGGTTATTCACCCCCTCTAGCCATTTAAGGCCTTTCAACCGGCGAGTAGGGACAATCGGATACATGCTCGTCGCCGGTGACCGGAGTCGGAGTCATGGTCGTGGCGCGCCAAGGATGCATCGCGATGCGGCCGCGTGCGAGTGCGTCGCGACGAGGGTAGGGCGACGGGGATAGAGGAATATGCGACTGTTATTGGGCTGTTGTTGGGCTGGACCGTATCCATAAACGCAGATACACGTATCCAACACTAATACGTATTAGCCAAATATATCGGAATTTCATAAAAAAAATAATAATTTGAATACTCCATGGATACGTATCGCCGACGTATCATATATGTATCCATGTCCGATGGGTATCGGATACGCGATACGTGTCTTTCTTTAAGTATCCGTGTAACGTAGTGACAAAACTTCAATTGGAGAGAAATAGCCACGAGCTTGTTAGGCTGCAGAATACGGGGATTTCAGAGGTCGTATCTAGCGCCGATCCTAAAGGAGATTAGTTCATATTTTCAGGCCTTTTCCTTATGTATGCAAATAGAGCTTGTAATCGAGTAGCACGTATATTAGCTAAGCAGGATTCAGATGTTTTCAGGCTGGGCGAGTGGCAGCATACCCCGACCCTGCATTCAACATCTGCTAGCGCTGAAGATTGTAACCTTCTTGTTCCTTGATAATGAATGAATCTTCTATTGGCAAAAAAAAAAAAAAAAAAAAAAAAAAACATGCATCCCTCGTAGTTTTAAAGCTTCCGCTATAGCTGTTGTTATAGCCTACTATAATATTTTAAGACATAGTACCGCTATTTGTGTTCACGTATAATTTAGTCGCTATATTCGGTTATATCTCGCTGTAGCTCCGCTATTAGCTGTTTTACAGACATGTCGTTAAACGTCTCCGTCTACTATTTAAAACATCCTTATATTAAATTCGGAGGACCAATACGTGAGAGACTGTTGTGAAGCAACCAAGACCACACAACTAGCACATGGCTGCAACAAACGGACATCTTCATCTGCCGAACATGCCACTACCACTAGTGCAGCTGGGGAGCGCTCAGAATAGTCAGCAGGCACTGGTCCTCCTGTCCCAACAGGCCAGGTACGGACATTGTTCCACCGCTTAGTGCTCCAAATGTTCGCCGACAGGTCACGTCGGATCGCAACTGCCGGACATTGTTGCAATTGAACACCACAATTTAAATGTGCAATGTCACATTCCAATGGTCCGAGGAGTCTCACTGCAGTTGGCATGTTATTAGAAACCCGGTCATTCTTTTCACAAGGGCTAAATGACTAAATAATATTTCGGTACGGGAAAATCAATCTTTGCCGAGTGGCTGAGGCTTTGCCGAGTGCCAAATTTCGGGCACTGAGCAAAGAGCCTCTTTGCCGAGTGCCGGCCACGTGGCACTCGGCAAAGCGCAAACACAAGGCAAAGGATGCTTTGCTGAGTGTCCGACACTCGGCAAAGAAAGGCACTTGGCAAAGACATCTCTTTCCCGAGTGCCAGCCACGTGGCACTCAGCAAAGCATGTGACCCCGAACTGTGCCACGTGGGCGGTTCTTTGCCGAGTGCCACGTGGCCGGCACTCGGCAAAGAGCCCCTCTTTGCCGAGTACCAGCCACGTGGCACTCGGCAAAGCATGTGGCCCCGAACTGTGCCACGTGGCCGGCACTCGGCAAAGAGCTCTTTGCCTAGTGCTTTTTTTTTTGACACTCGGCAAAGCCAGTTTTTAAATTACATTTTGAAGCAGTAAATTAATCCAAATGAAAAAGGTTTTAACTACAAAGTTGGTTAACTTATCAAGATGAACAATTTTTGTTTTGGTGATTTCTTCATTTGACAAACTTAAAATAAATTCGTTCACAAATCTTATATATCTCTCTGGTAGTTTATAAAACTACAAGTGATATATAATGTTTGTGAATAATATTAGAACCATAATGTCGGATGCATAAATGGTCAAACAACCAAAATAAACTTTATAGATCTTGACAAGTTATGAAAGTTTGTAGTTGATAACTTTTTAATTTGAAGTCATCTAGTTACGCAAAACTGCGTTCGAATTTGAAAAATTTAAAATTCGAATTTTTTAAAATACCTCGGATGAAGAAATGACAAGAATGAAACTTGTAGATCTCAAAAAGTTATGAAACTTTGGTGTTCACAACCTTTTGATTGGAAATCATCTTGTCAACGAAAACTACGTTTCAAATTGTCAAATTTGAAATTCAAATTTTTGTAACCGACCTCAGATGGAAAAACTACCAAAATAAAAGTTGTAGATCTCAAAAAGTTAGAAAACTTTGTAGTTGACCACTTTTTGATTTGAATTCGTTTAGAGCCTCAAATAAGCAAGTTACACTCGGTTTAGTATAATATATAGGTAACCGAAACGAAGATAGAACGTATATGTGTTTAGTGCAGTGGTAGAGGAGGCTCCGCGCGAATGAGAGGTCATGAGTTCGAATCCTGCTGACTAGCAAAAATTGCGTGAAAAATACCAGGACTTGTGATTTTGAGGGAAACGGGTGGGAGCTGCCTAGTGGGCCCCTCCCTCGATTTAATAAAAGTTTTTTTTTATGAATTTTTTTTTCGTTTTTTGTTTGCCGAGTGCCAAATATGTCGCCGAGTGCCCGATATTTGGCACTCGGCAAAGCCTTCGCCGAGTGCCCGATATTTGGCACTCGGCAAAGAGCCCTTTGCCGACATTTTCTTCGACGAGTGCTCTTTGCCGAGTGCGGCACTCGGCGAAGCCTTCGCCGAGTGCAAAAGGCTCTTTGTCGAGTGCTGCCAGCACTCGGCAAAGAACCGATCTGCTGTAGTGACAGGACATGTAGTGAGATCTTCAATGATTCATTCCGTACAAATGTGTCATGGATTCATTCTCATCAACATGCATGTGTTCGTTTAACTTAGGCCCTAGTTCCCCCATTTCACAAAATTTTCCATCACATCAATCATCACATCAATGTTCGGACGTATGCATGAAGCATTAAATGTAGGTAAAAAAATTACTAATTGTACTTTTAGTACATGTCGAGACGAATCTTTCGAGGGAAACGGGTGGGAGCTGCCTAGTGGGCCCCTCCCTCGATTTAATAAAAGTTTTTCTATTTTTTTGAATTTTTTTTCGTTTTTTCTTTGCCGAGTACCAAATATGTCGCCGAGTGCCCGATATTTGGCACTCGGCAAAGCCTTCGCCGAGTACCCGATATTTGGCACTCGGCAAAGAGCCCTTTGCCGACATTTTCTTCGTCGAGTGCTCTTTGCCGAGTGCGGTACTCGACGAAGCCTTCGCCGAGTGCACTCGGCAAAGAACCGATCTGCTGTAGTGACAGGACATGTAGTGAGATCTGCAATGATTCATTGTGTACAAATGTGTCATGGATTCATTCTCATCAACATGCATGTGTTCATTTAACTTAGGCCCTAGTTCCCCCATTTCACAAAATTTTCCATCACATCAATCATCACATTAATGTTTGGACGTATGCATGAAGCATTAAATGTAGATAAAAAAATAATTAATTGTACTTTTAGTATGTACATGTCGAGACGAATCTTTGTAGTCTACGTAGTCCATATTTGGACAAAGTTTGTCAAATAATAACGAAAACGCTACAGGAAAAAATTTGCACCATCTATACAAGGCCTTAGTTGTCCCTCGTGAATAAATTATTCTTTGACAAGTGCCAATGGGGTGTGTTTAGATGCATTTATTTTGCAAAATAAAATATTGTAGCACTTTCGTTGTTATTTGACAAATTTTGTCCAAATATTGACCAACTAGGCTCTAAAGATTCGTCTCGACATGTACATACTAAAAGTATAATTAGTTATTTTTTTACATACATTTAATGCTCCATGCATGCGTCCAAATATTGATGTGATGGTTTATATGATGGAAAATTTTGTAAAATAGGGCAACTAAAGAGGGCCGAACTATTGGTTGCACTATCAGTTTCCGAACAACAGGGGTACAAATAATTGACAAGTCTGTACAGAGACTAAGGAAAGCACACATGACACACGCGAGGAGTGGTATTGCCACACTGCTGCGTCGTCGTCGTCAACAGTGATAAGGAATCGTACGTCATTTTGCCTAGCTACTTTAATTTCTGCAAATACATTGATGGCATATGTTTTTAGAGTCGTAAAAGGGCATTGTCCCCGCCACTACTGTAAAAAAACATTTGTAACAACACCACCTTTTTTTAAGACAACCCTATATCGAGCTGCTCCTACAAATACTTTCCAAACAAGCTGTCTCTACAAATTGATTTGTAGGGTACAATCGGATTTGTAGTGACGGCTCTATATTAAGTCACTCATATAAATTGACGTTGAATATTAAAAATGAATTACTAAAATTTGAATTGTTTTAAACGAATTGAATGAAGAAATAACCAAAACAAAAGTTATAAATGTCGAAACTTTGTAGTTGACCATTTTTTCATTTGAAATCATTTTATCAAGGAAATCTATGTTTGAATTTGTAAAATTTGAAATTCATTTTTTTAAATAAACTTGGATGGAGAAATAATCTATTGCAAATCTTGAAAAGTTACACAACTTTGTAGTTGGCAGATTTTTAATTTGAAAAGTTACATAACCTTGTAGTTGGCAACGTTTCAATTTAAAATCGCTTAGAGTCTCAAACACTCAATTTAAACTCGGTTCAATATAATGTAATGTGAGGAGAACCAAAATCTATAATAGACAGAAATAAATATTAGGTGCAATGGTAGAGAAGGTTTTGCGCGATGGGGAGGTTGCGGGTTCGAATCCTGCTGGCCGCCGCATATGCTAGATTTTTTATGTGAAAAAATACCGAGACTTGCAACAGTGATAGATAGTGGCACGGTTATAAAACTGTTACAACATTTATCCAGACTTTAACAGTATTTCAAATTCAAATTTCAACTCATCATTGAGCGCAGATAAAAAGAAGAAAACACACGCTATCAACAAGCTATATTACATACATGCTTCAAGCAGATTTAAAGTTGAGCCAGACTAAGCCACTTGTTTCTAACTCTTTATATCTAGACAAATGTTCTTTAATCTCAGGTGGGAGCTCTTGCTGATGCCATTCTTGTGCATGATTGTACAGGTAGCTCTCCTAGTCCTCCCTCACTTGGTTCATCCAGAAAGCCGATGAGGTCTTCTGGCCAAGGATTTCAACTTCTCCACTTTTTGGTCGAACTCCCATAGCTTCTCCTAGGGGCAAAGCAGACTCCAGTTTTGGATCATATAAACTACACTCTGAAGAGGAATTTTTACTTCCTTACAAAGAAGACCCTGAAACATAACTATTTGGGCTGTAGCACAAAAGAACTTCCTACATTCCTACCAATCACCTCGGAAATCTAGAGTCAAACTTGTTTAGCCACTACACATTCAAAAAAATAGATGTTGAACAGATTCATTCTCCAAACAAAACAAGCAGGTCTAGTCATCTACCTTTCTCCTTAATCCTAAGTTATCTCTAGTCAAAGTTTTATTTTTTTTTGGAAAGGAGCCAAAGAAAGAAATGTATTCGAGGGGGAATCTTCAAACTCCAAATACCAGGAACATGTACGGCTAGCACACCTCTAAAGTTAATTACTTTATACAAAAACTGGAATGAATAAGTACCATTAGAAGTAAATTTCCAGAATAAAGAATCTTCCTCGTCATTAAACTTTAAAGTAGAAGCTAGCTGCACTACTTCTAACCATAGATTTATCAACCTATTGTCAACGCATCTTCTAAAAGCACTACTGCACAAAGGGGCTATACCCCGGTTGGGAAGGGGCTTTAGCCCCCATTAGAAGTAAATTTCCAGAATAAAGAATCTTCCTCGTCATTAAACTTTAAAGTAGAAGCTAGTTGCACTACTTCTAACCATAGATTTATCAACCTATTGTCAACACATCTTCTAAAAGCACTACTGCACAAAGGGGCTATAGCCCCGGTTGGGAAGGGGCTTTAGCCCCGGTAAGCCCCTTCCCAACCAGGGTTGGCCATTCTGGACTAAAGCTTTTTGCAACCGGGGCTAAAGGTTCTGACCGGAAAAAAATAAATGTGCATCTGTGAGATTCAAACTCAACACCTCTCATGATGAGGACATTAACACCAGCAATACATCCTCTCCGACACAACCTATAGCTGGCCCTCTTACTCGTGCTCGTGCTCGTCAACTTAATCATCAAGTGAGTTCCATGATAAGCTCTTCTTGTCCATCTTGTTTAGACAATGGAAACGCGTGCACTCTTCTTTTGATTAGGAACCGAGGAGAAGACCGAAAGGGAGAAGGACTCGCGGTAGCCGGATTCGGACTGCAGCAAAGCGCCAACTTGTGACCGCCACCACGGTTGCATACGGATTCGGATTCAGGCGCTTCAGGACTTGTTGGAAAGCTTATCAAGTTTACTTTCATATGAATCAAGTCCCACGTCAATATCTGTTCGGCAGCAGCGGCAATGATCCAATTACCGTCGACAGGTCTTGCTGTCCAGGGTGCTGCGTCACCTCATTTTGGGCTTATGGCCCATGTATCAAGTTGGGTCCATTAGGAACGCGTCCTAGGGTTGGAGGACGACCCCAACACTCTTTTGGTCGTCAATCCATCTACTTATATCCCTCTATAGCCGCCATGGTCGGTTTGGGTTTTGTTTAGATCAAGTTTAGCCTTAGCTACTTGCTTGTAGGCGCGCGTGCAGGATCAGCCGCCCGTCTCCTTGTCTTCGGAACCCCATTGTAGATTAAGATTCAGTTTGAAACCTTCAATTTCATCTTGCAAATTCAGTGCTTGTTTCCTCGTTCTTGCTAGTTCTTCGATTGCTTGCAGGACGGGAGCCCTAGGGGCTGGTTGTCGCGCTCCACAAGATCGTGACGGCTATTGGACGTGGTGTATCGGTTGCTAAGGCGCGGTCTTGAGGGCTGTAGTCGGGCCGTGAACGTCATCTCCATCCACCAATCGAGTTATCCCCATTTCTCATCGAAAGATCGGGCAAAAACCCTAGCGGGTTCGCATCAGTTGGTAATCAGAGCAAGGTTCTTCGGTGAGAGACTTCTAATCCATTGCTGTTTTTAATTAATTTCCTATAGTCCAGAAAAGCCAAAAAAAATATAGTAGATTAGTTTTTCCATAATCCTATTAAACCTTTGTGCCTTGGCTAGTACCGTTTAGTTAGGGCTTGTTGAATTTGCGTTGCTTCGGTTTGTGTCGAGTTGCTGGTCTTAGTGTCTAGTCCTTTAGAGTTTCGAGTTCTTGTCACCATCTATACACAGCCGAGTATTACCATATCTTCTCTCTGTCGAATCTGTTGTGAAGTCGGAATTGAACTGTCTGTGGTCTTGGTCCGGATCGAGTTGAGTTCCAATCTGAGTTCCACCAACGTGATAAAAAAAAAGGAAACCGAGTAGAACTCGGCAATAGGTGGAATCCGTTTGTGGTTGGTTCTGAGTGGAAACCGAGTAGAACTTGGAGTCCGCTTGTTAATATATCCTGAACTCCGTCTACGTGAGTCCTTCTGTGATTCCAAAAGAAAGATAACTCCATACTTGTTCGGCCTTACTCTAGAGAGAGAGAGAGAGAGAGTATCTTCTTCTTACCGGAATACCCCTGTACTTTCGGAAAAAGTGTGTGTACCGAATTGCTCCTTTGTATTCTTTTGTTCATATAATCAGTTTTTGAGGTTGCCCAAAAAAAAAAAGAAAAAAAAAAGAAAAAAAAAAAAGAAAAAAAAAAAGAGAAAAGATTCAAAAGAAAATGGGCTGTTTTTCATATTGATTTTAGGTTTGTTCCACCTTGTTTTCAGGGGTGTGCTGTGGTTTTCCTTTGTGTCCAGGCTTGCGTCTCTAGCACGGTCTAGCCTAGGACCAGCACAGTACCGTCGTCGAACGTTTATTCAGCTCGCCTTTATAACTAACGTGGTGCTAGTTCGTTCCTTGTTTCAGCCCACCTATAGCTCCACATACTCTACAGCTTGACAGGTCTTGTGCCGCAGCACCGATACACTTCATCCATTGCTGAAGACTTGTTGGTAGACGACCCCTCCTGTCAAGCAAGGTAAGAATTGGTAAGAACTTGTGTAACAAGTTGAGTGTGAGAGACTTGCTGTAGCTACATCCTAGTAGTTGTAGGGCTTTTATTTCTTCACTTGCCTTTCTTGTTGTCTTTGTTTTTGAACCATGACAGGGGGAGATGATGACAACGAAACACTACATACACCTCGCACTAAGGGCATCATACAGCATTTTGAAAGGAAAGTGAAGCTGCACACAGAGGGACTTGATAATGACTTGCAGGTGACAAATGAAAAGCTGGGGCAGTTGGAGGCTACGCAGATGGCCACAAACAACAAGCTTACAAGTTTGGAGGAATCCGTTGCTAGTGTGGACAAAAGCCTTGCTGCTCTCCTAAGGCGATTTGATGACTTCCACACCGAAGATAAAGAGAAGCATAAAGAAGAAAAGGAGGGAGATCGAGAGCACGGTAGTCATGAAGATGACTACACTGCTGATACTGAGCATGATGATCAAGACGCTCGTGATCGACGACGCCTACGTCACAACCGTAGAGGTATGGGTGGCAACCGCCGACGCGAGGTACACAATAATGATGATGCTTTCAGTAAGATTAAATTTAAGATACCTCCTTTTGATGGTAAATATGACCCTGATGCCTACATTACTTGGGAGATTGCTGTTGATCAAAAGTTTGCATGTCATGAATTTCCTGAGACTACACGTGTTAGGGCTGCTACTAGTGAGTTTACAGATTTTGCTTCTGTTTGGTGGATAGAATATGGCAAGAAAAATCCTAATAACTTACCTAGAACTTGGGATGCGCTGAAACGAGCCATGAGAGCTAGATTTGTT
This sequence comes from Coix lacryma-jobi var. lacryma-jobi, assembly GCA_009763385.1. Lineage (NCBI taxonomy): Eukaryota > Viridiplantae > Streptophyta > Magnoliopsida > Poales > Poaceae > Coix > Coix lacryma-jobi. The sequence goes on from VDCT01001211.1 coordinate 199,736, forward strand.
CCATCTTACTATGCCCGTGATATGATAAATAAGTTGCAGCAATTGAGACAAGGTGCTAAAAGTGTAGAAGAATATTATCAGGAATTACAAACGGGTATGTTGCGTTGTAACCTAGAGGAGGATGAGGAACCGGCTATGGCTAGATTTTTGGGTGGGTTAAATCGGGAAATTCAGGACATCCTCGCTTACAAGGAATACAATAGTGTAACCCGTTTGTTTCATCTTGCTTGTAAAGCTGAAAGGGAAGTGCAGGGACGACGTGCTAGCGCAAGGACTAATATTTCTGCAGGGAAGGCTAATTCATGGCAGCAACGCATGACTACAACTCCATCTACACGTATGTCTACTCCATCATCTAGTGACAAGACTCGAGCTGCTCCCACAAATTCAGTTGCAAAGACGATGCAAAAGCCTGCTGTGAGTACTTCATCCGTGGCATCGACGGGTAGAACAAGCAACATACAATGTCACCGGTGCAAGGGATATGGACACATGATGCGTGATTGTCCAAACAAGCGAGTTATGATTGTCAAAGATGATGGTGAGTGCTCATCTGCTAGTGATTTTGATGAAGACACGCTTGCACTGCTTGCGACTGACCATGCAGGTAATGAAGAACAAATAGAAGAACATATTAATGCAGGTGAAGCGGACCACTATGAAAGCTTGATCGTGCAGCGAGTGCTTAGTGCACAAATGGAGAAGGCGGAGCAAAATCAGCGACATATTTTATTCCAAACAAAGTGTGTCATCAAAGAGCGTTCCTGCCGCATGATCATTGATGGAGGTAGCTGCAACAACTTGGCAAGCAGCGATATGGTGCAGAAACTTGCCCTCAACACCAAACCACACCCGCATCCCTACTACATCCAATGGCTGAACAACAGTGGTAAGGCAAAGGTAACTAGACTTGTGAGAATCAATTTTTCCATCGGATCCTACAAAGATATTGTTGAATGTGATGTTGTGCCTATGCAAGCTTGTAACATTCTGCTAGGTAGACCTTGGCAATTTGATAGAGATTCTATGCATCATGGTAGATCAAATCAGTATTCTTTTCTATACCATGATCGCAAAATTGTGCTGCATCCTATGTCCCCTGAAACTATTATGCAAACTGATGTTGCAAGGGCTACTAAAGCAAAGAGCGAGAGCAATAAAAATGATAAATCTGTAATTGGTAACAAAGATGAGATAAAACTGAAAGGACATTGTATGATAGCTACCAAATCAGATATTAATGAGTTCAATGCATCCACTTCTGTTGCTTATGCTTTGATATGCAAGGATGCTTTGATTTCAATTGAGGATATGCAATGTTCTTTGCCCCCTGCTGTTGCTAACGTTTTGCAGGAGTATAGCGATGTGTTTCCAAGTGCGGTACCAGCGGGGCTGCCACCACTACGCGGGATTGAGCACCAAATTGATCTTATTCCTGGTGCATCTTTGCCAAACCGTGCGCCATACAGGACAAACCCGGAAGAAACAAAGGAAATTCAGCGACAAGTGCAAGAACTACTGGACAAAGGTTATGTGCGAGAATCCCTTAGCCCTTGTGCTGTTCCAGTAATTTTAGTGCCTAAGAAAGATGGAACATGGCGTATGTGTGTTGATTGTAGAGCTATTAATAATATCACCATTCGATATCGACACCCTATTCCACGATTAGATGATATGCTAGATGAACTGAGTGGTGCTGTTGTGTTTTCAAAAGTTGATTTACGTAGTGGCTACCACCAGATTCGTATGAAATTGGGAGATGAATGGAAAACTGCTTTCAAAACTAAGTTCGGTTTATATGAGTGGTTAGTCATGCCTTTTGGGTTAACTAATGCACCTAGTACTTTCATGAGATTAATGAACGAGGTTTTGCGTGCTTTCATTGGGAAATTTGTTGTCGTATATTTTGATGATATATTAATTTACAGCAAATTATTGGATGAACATCTTGATCATTTACGTGCTGTTTTTAATGCACTACGCGAGGCACGCTTATTTGGTAACCTTGAGAAGTGCACCTTTTGCACCGATCGAGTGTCTTTTCTTGGTTATGTTGTAACTCCACAGGGAATTGAGGTTGATCAAGCCAAGGTGGAAGCTATACAGGGATGGCCTGTCCCAAAGACTATCACCCAGGTGCGGAGTTTCCTAGGACTTGCTGGATTCTATCGCCGTTTTGTGAAGGATTTCAGCACCATTGCTGCACCATTGAATGAGCTTACCAAGAAGGGGGTGCCTTTTGAGTGGGGCAAAACACAAGAGAATTCATTCGACATGTTGAAAGATAAGTTAACTCACGCGCCTCTCCTACAACTTCCTGATTTTAATAAGACTTTTGAGCTTGAATGTGATGCTAGTGGAATTGGTCTGGGAGGTGTTTTGTTACAAGAGGGAAAGCCTATTGCATATTTTAGTGAGAAATTGAGTGGGCCTGTTCTCAATTATTCTACTTATGATAAAGAACTCTATGCTCTTGTTCGAACATTAGAGACATGGCAGCATTATTTGTGGCCCAAAGAGTTTGTTATCCATTCTGATCATGAATCTTTAAAACATATTCGTAGTCAAGGAAAACTGAATCGTAGGCATGCAAAATGGGTTGAATTTATTGAATCTTTTCCTTATATTATTAAACACAAGAAAGGGAAGGAGAATATTATTGCTGATGCTTTGTCACGGAGATATACTTTGCTGAATCAACTTGATTATAAGATCTTTGGGTTAGAAACAATTAAGGACCAATATGTTCACGATGCTGATTTTAGAGACGTGTTGCTGCATTGTAAAGATGGAAAAGGATGGAACAAATTCATCGTTAGTGATGGGTTTGTGTTTAGAGCTAACAAGCTATGCATTCCAGCTAGCTCTGTTCGTTTGTTGTTGTTGCAGGAAGCACATGGAGGTGGCTTGATGGGACATTTTGGAGCAAAGAAGACCGAGGACATACTTGCTGGTCATTTCTTTTGGCCAAGGATGAAGAGAGATGTGGAGAGGTTTGTTGCTCGTTGCACAACATGTCAAAAGGCAAAGTCACGGTTAAATCCCCACGGTTTGTATCTACCTCTTCCTGTTCCTAATGCTCCTTGGGAGGATATATCTATGGATTTTGTGTTGGGTTTACCAAGGACTAGGAGGGGACGTGATAGTGTGTTTGTGGTTGTTGATAGATTTTCTAAGATGGCACATTTCATACCATGTCATAAAACTGATGATGCTACAAATATTGCTGATTTGTTCTTTCGAGAAATTGTTCGCTTACATGGTGTGCCCAACACAATTGTTTCTGATCGTGATGCTAAATTTCTTAGTCATTTTTGGAAGACTTTGTGGTTTAAATTGGGGACTAAGCTTTTATTTTCCACCACTTGTCATCCCCAAACTGATGGTCAAACTGAAGTTGTGAATAGAACTTTATCCACTATGTTAAGGGCTGTTTTAAAGAAGAATATTAAGATGTGGGAAGAATGTTTACCTCATATTGAGTTCGCTTATAATCGTTCATTGCATTCTACTACAAAAATGTGTCCTTTTGAGATTGTCTATGGCTTCTTGCCACGTGCTCCTATTGATTTAATGCCTTTGCCAAGTTCTAAAAAAATGAATTTTGATGCTAAGCAACGTGCTGAATTAATGTTAAAATTGCATGAAGCCACTAAAGAAAACATAGAGCGCATGAATGCTAAGTACAAATGCGCTGGAGATAAAGGTAGAAAGCAATTGATTCTGGAACCTGGGGATTTGGTTTGGTTGCATTTGCGAAAAGGTAGATTTCCAGAACTGAGAAAATCCAAATTGATGCCTAGAGCTGATGGTCCTTTTAAAGTGCTGCAACGAATTAATGAGAATGCATATAAGCTTGATCTTCCTGCAGATTTTGGGGTTAGTCCCACATTTAACATTGCAGATTTGAAGCCTTATTTGGGTGAGGAAGATGAGCTTGAGTCGAGGACGACTCAAATGCAAGAAAGGGAGGATGATGAGGACATTAACACCAGCAATACATCCTCTCCGACACAACCTATAGCTGGCCCTCTTACTCGTGCTCGTGCTCGTCAACTTAATCATCAAGTGAGTTCCATGATAAGCTCTTCTTGTCCATCTTGTTTAGACAATGGAAACGCGTGCACTCTTCTTTTGATTAGGAACCGAGGAGAAGACCGAAAGGGAGAAGGACTCGCGGTAGCCGGATTCGGACTGCAGCAAAGCGCCAACTTGTGACCGCCACCACGGTTGCATACGGATTCGGATTTAGGCGCTTCAGGACTTGTTGGAAAGCTTATCAAGTTTACTTTCATATGAATCAAGTCCCACGTCAATATCTGTTCGGCAGCAGCGGCAATGATCCAATTACCGTCGACAGGTCTTGCTGTCCAGGGTGCTGCGTCACCTCATTTTGGGCTTATGGCCCATGTATCAAGTTGGGTCCATTAGGGACGCGTCCTAGGGTTGGAGGACGACCCCAACACTCTTTTGGTCGTCAATCCATCTACTTATATCCCTCTATAGCCGCCATGGTCGGTTTGGGTTTTGTTTAGATCAAGTTTAGCCTTAGCTACTTGCTTGTAGGCGCGCGTGCAGGATCAGCCGCCCGTCTCCTTGTCTTCGGAACCCCATTGTAGATTAAGATTCAGTTTGAAACCTTCAATTTCATCTTGCAAATTCAGTGCTTGTTTCCTCGTTCTTGCTAGTTCTTCGATTGCTTGCAGGACGGGAGCCCTAGGGGCTGGTTGTCGCGCTCCACAAGATCGTGACGGCTATTGGACGTGGTGTATCGGTTGCTAAGGCGCGGTCTTGAGGGCTGTAGTCGGGCCGTGAACGTCATCTCCATCCACCAATCGAGTTATCCCCGTTTCTCATCGAAAGATCGGGCAAAAACCCTAGCGGGTTCGCATCATCTCACCTCGCACACAACTCACCTACCAACTGAGCTACACAACCCACGTGATATAGTTCTGGACGTTTTCTTTTTGAATCCACTCGGAAATGACCTTTAGCCCCGGTTGGTGTTGACAATCCTTAATGGAATCACTCTAAGATAGACTTCATAAACAATAACCTCATGAAGGCACTAAGAAGTGTACGGGACACTACTAGCATCACTTAACGTCAAGTTGTTATCCCCAACATAAAACTAGCAATGTGATTATATCATAGCACTGACTATAAAGATAAATATTTACCCGCAAGCGCACAAATAAATACACCCGTTGTAGCAGCATTTTACCCAGAGATGTTCCAAGTATCGTTATTTATATTTAGCACTAGGAATGAAGTGAGATAAAAAAGGACAAGAGCTACTCTACACATGTGATAGGAGAATTGAGAACGAAGTAAGAACACACTCCTTTATCCTAAACAGGGATCAGTCACAGTAATGAGGTACACTATAAATGATAAAAGATTAATCTATGATAGTCCTTAGAGCATTTCAACTTAGACAAGGCATGCGGATTAGAATAGACATTATAAAGAAGTATTCCTAAGCTATTCTAATTATAAGTCATAATATACATTGATTAGTGCAATTATATTTGGCAATCATTGGCTAGGTTATCCCATATTCATATTCAAGAGACAACTCCATAGTAAAGGTGCCAAACAGAGTAACCCCTAAACCATGAGTTAACTGAGCCATACTGAACACTACATTTGGGAGGTGGAATACAAAGGACTCAACAGGCCTGTCACACCCGCGATCTACCACTCTATCCGGAACATAGGACGCATTCGCAGATAAATAGTGTATAGACACCACACCTACACAACATTTATCACCCACCCGTTGTACTTTAAGATGAGCGCTATACGAACATGAGTATAAACATGGTGATAATCTATCTATGCCAAATATATAATCAAAGCATACTACAAGCAGTATAATTAAGAATATAGTAATTAATGTCTTAGTCATATCAATTATATCTAAACTATTATGAACTAGACTATGAACTAGCACACAATGATGAACAATATGATGAACTAGAACACATAGATGAACTAGAGTATGAACTAGAACACAAACTAGAACTAGATTAAGAACTAGAAGATGAACATGAACTAGAAGATGAACAATGAAGAACTAGAAGAACAATTATGAACTAGAAACATAATTAGATCCATAATGTTGATACAAGAGAGAAGATCTTGGGTTTACCGAGCCATCTCGCGACTAGATCCAGAATCCAAGCGAAGCTTGCCTCTTCTAATTCTAATTCTATCTAGCTATGCCTAAGTTGATGTGGCTCTAAGGAAATTAGGGTTTCTAATTGATCCTCCTCCTCTTCAAATGACTTTAGATCTGATGATGATGGAAAGGGGGGTCTGGGGTCTAGTTATATAGCCCTGAGGGATCAACCGCAGCCGTTAGATCAAACCGACTTAAGGTACGGCCGAGATGAGTCCTAGAGGTCGGTGGAGGAAGCTTGCAGAAGACGGAAGCCAGCGGGCCCGGGGAGAGACCGGTCGGTCACCTGGTGGGACCGGTCGGTCCCACCAGTCGGCCTCTCGCGGTGGTCGACCTCCTGGTGTCTTCTTGCGTTCTCTGGAGTCTTCTAGAATAATCCTGACGTGGTGGTTGCGTTATCTCCCGTCGGTTTCCTTCTATGGGAAGCTATCGGTGCTGATTTCCTGGTTTAGTCCCTGCAGAATTATAACTCACCAAAACTCGTGGAATATTGTCAGTTGAAACCCTAAACCTTTGTTGGTGATCAAATTCTTGCCTTTTTCATATTTATTTGCCCCTTAATTATGATAGATAACCAGTGTCAACAACTCCCCCAAGCTTACCTTTTGCTAGTCCCTTAGCAAACATTCATGATGAATCAGGAATTGCTACTATGCTTTCACACCTCAATGGTACATATGTTCAAACAAAAATCTTCCTTTGAATCAGAGTTAACTATTCTGACTTTCTCATATTACCTTTAACTATGGAGCTTTTGCCTTTACCTGGGTCTTTAAACAATTGAAAGATAGAACAATCAAGTTAAGCACTGTATCTCTAACTCTTTGATCAACCTTCATTCTAGAGTTTTAAATATATTTTCAAAATAAAGATCAGAGATTTCACTGTATGACACTCTCAAATCGCTCTTTTATATTTTATGATTCCTCACTGATGCATTTTCCTTCCTTCTATGGATATATATCTGGGGCTTTAAGAAGTGAAAAGAATATCTTACCAAGTCAAAGTTCAAAGTTTAGGAAGAAAGATGTCATACTCATAGATCAAGAACTTAGAACTTTTGAAATTTGTCATCTCTTGCTGGCATATTGTAATTAGAGGGACCATGGGCTATCTTTCTTTTTCTCTTTCATATTTTTATCATAACTCTTTTTTTTCTTTTGAGGTAGTCGGACACTTGTCCCTTTTTATTTCCTCCTTTTATACTTTTGCATAGCCCATGCCTCTAACACAATACTACTTCAGAAGAGTGAATCTTTTAATAAAACATTCTTGATCTCTAGAGCATGATAAATTTCTCAACCATAACTAAAAACTTAGAACAAAGCAAGTAGCCTTATCTTAAATCATATTAATGGCTCTGGGTAGGAATTCATGTTATGTCATACAGGATCTCATCATGTATCTTTAATTCTTTTCAAAGTGTAAATCTCCAGAACTCTAGTATCTCTAGGAATTAGATAAACAACAGCTCAAACCTTTTTATATCATATCTCACAATTATCTAGACTTTAGATCAGGTATTTGCATCCACAAGTTTTAGGTTCAGAGTTTATTCAGAACAGCTTTGTTTAAAACTCAAGAAAATTTAAGTTCGAACAGTAGGTACTTAAAAGGAATTATGGCAGAGCAATTGTTCATCATTTTCATCATGAGCAAAATGAAGTTTATATCCACCTAGACAGTTATTCATTATTTAATATCTTTACTTGGTTTTGTAAAAGTTATTCATCTTTTTAGGGGTTTATATATTTATTAACCTAATCTAACTAAACCGGATTAATAGTAATAGATAAAAAGTCGTGATACTTATCGTGATAATTGAGGGTGCTCTCCCCCAAGCTGGATCTTGACGTGGTCTTTTTCTCCAGAAGACGAGTAGACCGTTAGTGGTTTAAGTCCCTCTCTTCTTTATTTCCTGCTGAACTTAAAAATAGACAACACAACTAGTGGAACTTGATTAAGCGTTAGTGATAAATATTTTTTCCCTTTATCTAGTTGTCTAAAGCTCTTAAGATCATTTATGTTCTACCTTTCCACTAAGCAGAAATTCAGCAGTTCTCTATAGTGTCTCTTTTTAGATTTAATGGTGAGCCTTCATGTGCTCACATATTTTTGGTGTTTTAAATTTATTTATAGAATGAAAAACTTAAGGGGATAGAGATACTTACGTGGATACATGGGGTGGCTTCCCCCAAGCTGAATGTTGACGCAGTCACTTTGCAATGTAGCAGACTAGCAGTGGATATGTCCTTCCTCTATTAGAGCTTTGATTGATGTTGATGTTTGTTGAGACAGTGCTCCAACAGTGGATGGAGCATTCACTTGTTCGTCAGCTTTTCTTGGCCTTTCAAATCCTGTGAAACTCAAATAGACAACAAAACTTGTGGAACAGATTAAGCATTAACGGTTGGCCACTCAAGCCTTAGTTGTCTAGAATTTCAGTAAGATCTCTTTCTTTATATTTTAATATAGTTTTTTTACGATGCAAGAAAAATGCAACAGGATGAATGTATGCATATTTATTTTTAGTATTATTATATTATTATTATTATATTTTTATGCCACCACGGTGAACATTCCTGTGGGTTTTTACACACCATAGAATTATTCACATGGGGCTTCATGGTTTATGATGTAGTGTAACAAATGCAATATTTTTGTTTCCTTTTCTAATGCAATGTAGAAATTAATATGTAGATGTATTATTTTTTTATGCCTCCACAGAGAATACATTTATGGGTTTTAACACACCACTAAACTGTTCTCATGGGGCTTAAAGTTTTTCATATTTTTATTTTCTTTTCTAATGCAGATATAATTTGCTAAAAAGTAAATATGCAACTAGAAGTAAAAATGATATGATTATACAATACTTAATTTATTGCTAAAGAAAAATATGGATAACTACCGAGTTACCTTCCGGCGAGGATTCGATGTTTATAGTCTATTGAACAAGACTTCTCGCATGCTCTTTATTCTTCCTTAGGTGCGTCAGCAGATCCTCATGGTGAAGACCTTAGTTGTACCTTAGTAGAACTCTCTTTCTTCTTCAAGTGGCTGGTGGACTTGTCTCCTTTGGTTCACTGCTCTTCGTATTCTTTAATGGGTGTTGGCATGGTCATTTACTTTGAATCCTTGATAGCGTAGATGTTCATCACTTCTCTTGAGCTATAACCATTGATGATTGGCTCTTGAGTGGACGAAGACTTCGTCGGCATCATAGTGGAATTCCTATCTTCTGTTGAAACTCAGATAGACAACAAAGCTCGTGGAACAGATTAAGGGTTAGTGAAAAACTACACCTTAATTATTTTAGAGTCTTGATGTATTTCTTTTAAGCACAAAGCAACAGAGTTTTGGATTTCCATTTATGTATGTGACTCAATGGTGGTGCAATAATTGTTTTATCACGTATGTATCAAGAAAATAGGAGGTAAATGTCAAACCAACATTTTAAAGCGAAGCATTAATACTGTAAGCTAGCGACATCCTCTAGAATTCATGAAAAGTGTGTCCTACTCATAAAACTAAGGCAGAGATCAAGTGCATAAGTTCTGCTAGTGAGAAAACACCAATGGAACCAAAACTTCATTTACTCTACTCTAACCTTAGGCACATTTAATATGATAAGATTGGTATTTTGTGCATTGTTTCATTCTTAAAACATGGGTGATGAAATCAGAGGAGTGAGCATGAATTTGACAACGAGGGTTGAGTTGTTCAAGACTAAGTGATTTAAAGAGTGATACTCAAAGAACAAAGCATGTTGAGTTTTTTAGATTAAACATTTAAAGTTGTAACTCAAACATTTTGATTCTTTTGATTTAAGTGTAGAGCAAGACCAAGGGGAAGCTTTTATAGAGAATGATCACTTACCTTAAAATATTACCTTCATCATTGAAACACAGTGGCGCCATGTGATGAAGGATAGATGATCTATGATGACCCCTTCCTTTTGAAGCTTCTCCTTGCATCTTGAGCTTGTTCCTGAGCATCTTGTCTCCTGTGTTGCACTTTATCCTCCTCAATCTCTAAGCTATCCTTTTTCTCTCTCCTCATGAATTATGTTTAGACTTATTGATCCACTTATTATTTTATTCCTGAAAGCGTTAGTGGACAACACATACCCGAAGGGATATACAAGTAATAACAAGGGTAGTGTTGTCATAGAGCTAAAGTCACTTTCTATGCTATAGAGAAGTTAATCTTGGCATTTTCATTAGCATTGAACTTGTATCCCATATTTTATTTTCCTTCATCGTTCACCACTACTTCTTCTCTAAAGTATTAATTTTATTTTGTATCTTAAGTTTGATTTTTAAGCTTAGAATTTGTAATATCATTCAAACTTAAAGAGACAAAGTAACAGTGAGTAGAGAGATTGCAAACCAGTGTGTCGGGATGTTGACAGCTTCTTGATTGGGAGGATGAGCATGGTTGTAGAATTTTTGGAAGAGATAGCCTTCCTCCCACACTTAGACAAAGGTAAGTGTGAATGTTGAAGCATCCCTCGCGTTGTATTTGCAACTCTCATGTTCTCGGACATTGTTCACCCTGCAGTGGTTAGTGACAAGAGTACCCGAAGGAAACTAGTCCTAAGAACATAATTATTATTATTTTTTTAATAATTTTTTTTTGTAAATTAAGACAAGATTCTAAATTTGAAAAATCATAAGATAACTACCGATTGACCTCTCGGCGAGGGCTCGCGGTTTTAGGTTCGTTGAGCAAGACCTTTCTTTAATGAACACATACCCGAGGGAATATATAAAGTTGAAATACAGGTTGTCCACTATTAAATTTATAATCCTTATCTATGCTAATGGGTAGATGGATTTGGAATTGTTTTAGCATAGACATGATTCATCATAGTTCATAGACAAATTGGTGGCTGTATTATTTCATGGCTCAAGGCAAAGTAGCTTATAGCAAAAGACAGAGCGAATATTGTTTGATACTTACAGTTCAGTGATGAATGAGCCATGTCTTTTGTGTGAAGTTGTTAGAGCACGTCCTATGCCTTGCTTCCTCCCAGTGTGAGTTCATCTCTTGACTTCCCTGTTTTGATATTGAGAGATTTCTGCAGGGGTTCATCCAACAAAATAACCGATATCTACTAGAGAATACTCTTGGTTCAAAGATCAAACTAGACGCCATGTCTAATTTAATCTAGGAAAGCATTTTAACCTAAGCACCATGCTTAATTTAAAAAGCCTTTGAAAGTAAGATCAACACTCCTAGACTAAGCACCATGCTTAATTTAAAAGATGTATGAACATACTCCAAACCTTAAGCATACTACAGTAAATAACAGTGGTATGAAAGCACTACGGAGATTCACTTTAATGGAGATGAAAGAGTGTGATCAAGGTGAGTAGTATATATATATATATATTTTTTTCTTTTTAGATGCACATAACATGAGTGGATGCAAGTGATAAAAATTAAACATGTATGAGAGAACATAAACTAAACGAAGTGAATGTATGATGATATGCAAAGGATTTAATAAGATAACTACTCATCAATTTAAAGTCCATGAGCAAGACTGACTCACCTCGATTAAACTTACCATGACTCACAATGGAATTGTGAGTGGTACAACGTTTGGTGTTGTCACTCGTCACGTGCTTGAAAACTTGTAACGTTGACCTTCTTCAATCCTTGTGGGAGTTTGTAGGAAAGTCAAAGTGACAACAATTGTCTATACCTTATCTGGTTGATTCCTAACAAAGTGGTTGAATGGATCTTGAGGCTTGAGCAAAGCCTCTGGACCCGCAACGTAGTTTGTCGGAAGTTCAAAACCAGTCATACACCTCACCCTACATAAGATCAAAACTATACAAAAGCCAGGGTGGGCCTGTTTGGATAAAGGGTGAATAATATATCTCAATTATCACATGTGTAAGAGTTCTCCTATATGTTGAAAATGTATTCTAGCTACCATCCTTAATTACTCATTCATTCCCCGGCAACGGCGCCAAAAATGCTTGTTGACACTCCTTAATGGAATCACTCTAAGATAGAGTTCATAAACAATAACCTAGTGAAGGCACTAAGAAGTGTACGAGACACTACTAGCATCACTTAACGTCAAGTTGTCATCCCCAACATGAAACTAGCAATGTGATTATATCATAGCACTGACTCTAAAGATAAATATTTACCCGCAAGCGCATAGATAAATACATCCGTTGTAGCAGCATTTTACCCAGAGATGTTCCAAGTATCGTTATTTATATTTAGCACTAGGAATGAAGTGAGATAAAAAAGGACAAGAGCTACTCTACACATGTGATAGGAGAATTGAGAACGAAGTAAGAACACACTCCTTTATTCTAAACAGGGATCAGTCACAGTAATGAGGTACACTATACATGATAAAAGATTAATCTATGATAGTCCTTAGAGCATTTCAACTTAGACAAGGCATGCGGATTAGAATAGACATTATAAAGAAGTATTCCTAAGCTATTCTAATTATAAGTCATAATATACATTGATTAGTGCAATTATATTTGGCAATCATTGGCTAGGTTATCCCATATTCATATTCAAGAGACAACTCCATAGTAAAGGTGCCAAACAGAGTAACCCCTAAACCATGAGTTAACTGAGCCATACTGAACACTACATTTGGGAGGTGGAATACAAAGGACTCAACAGGCCTGTCACACCCGCGATCTACCACTCTATCCGGAACATAGGACGCATTCGTAGATAAATAGTGTATAGGCACCACACCTACACAACATTTATCACCCACCCGTTGTACTTTAAGATGAGCGCTATACGAACATGAGTATAAACATGGTGATAATCTATCTATGCCAAATATATAATCAAAGCATACTACAAGCAGTATAATTAAGAATATAGTAATTAATGTCTTAGTCATATCAATTATATCTAAACTATTATGAACTAGACTATGAACTAGCACACAATGATGAATAATATGATGAACTAGAACACATAGATGAACTAGAGTATGAACTAGAACACAAACTAGAACTAGATTAAGAACTAGAAGATGAACTAGACGATGAACATGAACTAGAAGATGAACAATGAAGAACAATGAAGAACTAGAAGAACAATTATGAACTAGAAACATAATTAGATCCATAATGTTGATACAAGAGAGAAGATCTTGGGTTTACCGAGCCTTCTCGCGACTAGATCTGGAATCCAAGCAAAGCTTTGTCTTCTAATTCTAATTCTATCTAGCTATGCCTAAGTTGATGTGGCTCTAAGGAAATTAGGGTTTCTGATTGATCCTCCTCCTCTTCTAATGACTTGAGATCTGATGATGATGGAGAGGGGGGTCTGGGGTCTGGTTATATAGCCCTGAGGGATCAACCGCAGCCGTTAGATCAAACCGACTTAAGGTACGGCCGAGATGAGTCCTAGAGGTCGGTGGACGAAGCTTGCAGAAGATGGAAGCCAGCGGGCCCGGGGGGAGACCGGTCGGTCACCTGGTGGGACCGATCGGTCCCACCAGTCGGCCTCTCGTGGTGGTCGACCTCCTGGTGTCTTCTTGCGTCCTCTGGAGTCTTCTAGAATAATCCTGACGTGGTGGTTGCGTTATCTCCCGTCGGTTTCCTTCTATGGGAAGCTATCGGTGTTGATTTCCTGGTTTAGTCCCTGCAGAATCATAACTCACCAAAACTCATGGAATATTGTCAGTTGAAACCCTAAACCTTTGTTGGTGATCAAATTCTTGCCCTTTTCATATTTATTTGTCCCTTAATTATGATAGATAACCAGTGTCAACAGTTGGTAACACCAATCGAGGCTAAAAGGACCTTTAGTCCTGGTTGGTAACACCAACCGGGCCTAAAGGGTCACCCTTTAGCCTCGGTTGGTATTACCAACCGGGGCTAATGATTCACCTTTAGCCCCGGTTGGTATTACCAACCGGGACTAAAGGTCTTTAGCCCTGGACACAATTTTTGATCGAGACTATAGCTCAATTGATAGATCGTCCAAAGACCTGTTTTCTAGTAGTGAAGTACACTTAGGATGAACACCATCCCATAGTTTCTCAACTATCTCAGATTTTTCATTAACTAAAATATAAATCTCCCAGTACTGAATAGCTAAGCTGGAAGTGTGTTGACGGTCACTAACACCAATTATTAACCGTCAACATATCCGACATATACACTTAATTCCATCACCTGTAGGAGCCTAGGCCATTAACATGTGGGGTCGGCTGGCCCCACCTGTAGGTTGCCTGTTTGGCCTCCACTTTGTAGGTCGGTTTCCCACCGCCATAGAGGTCTAATCTCCATCGTTGCTTAAGTTGGTTTGATTCAAAAGCTCATAATTAATTCTCCAACATATATAAGGCAGTCCCTGTCCTCTTTAGGGACTTATCCTAAAACCCTAATTCATATTCTCCTCATCAAGATTAGAGCTAGCTATCAAGAGAAAAATAGTCTTGATTAGGATCTAGTCTTGTAATTAGAAATAGTGAGATGGAGAGTGAGGGAAGAGTTTGGAGTACGTTTGTGTCAGCCTGTCGATGCTCTCTCTATGGCTTGTACCTTGGCAGATCAAAGATATATTTGAGCTTGCTTCTGAGATTCCTCTAGTAATCAACTTCTGATCTAAGTAAACATTTTGTTCATATTGTTCATCGGGATCATGACTCTCTTTTGAGTGCTTTAATCTATAGGGTCTAGATTAAAGTATTAAAGATAAGTATAAGCATGGTGCTTAGACTTAGGTTAATCATGGATGGACCCTGCAATCTGGATCGATGGTAGATCGCAAGTCTGACACCCTCAATGAGTTGTTTCTAGTCCACCGGCGTTTGTAGGCCAAGTAGGACCCATTACAAAGGAAAACATCCTCTGTTGTTGTCTCTCCTTAGTAATGTCCCCAGTTAAGTAGTAGAAGACAAAGCTTACAAAAGTCGGAATTAGAGTGCGGATACATGGGTGTATGTCGAATCTTGAGATGATGAGTGATTGTCAATTGAGATGATGTGCACATTCTTTAGCTTGTGTTGTGCAGGTGTTGAGCACGGATACGGTGATCAAAGGCAAGGTGAAGGTCAAGTAGAGACGTGTCATGCCAATGGACCCGGAGCGGTGAAGGGCGAACGTGAGGCTTGGACTGAAGGACTGGTGGCCTGAGGATCGGTCGTGGTGGCTAACAGCCTAGGACAGCGACAAGTGAAGACTTGCGTGTGGACGGGGTGCACGGGCGGTGCATCCCCTCTACGTCTCGGTTTGGTGGTTGAGCCACAGAAAAACCACCGAGTGGACGGTTTCCAGGTTTAGGCCTCAAAACCTGGGTGCGACCGGTTTCTGAGTTTGGGTCACAAAACTCGGGCTGAGGACGGTTTCCAGGTTTGGGCCTCAAAACCTGGGTGCTGGTGGGTTTCTGAGTTTGGGCCACAAAACTCAGGCGACGAACGACAGCTTTCCTGGTTTCGACCTCAAAACCGGGGGGAGGTCCGTGAAAAGGACAAGCAGAGCAGTGGCGGCATGTGGCGGCAATCGGTGAGGTCGCGTCAAGGCAAAGCTACCAGTTGTGTGGGCGTGGCCGTCGGATCACCACCTACCTCGAGTTGGTCAGAAATACCCTTAGGGTTAGCCTGCTCGCTCATTAGCTGTAAGGGTAGAAGGGGAATAATTGTATTAGGCTATATAAGGAGAGGTCACCCCTCCCTCCAGACCATCTCAGCCATTTGCTACTTTCACTTAGGGTTTCTTGCTTTCCCACATCCCTGCTATAGCTACTCAGATCCGCAGAGACGGTGAATCATACCTCTGTGTATTTGCTTTTTGAGGAAACAAGATCGTAATCTCGTTTTCTCCTCGTGTGGAGAAGTTTTGGCTGGAATTCAAGATCGATTCGCGTTTTGAGCTGTGTTCTTCGCGTTTTGCTTTTCGTTCTCTCGGTGGTTTGCTTTGTTCTCTCACTCCGAGGAACGATTTTCAATTCCGTTTGAACTAAGTTGTTCTAGATCATAAGGCGCACCTTTCCACTGAAGGCATTCACCTCTAACCTCATGAGCTAGTAGATCGATCGATTTTCCTTTTGAATCGGTTTTTGTCTCCTTTGCCCCGAATTCTTCCGATTCACCGATTTGGAGTTAGGTTCGAGCCATGATCTCTTAGGGATAGCTCACTAACCTCCTTGGAACTCCTCATACCAAGTCTAAGCCTTAGAGCTTTTGATTCGGAGGAGATCGGGTTGAATCCGTGTAAGAGCAGTGCAGTTTTGGGGGAGTCGGACGGTGGACTCGGGGGCATCGGACGCTGAGTTTGTCACATAGGACGCTCAGGTGCCACGTGTCAAAGAACCGCGTTTTTGAAGGAGCATCGGACGCTGAACTGTCACTGTAGCCAGCGTCCGATGGCTATGCAGTGAGGTTCCAGATTGGGTCATTTTGCATCGGACGCGTCCGGTGCTTCTACATCGGACGCTGTAGTGAGTTTTGCACTGTTTCGTCCGCAGTTTGCTCGTTCGACTTCGGATTTGATTTTGGGTTTTTGCGTTGGATTTCCAACTTCGTGCTCTACAGAAATCGGGCTTCCCGCTTTGCGAAATAGCCTGAATCCCCTCGCGTTGCTTGGGGGAGGTTGAGGTTACCCAAAGTCTATCCTATCACTAGTTGACTTGCGTGAACTTGAGTGAGGAGGTTTTTCTGGTGTCCCGCTGTGTTCCTATGGAACATCCACCCATTCTTTTGGGTCGTGGACATCACGCGCATCGGTTTTGCTCTTGGGGTTGATTTTCTGGGACAGAGGCTAAAAGTTTCTGGAAAGAAATTTAAGGCTTCCATTCACCCCCCCCCCCCCTCTGGTCGCCTTTGGTAGCATTCTCGGTCCTTCATAGAGAACCTTAGTCATCCTCTCTATGCTTTTGTTTATCATTAGCCTTGTTGCAACTTCGTAGCCTTATTGCTACTTCTGGTTAAGTTAGATCGTACTAGTTTCACACATTTCCTTGTTGATACGATAATTGGAATACTTCCAAGTGAAACCTACAGATGTATCTGTGCCCTTGCGGATTCATCTATGTACGTTAATAAATACCAAAAAAGTGTCTACCCAAATATCCTCCAAAAAATTCACTTTTTTCCTATTTCCTATTTTCCAGACATACCCCATTTTTGTAGCAGAAGTGCCCAAATCATCCCTTTAAAAAACTGAGAAGCTCCTAATGTAGAATGATGAAAAATGTTGGGCTTCCTAGTTTCGTACTTGTAATCAATAAACTTCGTTCCTCCAGAGTTTGTGGCCATCAAGTTTATCTCTTAATCTAGGAAGCTAGCAGGAAGGTTTTTAAATCTCTCAAGTTAGGGACCCCAAGTCCCCCATACTCGTTCCTCATACTAACACTCTCACAGTTAGCTAGGTGGTACTTATGAGCATTTAGGATTATCATCCCACAAGCAATTAGCTAAATGAGTATTTAAATTTAATTGCTCATTTAGGAAACTTAATAAAGGAAAGTAAGTAAACAGGGATACTAGCTAGGCATGCTTTAATAAGAACAAGCTTAGCAGCATAAGAAATCAATTTCCACTTAGTCATTCTCTTGAGCATCGTATCCAATAGAGGGTGAATATCATCTCTATTTAGTTTTCTAATTAAAATGAAGAGGAACCCTTAAGACTTAATGGGTAAATCCCCAACAGGGCAACCAAACAAAAGAGCTAGACTATGAACTAGGTCTTCTTGAACATTCAAAGGAATTAGCTCACTTGTTAACTCTCATCCTTGTATCATCTACATATTGCAGAGATACAATACCACCAAGTCTAAAATTTTCAGCTACACCTTTGATAAGGCCTTTTTCAGCTCTCCTACTATGCAGCTTAATCAAAACATCAAGTAGAGGGATATAGGGTCCCCTGTCTCAATCCTTTACCAATTTCAAAGAAGCTACTATGTTCACCATTAAGATAGATTACAGATCCACCCCTAACTAAATTATGTATCCAACTAACCTAGATGGGACTAAAACCCCTAGTCTCCAAAATCTCAAACAAAAAATCCCAACTAAGATGATCATATGCTTTTTCATAGTCTAACTTAAGAATTAATCCTAGTTTCTTAGAGGCCTGAAGGCTATGAACTAGTTCATGAACTAGAATGACCCTTTCTCAAGTATACCTCCCTGAATGAAGGCGCACTGCTAAGGGGACACCAACGTATTGATTATCTTACCTAGGGATGAAAATGGTATGGATAATCCTCCGCTCCGATCCGCTCCAAATCCGGGTTTCAAGGATATGGAGAAGTAAATTTAATATCCGCGTGGATACGGATAATCCGAATCTGATTTCATGCGGATGTGGTGTAGGATATGGAATTGACAAAATCCGGTGGATATGGATTATCCGATAATTGAACGTGGATTATCCGACGCTTATAATAGGATAATCCAAATATTTTAAGTGATTGCCTATTTATTTCTTTTACATGCTTGTTTTATATTCTTAAATTTAAACTGAGAACTTGTATTACTTTTATAAGCTCTTAAATCGTAGTGGTGGATGGATGATGATTACTTTGTGTTGTATTGCCGCTTTATAACTTTGGTTAATGAAATGTTTTTCATCTTAAAAACAACATGTAGGCACATATTATCCGATTTTAAAAAGTCCGCTTCCGCTCCGACACCGATTCGAATCCGTACCACTTTCGACATCCGAAAAAATTTGTATTCGTATCCAAATCCGTATAATATCCGCTCCGCTCCGAATCCGACCAAAAAATATGGATTAGGATATGGGAAAGACATTATCCGCTCCAATCCGATCCGTTTTCATCCCTAATCTTACCTAATCTAAGAGTCAAAACTTTAGAAAAATCTTTAAACTATAATTTATCAGACTAATCGGTCTAAAATTCTTCATAGACTTATCTTCTACTTTAGGAATGAAAGAGATCATAGCAAAGTTCAACCTACTCCAATCCAAACTACCATTGAATAAGTCATCAAACCTAGCAATTAAGTATTTCTTGATCAGATCCCAAAATTTGTGATAAAACAAAAAGGAAAGGACATCTGGCCCCGAGGTACCCTCAGCATAACAACTCCAAACAACCTCTATAGTCTCTTGTTCACTGAAAGGTTTAATCAAGGTAGCATTTTTCTCACTGGTTACTAAATCCTCACTATCAGAAATTCCTACCTAGAGACACTTTAGACGTATGTTCTCTTCTAAAAAGGTTTTTTATAAAAGTTAACGACAATGTCCATCATGCCTTTTTGATCCTCCACTAAGCAATTTGGGCCTTCTAACACTTCAACCCTTTTATTTGTACTTCTATGGTTAGCCACAACCTAAAAATAAGCAATATTTCTATCGCACTCCAAGATATTCCTATCCCTAGATCTCTATCTAGCTTTAATCTCTTATAAAGCCCAAATTATGTCTAACTCCTTGGTTACTACTGTCATTCTCTCCAACTCAGAATCTGAAAGGCCACCATTCTCTAAATAAACCTTTAAATCATTATATTCCAAGGCTAAGGCAATCTTCTGTTTATTCAGACTAGCCACTTCATTACTAGCCCAGCCTCTAACTAATCTTCTAAGGGTACTCATTTTAAATTGCCAAATATCTATGCTTTTGGTCTCCCTACATGGTGTACTCCAAGCTTTCTCTACAACTTGAACAAAACTATCCTGCTACATCCACCATTTTAGAAACCTACACATTTTTTTCCAAAATCGGCATTATGGCCCACTTCTAAAACTAGAGGAGTATGACCATGTGAACACAAGGTTGATATATCCCCTTGTGGTTCGTCGTTGTGATGAGTGATTGATCAACAGGCTCACGGGTTGGCGTGAGTGTGCAACATGTCTCTTGGTTGTGTTGATGTGCAGGTGTGGAGCTCAGAGGCAATGGTTGATGGCGAGGTGAAGATCAAATAGAGATGTGTTGCGCCGATGGACCAGGACTGGCGAAGGGCATACGTGAGGCTTAGACCGAGGGACCAGGAGGATGGAGGACCAGTTGCCGTAACTAGAACTTGGCAACAACAAGCAAGAATACATAGGGATGAAGAAGACATCAGTCAAGTCAAGACGGAAGGCGATGGTGTCCTCGCACCTAGCGGAGGCTAGACACGGGCTTGCATGGGAGATGCAAGTGTTGTCGATCGAGTCAGAGAGGAAGATGAAGGCATTGTGCTTAGCGGAGGCTGGACATGCATCGACATCGGTGTCGACGGTCGGGACGTAAGACCTACGCTCTGGCTTTAGCACGAGTTTGGTAGTTGAGCCTCAGAAAACTACTTCGAGGGTTTCTAGGTTTGGGCCCCAAAACCTAGGGTGGCCGGTTTATGAGTTTGGGCCTCAAAACTCAGGTTGGTGGGTTTGCCAGTTTGGTCCTCAAAACCTGGCAAAGATTCCAAGGAGGAATGGGATGACATGTGGCGGTACCGCAAGGTTTTTGTTGAGGCGAAGCTAGTGGTGAGAAGGCTCATGTGCGTCGGGACGACACATGGTGGCATCATGAAGCTTGCGTTGTGACGAAGCTAGCTATGAGGAAGACGTGTAACCATCGATGGAAGATCCTGACAAAGTTGGGCTAGAATACCCTCGGGCTAGCTACTTTGCTCTTTGTATCCTAGGGTGGAAGAGGAATTGTAATTAGGCCTTAGGCTATAAATAAGGGATAACACTCCTCATCCCGGCCTCTCCATCACTCTAGACATATCATTTCAAACTCTATAGTTTTCATCTGTTAGGGCATCCCATTCTCTAGCTACTGTAATTATCCGCAGAGACAACTGAAATCATTCCTCTATGTACTTAGATTTCAGAAAAGGTGAGCGTAATCACCTTGTAGCCTCGTTGGCTTTTGCGCTGAAATCTTTTGGCTTCACATTCTGTTCTTCGTTTTCTCCTCTTTGCTCTTTCGTGAGATCTTTTGATTTTTGGGATGGATTGCGATTCTGTTTGAACCATCTTGTGCTAAGATGAGAGAGATATCTTTTCGCTGAAGAATTTTCTCACATTCCTCACAAGCACATGATTTCTTCTTTTCATGTGATCTAAAATATCTCAAAATCTAGTTGGGTTCGAGCTATGATTTCTTAGGAATAGCTCAACAACATGCTCAAGATCACTTGAGTGAAGTTTGGTTGCATGCCCTTTTGATTTGGTCGAGATTCAATCAAATTTGGGCTTAGCATGTGCTGTTTTTGCACTGTTTGGGCGTTCCTGGACAGTCCACACGTCGGGAACATGCACACACAGTCCCTGTGCATGACTATCCACGCGCAGTTAGGTGACCGTCGGACATTCCGCCACCTGACCGGGGACAATCCGCCAACACAGGTTGACACTGAACAGTCATATTGTTTGTCCTGTTCAAGTGAATCCTAGATAGTTCGGCGTGCAAACCGCGGACAGTCCGCCACTCAGCGGCAGATAGTTCGAGGTCATACCTCGGACAGTCTGACCCAATGCTGATTTGTCGGTTTTGAGTCTTCCACTTTGTGTTTGCTTCTGGTGCTTTTCCGGCAGTCTTGCTCAATCTCATAAGCAATCGCCTGTACTGGCCCCCAGCGCATGCGGTTGATAAAAACGCCTGTACAAATCGATCTACAACCGTCTGTGTAGTATCGTTCTGTACTAGTGTATAATAAGGTAGAGTCAATAGGTTAAATAAAGTTCCACGTTAACAAAATCTATGGTGGATGAGTGAGAATAGAAGAGAGAGTGAAGCAGGTGACTGGTTAAACGCCGGGATGTACACAAGAATCCAGAAAGTAACAGCATATTTTTTCTAGGTCTTCTTTCTCCTAGCCAATTAAATGATGGCACGTAACGTGGCCGTTAAATACTTGTATTTTTGTTACAGTCTACCTTTTACCCATTCCACTATATGAACCGGCTATGTTACTAGCTGCAAATGACATGGCCAATTTATTTCACCATTACAGTTTAACGCGAGCTGACTTATTAGCCATGCTCTAAAATGCTTACTCTAGTTATAAATGACTTGAATTCATCACTATATGTACTAAAAGAGCATCTCCATAAAGTTATCATAGACTTAGTTTTCCCTACATCCCGCTCAATTTTTGTGTGCGCCACACATGCCGACGTGTGTCTCCTGCGTCCTAAGGTTCTCTGAACATTGTTGTTTAGCAAGGGAAATGACAGTATTCGTTTGAACTAATCAGCTAGAATCAGTTTCTATTTTTTAGCTATGGAACAATTTTTTTTATAACTAAATAACATCAACCATAGTCGCAACCCAATAAATCCTACCGAATAGGGTGTTATACGGCCTGTCCTATCATATAGTTTGTCTCTTCGGGAGATCCTCTTTATATAAATGTAAATAAATTATGATAAATATGCCCCAAAAATTAAAAAAATCCAGGCATCTATTTTTTGTACTCAATTCAAATTAGTTGGTTGCAACTATGGTGATTACATCTAATTTGCTTCAAAAGCACTTACTTCATACTTGTAAATCAAGTCGTTTTGGACAAGATTGAGTAAACACATTAGAAGTATAAATCATGAATAACTTTTAAGTTATTGAGTTTAAAATATAACAACTATATGAATAGATTCGTCTTAAAAAGTACTTTCACAAATATATATATATATATGTGTCATTTTTCAGTAAATATTTTCATAAAAAATTAGAGTCAAAGTTATGCTTTGAAGATCGTGTCGCTCTTTAAAATAACTTCCCTTTGTGAATATGGAGGGAGTAAACATATATCTACCATTAATAAAAGTGGTACATAAAAGCAATACCCTAATCTTGCGTCAAAATCCTGTGCATTTGCCGATCAAATAGACAAATTAATGATAGGATGCATTATCGGATCGCGAGCACAGGAAAAGTCAAAAGCCCTCTGCACCATGGTCGTCAGCAAGGAGCATACAATTGCTGAGCAGCAACACACAAGCACAGGACAGCAGGTGGTGCTGCTGGATACAATGGTGCTCAGCAAGGAGCATCAACACACAATTTCTAAGCAACAGCACACGACAAAAGAAATGAACAGGAATAGCAGGTGGTGCGGGCTCCAGCTGATATGTGTATATTGCTTGGGAGTACAAAGAAGGGAAAAAAGGTGCAGTACTTCTAGCTTTTAGCTCCGAGAAAAACAACGAGGCAACAGCAATGAGATGGGTGGTTCCAACTCATCTCATTTATAATATGGACCTATTTGATACAGCTCACAACAGCTTAAGTTGTTGTGAGCTTTTTGTTGTCAAACATTTTTTTTCCAAAACTTATTCCTCTTCTCATAAAACCATAAGCTGAGATGAAGCTGAAAAAATAGTTTTTCATAGCTTATATACACCACCATTTCTCTCTCTCAATCATGCATAAAGTTGTTGGTGAAGCTGTTTTGACAAACACTTTTTTTAAAACAGCTCACCTTCACCTAGTAAAGTTGTTCACGAAGCTATCTAGTAAAACTAATCTGTACTAAATGAGACCTATATGTTACTTTTTCATGGAGCTAGTGGTTGCATTGGCTTGCGTTGGAGAAGCCCTTAGTGCACTAGCCTCCGGGGATCAGTGACGGTAGCAAGCGCGCCGGTCTAACTAAGAGTATTGTGTTTTTTATTACGACGGAAAAAGAGTTCCTCATTTTTACTAGAGAAAGCTGACCGTACAAAGATTCCATGTTTTTTTGAGGAATGCCAATTGTATTTCAGCAATATACTATACGTGTCGCTCCTTGTTTCGATCGGATGCATTATCGGATCGCGATTACTATTTGATAAGAGAGGTCTATCACTTCTTAGAACTTGATGATTACACGATACGTACTTAGAACAGTACTGTAAACACATGCTGATTACAAACTATTTGATAAGACAGCCAAAACATTACACAATAATATACTGAGAACAGTAATGTAATCACTTAAGCTGCTTTAGTAGCCACTTCTTTCTCCTGTGTAGTGGTAGCGCCATCGTAGACTCAAACTTGCGAGCATTGGACGTGAGGATGTCATACACCTCAAGCTCGGTATCAGAGTCAAGTCCTTCAACCTCTTTTAAAGCTGCAAGTACTTCAGATGAAGTGGGAGGCTTTGGCGGTGCATCTTCCTTGAGGGCTGCAGTGAACATATCTAATTTCTCACACCACATTGAATTGAATGAATCATCTGACCGTTGTCTCTTCAAACCTCCTGGGGTTGTTGTTGACCCAGCTGGATCTTTGTTGGTACCACCTTCTTTAATCATCTCTCTTGAATTCTCAGATGTTGTACGAGCCGCCTCTCCATTGGCATGATCCTTACAATAGACTAGACTGATTGAGTCCCAATATTTGATGACTTTATTCCTATAGCCTTTAGCTTCCTTATTTTTCTGCACGAAATAATCATACTTGAACATGAAGTTTCAAACTAAACTAGATAATTCAAAAATGAAGCAAAAACACAATAGCAAACAAGATTGAGTACTACTGACTGAAAGCGCAATACCCCTATACATGAGCACTGGTGACACAGTATCAACTACTGCTGCTGGTGGGTTCTCAGTGAACAAAAAATATGATTGGTGTGAGTTTATTTCAACAATGGAAATTTGGTTCAGCCAGATTTAATTTTTACCTATAGATGAGATAAATGATCAATGTATCATTATCAGAGCAAACATAGGCAGACACTAACTGCTCAAAAAGAAAAGAATTAGAGTTGCAGGTAGGCTGATATAAATATATTTCAGGCTATACATGATAATGAACTAGAAGGTAATATCTGGATTTTATCTCCACAATCTATCATAGCATAGCACTAAACTAAACATATATAGGATTCTCAGAGACACTAAAGATAAAAAAGACAGATTCCTAGAGGAGAATTTGAAATACCTCAATATATGATTCTCATGCAGCTTCACTGTCAATTGAAAGCCTATTCTTCTCCCAATCCCAGCCAAAACCACTTGAAGATAGCATGTCATTGACAATATTGTAGTGTTTGTCAAATGTCTTGCTCCGGGACTCAATGTTGCTCTTTGTGATGTTGACGCCACATTTCTCACGAACATTATTAATCGCAGCTGTGTACACATGTGATTTCCATCCATTTTGACACCTGTCCCCTTTATTGTAGTACTCCACAAATGTGTCCAGGAACACTTTATCCATGTCATCATCCCACGGAACATAACCCCTTGATGATTTCTTAACCTTGTCTACATCCTGAAGCAAAAATAAGTTACAATGGTCAACATACGCATATAAAAAATTATTAGTCATGAATATGCAAAATTTAAACATGGAAACATTTAGATATGCAACAAGACAATATTGTTATCATACATTTGACCACGCCTTGCTTGGTAATCAACAAACATATCATTAGCATTGGTGTCTCTAAAACTATTCCACTGATTGGTAGATTGGACATGTGTAATCAGATTTTGCTCTACTTGAGCTTCAACAGGAGCAACAGCAATCGCACTATCAACTTCATTGATAAGCAATTCATCCATATCCCTTTGCTTATCCAGTAGAAAGTTATGTAATATGCAACAAGCATTTATGATTCTAATCTGCATGAGATTAGTAGTATAAGTTAGTCAAATTATTAGTCGATAAAAATCTGAGCTACTTCTTAGTATAGGATTATATTTTATACCTGGTTTTTCAAATCAAAATATGAGTTGTTTCTCAATATAGCCCACCTCATCTTCAATAGCCCAAATGTTCTTTCTATCACGTTCCGAGCCTTTGCATGACGCAAGTTGAAAAGCTCCCTTGCGTTAGATGGATTGTATCCTTGGGAAGCCCACTCCTTTAGGTGATACCGTGTGGATCGATATGGGGCAAGGAATCCAGGACCATTTGTGTACCCAGCATCTACTAGATAGTATTTACCACTTGGGATAGTAAATGCATCCTCTCGAGACATCGCATCCCGCAAAACTCGAGAATCAGAAGCTGATCCTTCCCATCCCGCTAAGACATAAAGAAACCTCATATGTCGATCACAAACCCCTAAAACATTGGTTGTAATCTGTTGCTTCCTATTTCTATACCTGCCTTGGTCGACTAGTGGCACAAATACATCAATATGTGTGCCATCTAGTGCACCAAGGCAATCATCAAACCATTTCCATTTTGGATCTTCATGTTCGACAACCCCAGGATCAGGAAGCTTGACAAACTCATGGCTTAAAGAGAGAACCCCTTGAAGCACTTCATTGAAATGCCGACTTATTGGCTCAAGAGACCACCCATAAGTGCTACGAATTAACCTCATTTTCATCCCATGGGCTACTATGAGCAAAAAGATTGCCACCTTTTCTTCAAGTGACACGTTTATGGTATCCTGCAGACCACATCTCTCCCTTAAGATGGCACAAAGGTCAGCAAAAGAGGTCTTCGTTAGGCGCAAACTATCATAACAACTGGTGTTTGAGCCCTGGTACAGATTTCTTAACATTTGTTTTCTCTCCCGAACCCTTCTCTCTAGAACCTCATTGGCATCTGCTAGGTGTCTAGGTCTTCTTCGATGATACCTCTTTGCAATCAAGGCCATAACTGAAACTACCAATGCAACAGTGACTCTCTTTCTCTTTTTTCTCCTCCTTTCCTCCTCACTTATATTGTTAGAGACCAATTGTGTGTAATGATCTGACATCTAAAACATGTATGCAATAAGTGTACATGTCAGTTAGACATGCTAGCTGAACCACATCAGCATATATTTTACAATAAATCCTAGGACATAATATATAGCAGGATATATATCTCTTGTGCAAATAAAATTGAAACTCTACATAATTGGTTTCATATATATGACATAGACAACAAGCTTGACTTATACTAGTTCACTCCATTAAAAAATAGTTGTCTCCACATAATTGGTTTCATATATATCGGTGTCAATGCACAGTACAAACTGTAACCTAACAAGAATTTAGGCAGGTTTTACTTGACAATTATTACTTCAATTCAGTGGCACTAGACATGTACTCCCTTGCACCAAGTGATGAATATACAACAGGACATAAGCAAAAAAAAAAAAAGACAAACAAGCAGAAAGAGAGGAGGACGAAACATACTTGCGTTGACATGGTGATGAAGCCTTAGCTCACGCGTGGTAGCAGTACAAATGAGCAACACACTGAGAATATAAAAAATAGACAGAGTGTTAATAAGATAGTACAAATAAACATCACACTGGGATATAACCAACTCAGTTTTTTTTTCAGAACTGCAATTCAGTTTTTCAAGCAAGACTCTTTAGATATAGTATAATTGTAACATGAAAGATGCTCAGAAGCTATTAATTTGCCATAATAAAACAAGATCGATGAATCACGTTGTGTACGTTCTTCGATCGTGTTAGCTTAGGCTGGGGTTGCAATTAAAATTTGACACAATTCAAAATATCTAAAATATATAAAGCAATATATCTAGATACTTAAAATATGTAACGCAATAAGCAATAATGGTCCACACGGCGACCAGTTTCACAATTGATGCTAACAGCCCAATCAAATACAGATCAAACAAAATGAAACTCGGCATCTTGAGGCTCTTGAGGCTGCTTGAGGCGAATAGGACGAATTGGCTCTTGAGGCTGCTGTCCCCATCGACACTCGGCACAATAGCGAACAACTTGAGGCATTGAAACCCTAACAGATCGAGGAACAAAAAGGAGATGCATTTGGAGCCTTGGCGGCGAGCTCACGTGTGGAGTCGAAGGTTCTGGTGCCGCTGTCCGAGACGGTGACACAGGAGACGATCCACCAGAGTGTGGGTGTGCGGGTCGGTTGAGGACGACGCACGGGCAGGTCGGTAGGGCGGCTGCGTGGGGAACCTTGCGATCTGGATGCCGCGCAGGTGAAGCTCCGAGGTCGCGGAGGCGGCGACAGCGACGACGTGGAGAATCTATGCCATTGCGGCGGCGCAATGGAGTCGGGGAGGGAGCGGTGTCGAGATCTCGGGATGGAGTCGGGGAGTGGAAGGTAGGCGATGGGTGAGGATTTCTGAGGGTTTCGGTGCGTAGGGGGTCTGAATCGGGAGCGGGCCAAAATATTAGAGATCGGAAACGTGCTGAAATGTACAATTCAATTCCAGGGGTAGCCAAAACAGGCCACATTATGAAAATTGATTCAATTCGGGCCAATTCAGGGGAAACAAACAGGTCTTACTGTTAATAATGGATCGCGAGCCGCCTATATATAGGGAAGTTTCGCACTAGGAACCTACTACAAGTCGAGCACAGCAAAAAGGCAACAGCCCCTGTACCATGGTGCTCAGCATGGAGCATACAATTGCTGAGCAACAACACACAAGCACTGAACAGCAGATGGTGCTGGACACCAGCATGGTGCTCAGCAAGGAGCAACAGCACACAATTTCCGAGCAACAGCACACGAAAAGCAGCACTGAACAGCAGCAGGTGGTGCTGGATGCCGAGCTCCAGCTCTGGAACCACACCTTCGGCTACGTCAAGTCCATGGCGCTCAAGGCGGCGCTGGACCTCGGCATACCGGACGCCATCCACCACCACGGCGGCTCCGCCACGCTCCCACAGATAGTCACCAGGGTCACGCTCCACCCGTCCAAGACGCCATGCCTGCGGCGCCTCATGCGCGTGCTCACCCTCACCGGCGTCTTCGGCGTTCGGCACGACGACGGCGGCGGCGGCTGCGACGACGAGCTCGTCGTCTACAGCCTCACGCCGGCGTCCCGTCTCCTGGTGGGCTCGCCGGGGCAGCAGAACGTGAGCCCGTTCCTGACCCTGATGCTGGGCCCCATCTTCGTGTCGTCCTTCCTCGACCTCCGCGGGTGGTTCCAGCACGAGACGCCGGACCCGTCGCCCTTCAAGATGACGCACGGGCGGGACATCTGGGAGCTGGCCGCCCACGACGCGGCGGGCTTCGGCAGGCTCTTCGACGCCGGCATGGTCGCCGACAGCGGCTTCATCATGGACGTCGTGGTGCGGGAGTGCGGCGGCGTGTTCCACGGGATCGGCTCCCTCGTCGACGTCGCCGGCGGGCTCGGTGGCGCCACGCAGACCATCGCCAAGGCGTTCCCGCACCTGGAGTGCAGCGTGCTGGATCTCCCGAATGTCGTCGCCGGTGCTCCCGCTGACACCGCCGTCATGTACGTCGCCGGTGACATGTTCGAGAGCGTTCCGTCAGCAGACGCTGTCTTCCTCAAGGTACGTAATCCGTACGGGCCATATATATTCGTATAACAATAGATAAAAATGTCAATAATAACAATCAGCAGTAACATAGCAACGACCAACGAGTCGTATATATAACCTTGGGCCTCTTTTAGGCACGTTGGATGCATCAGCTAAACTTTAGCTGACTAAATTTAGCTGTTAGGCATCTAAATAACCTAACTAAAATTAACGATGAGCAACCGGATTGTCGGGCCTGATCAGGCCAGGCCACCGAGCTGCACCATCGGCCCAGGCACGGTCCGATTGAGACTCGGGCTGGATCGAAGGCACGCTGGGCCCATCGGGCCCACCAGGCCGGCGAGTAATACTCCCTCCGTATAGGAAATAAAAGTCCTTTTGGACAAGGTTTGAGTCAAACATTGGGAATATAAATCATGAATAACTTTAAAATTGTTGAGTTTAGAGATGTAAAAATCATATAAATAAATTTGTCTTGAAAAATACTTTCTTAAAAATATACATATACCACTTTACAATAAATATTTTCAAAGAAACAAGTGGTCAAAGTTATACTTTGGAGACCGTGTCGCTGTCCGAAAGGACTTCTATTTCCTATACGAAGGGAGTATATATATATTTATATTTATTTATATATACATGTATATATATATATTATATGTATCAGGCCGATCTGCGGTGCCGAGGGTGTGGCCTAGGCCCAGTCTGCTATGTGCTTCGGGTCGGCCCAGGCCAGGTAGCTACTGGGCCGGGTCGGGCTTCGAAATTTTACCCTTATAATTAAAATTACATTAATAACTTGATGGTCCAAATATTTCTTTCTCAATAAAAGATCAAAAGTTGAAAGCCTTTGTATTGCTTTTATTTATTGGCAAAAGAAGATATTTGAATAGAAAAACAAATAAAAATAGCATAGACAAGGTGTTTTTTGTCTAGTCGTTTTTACGACTAATTTCGCTTGTTTCAATAGTGTTCTGTGAGAGAGAATAAACTGAAGTACGGCTGATAAGCCGTTGGATAGAGCTTATATAATTATTAGGACCCATAAGTGACGGGCCACTCAGCAACCACGTCCGAATCTCCTTTTACGTGTCGTGTTCCTGTTCCATCCGATTGTCTGTGTTAATAGTCGCGCGTTGAGTTTCTTTTGTTCTCGTACGTCTTGCGTCAGATTTTTTTTGTTTTTTTCTTTGAACCGAAGTAACCCATTTTTATTGAAACAACGGAAACACACATATTTCAATCTGATACAAGATAAAAGAAAAGGAGAAACATATATATAGCAAAGTTAAAACGACAACCATCTATTGTAGCTAAGGACCGACTAAACTCAGAACAATTTGTATGATCAGAAGCGAAGAACAAGAACACATCATTACAATGCTATAGATCATCAGGCAAAACAAAAGCAATTAAACACCGGATCTTCCTTACCATGACCAGTGTCTTCTTCCAACATCATCTCCCCTTCTTTCTTCAATTTCTTGCCCAGCAGCTTGGCCGCGATCCGTAACATTGTGTTTACCCCTGCTTCCAACGCCTCCTTCTCCATGTCTGGGAACGCACATGCAAGGCATATAATGGAAATAAGATTCTTTAGAGATATCCCTTATCCTTTTAAAACAGACTTTATTTCGAGCTCCAAACAGCCAAGCAGATAGCTGCTATCCCCACAACATAAAATTGTTTCCCGTAAGGTAACCATTTAAAATTTATCACACCAGGTCGAACACCGTTGGAAAGATCTTGGCATATTGCTAGCACCTAAGCACTTTGCAACAATGGCCCATGTAGCTTTAGCTGTACTACCCTGGAACATAAGATGTGAAAATATTTCCTCACACTACAACAGAAATGGTCTTTGGTCGATCTATTAACTGAGCTATAGTTTCGGCAAAAAAATACGTCCGGGGCTAAAGAGTTTTAGTCCCGGTTGGTAAAACCAACCGAGACTAAAGGTGAACCTTTAGTCCCGGTTGGTATTACTAACCCGGACTAAAGGCCCCCCCAACCTTTAGTTCCACTTTTAGTCCGGTTGGTATTACCAACCGAGATTAAAGAGTGACCTTTACACCAACCGGAACTAAAGGTTCTTTTAACTCCGGTTGGTGTTAGGTCCTTTACGAGTGTATTCAAAAGAAAAACGTTCAGAACTGTATCACGTAGATTGTGTAGCTCAGTTGGTAAACGTGCGTGAGGCGAGAGATGCTGAGTTTGAATCTCACAAACGCACATTTATGTTTTCTCTTGGGAGTCTTTAGCCCTGGTTGGGAGCACCCAGGGCTAAAGGCTCCCACCTTAGTCCCGGATTGCTAGTCCCAGTTGGCAAAGCCGGAGCTAAAGCCCCTTTCCAACCGAAGCTGAAGCCTGTTTGTGTTGTAGTGTCATGATTACAAAAACAACATGTGGGGTCTTCTTTCTATTTTCTTCTCACCATATTATCTTTTTTTTAGAATGGCAACATGTGGCGTCATATTTTTTGTTGGACTGAGAAACATTTTTTACGGTTTATCGATATAGACAATAGATATAAATCGGAATTCCTATTCAAGTTATTTATGATCAGACATATATTAGAATTGCGAACGTATGCTATTAAAACTAGTCTCTTATGCAAACTATAAAAACTCTAATCAAGACTAAGGAATCTAATCCGATGGTTAGAAATGAAGGTGGGTTATTTTAGCACTTAAACCCTCTCACTGTGCCCACGTTTGTTTGGATTAGGATGAGATGAGTGGAGAGATTTAAGTGCTAAAATAACTCATCATCGGATTAGATTCATGTGGTCTTGATTAAAGTTTCTATAATTTACACAGGAGCCTGATTTTCATAGCATACGTTCCCGTTAGAATTAGGATTCCTAACTATTTAGGTTACTTTAGCATCTCCAAGAGTTCCTCAAATCAACTTGTCATCCTTTATTTTTTTTTGGCAAAACATGAAATTTCACCCTCCAACAGCTTGGTAAAAGATGTTGTTATCTTTGCCAAGTTGCCATCTGAAGGCCTAAATTTGCTATCTTTAGGAAGTTGCTATCTTTCGCAACAACTTGGTAAAAGAGGTTTGTCGACAGTGATGAGCAACCGGGCCTGGGCTAGGCACAGCCTGATCGGACTGCGCCGACCAAGGCACGGCGGGCCACCGGGTCGGGCCGAGTCGGGCCACCGGGCTGCGCCATCAGCCCAGGTCCGGTCCGATCGGGATTCAGGACGGCCCAAAGGCCCATGGGCCCACCAGGATCGCCAATAAAAAAATATTTTTTATATTAATAAATATTTTTTATATATATTTATATTTATTAATATATATTTATATATATACCAGACCGAGCCAGACTAGCCCACAGGCCGAGGGTGTGGACCAGGCCCGGTCCGGTTGCGGGCTTCGGGCCGGATTGTGCTTGGGCCAGGCCAAATTCCCAGGCTCCGGGCCGTGCCATCGGGCCTCGGGCTTTCTGTTCAACTTTATTTGTGGGCCTAAATTTTAATTTTAACAAGTCCAAATGGTAAACTCTTGGAGAGAGAATAAATTTTGACTTGCCAAATATTTTAGTAACTTGCTAAAACATAAGATTTGCCAAATAAATTTTGGCAAACTCATCAAACAGGAGAGGTCCATAAATAAACTAATATAAAATAGGAAAAATAGGAGGACTCTAGACTAATAGAGAGACGATTTCCACAATCAAGAAGCTAGATAGTAAGGGGAGGTGGCCAAATTTTACCTCTATATTATTACGTAAAGATATAGATATTAATATAGAGTACGTATATTATTTATTCCGATGCTCCTATATTTTGTTTCATTTATTTGGTGGAATTCGATCACTTTTAGTGGATTATGCACGATTGGGGTGATGCCGACTGTGTCAAGATATTAAAGAACTGCAAGAAGGCGATACCAGCTGAAGGAGGGAAGGTGATAATACTGGATATCGTGGTTGGAGCAGGATCGTCATCCGACCGGAAGAATGTGGAGACACAATGCTTGTTTGATCTCTTCATCATGTTTATCAACGGTGCCGAGCGAGACGAGCGAGAGTGGAAGAAGATTATCCTTGAGGCCGGGTTTAGATCTTATAAGATCATACCTGTTTTGGGCATTCGATCCATCATTGAGGTCTACCCATAGAAATCAATATACCGTATGTAACAAGTACTGTGTGTGTTTCTGGTACGCCAACATGTCGCTGCAGTATCGTTCAAATGTGTAATACATGTATGATACTGTGCCACGGCCACGTGCGCGCTTGCTGATGTGGCAAAATGAGTTTATTTTCCCATGTATGAGTTATTGTGTACACCGTAAAACATTGGATGTAAATGAAGTCCTTCATTGATCTTGTGTTTATATATATATATATATATATATATATATATATATATATATATATATGGATATATTAGCAACTGCTCTTGGAAGTTTACAAATCGAGATAGGGAGGGAAGTGGTTCCTGAGAGAGTGATCTCTGATCTCTGGTGAGATCAACTGCTTCGTAACACTCTCTCTTTAATCGAATCCATCTTGAGATCAATGAATAGTATTAATCCTCCAAAAAGTCATGTAGGATAAAAACTAGGAGAAATACTTGATAGATATGCTGTTAAAACTCCTTTAAACCCAATGGAAAAATAAGGAGAAAGTTATACAGCATATAATGATATTGCCTCATTGTAAACTCATATAAAAAAACCTTTGCAGGAGAAAACTCATAGATAGTTTAGACGACAATATATATGTCACTAGTATCTCCTTAAAACCCCCTGTGGGGGAAAAATGAAAGATATGACATATTGCCCTTGATCAATGGCATCATTCAACACTTAGATCAATGCATTGGATAACTTCTCAAAAAACCCTATGGGAAAAAAATAGGAGAAATATATATGTATATGTCATTAAAACTCCATAAAACCCAGTGGAAAAATAAGGAGAAAATGATATGACATATGTTGATTATTGTCTCATTGTAAACTTATACGGAAATCTCAAAAGGAAAAATCTGTAACCAAGTTTAGAGAATAATAATATGATCTGATGATCATGATTGGAATTTTATGTCTTTGATATCTTCTCAAAAACCTCTGTGGAGGAAAATAGAAGATATGACATAGGTTATGTCTTAGATACCCCATACAAAAACCCCGGTGGGGAAAATAAGAGATATGACATATTACTTGTATTGATATCGCCTCATTAAAATCCTTCTATGAGAACCTGTGTGAGAAAAAACTCATAGACGAAAAGAGTACAATATAATGTTTTGAACAGGTTATAGTTTCAAGAGGAGTCTCCCCCTAAACCTTGCAATTCTCAAAGTCATCGCATACCAAACTCAATAACACATTTTGAAATGTGGAAATCGGTAGAGACTTTATGAATAAATCTTGTAGAGTTATCACATGATTTAATTTACAAGGTGTTTATCTCCTCACTTTCGTGAGAATAAAACATTTCTAGAAGGCAATATAATGTTATTGCTCTTATGTAACCTGTTGACATCCAAGCAACACAAGTTGCATTATCTTTGAAGATAATGATGGCTAGTGATTCGATAGAATCAAAGTGATCATTCAATGAAGTTATACATGTTCATGTAATACTTCAGAATGAAGAGTGGAAGTAGCCACTAGAGTCGAGTTTAATGACCTTTATGAGAACTTTACCACTAACATCAGCATATGATCTGGCATTATAGGGATTAAATAGCCAGTACTTTCATACTCCAAATGATCATATCTTAATATGATGATAAATCAAGATGCTTTGTGCCATATAGATATCTGTGGATATCCTCATTAACTCCCACCTTTCGGTGTATAGAAGTTGCGCTTTTTCGAGCTATAGCAAGTATCTGCAAATGCAATATCAGGCCTGTTGCGATATGCAAGATACATAAGCGCTTTGATGGCACTAAGGTTATCATCCCAGGGTTAGAATGGATATTGATCCATATTTAGGGATTAAATGACCATCAGTGTTGGTAGTATGATTGTCCAATATTGTTTGGATATTGGTATACAATATCAATTGAATATTGGAAGACTGATGTTTGCTTAAGTTATAGACTTAAGCATAATTTGGTGTTAACCAAATTTTTCATCTCAAATTCCGTCTTATACGATGACTTCCTATTTTGATATGTTCATATGAGATGTATAAAATCCAATTGGGATTTCATTATGAACACACAGGTGATATCATTAGGATGGGAGACATCCTTCTGTGGAAGGAACTCACCTAGTCAGTTGTACCACAAACAACTTAACTATTTCAAGTTGTGGAGTGACTTGATTTATACACAATGTATGTTGCGATTTATGTTTTGATTCAGAATATAATGTCCACTGGGACTTATAATCCAAATCTATCCAAATCAATTTTGATCTGCCATTTATTGGTATAGGAACGCAATTTCCACACATACCAATGGGTATGTTATGCTAGGTCTCTGCGTGAAACCATGTGCTACAAGCTTTCACCATTTCACCACCTTATGGATTTGAAAAATCCATAATGCTTCCATAGGGAATGCATTATGAGGAGAAATCATTAAGAATGTAATGACTTCTCACTTTTGAGTGAAAGCATATCTCCTTAATTGCCACATTTGGTTGACCCAATGTGAGTGTGTGAACACTCTGCCTAGGACTTGTGGTCTGGATCCAGATAAGGTACATGGAAACTTTGAGGAGTATGTGGACAAGTTCTAGTCTTTTGAATGATTGATTCAATGGAACCAATTTAAGCATGTATAAATGTTTACCCTTTGAACTCTATGTCATTTCCCATAATAACAGAGTTAGGGCATTCCAATGACCCAACGCCTGAATTTGTGCACAAGTTGTGCTGGGCTTTAGGATGTTTAACATTCATAGGCTTTGGATAGTAAATATCCATAATGTGTCTATCAACTTGATGTTGATATGCATGTACTGTCTTGGAGAATGCTCTCCCCCTGATCCGAGAATGCTTGCAAGAAGTTGTATCCCATGTGGTCATACTTCTCCCCCTCTTATCCAGATTCGGGAGTTGAGTGGTTTTGTTAGATACCTCCACTCTTTTTTGGCACACTGAACGGGAATCGGATTGGGTGACAACATTATGACAAGTAAATGCATTTGACAGACTATTTGCAATGTGTTGCAAATATAAGATATTCTGAACTGCTGGTTCAGATTCTTTGGTACGTGGATATGAGGATCGAACATCAGTAATGATATTCTCTTTTTGATTCCTAGCATTCCATGTGTGGTAAGTGTCTCCCCTAATGCCTGGAATCTTCCTCAAAGATGTACTCAGCATACAGGCATTGAATGAATCCCCAATTAGAGATCTGAGGTATTATTGAATGACAAATAATAGTACCTTATGGTGATCTCCAAAATGCCCATCGATGTACGCTGTGGTACGGTGGTGATATCGGTACGTGCAAAATGTTACCGATTCGCAGATGGGAAATATTTTGGTTGCAAGGCCAAATTTCTACATATGAACTGCAACGGAGGGAGCCGTATGATTGCGGTGTTATGAATTTGGATTGACTATATGTTGTTTAAGTCTGCATGTCACCAACTAGATGTCGGTAAATTGCAATTCTATTTTGGGTCATCAAACAACAAACTTGATTCTCTCAATGGGAGCATTAGTTTGGCCATTATGTATGAGCATAAGATACTTAATGATGTAGTCCTAAGGACCAAACAATTCCATTTATATGGATTGGATCCCGCGTCCAGGATCGTTTGCTCTAAATTGAAGAATTTGAGCAAATGAGTTTGGTAAATTTGTGATATCTTATGAGTAAGACACACATTTAGGATAACATTGTAGATGCATAAATGTGCATTACATAGTATCTTTATGGTCCATAAAATGGCAAATAGAGTCACATGCATATTCTTGAATTTCTCCAAGAAATTTAGTGGCTCATATAGATGTTGTGACCAATAGAACTGATATTAATTTTCTCATCATTCTAAATATAGAATAATCCAGGGCTAATATGCCCAATCTTGATGGGATCAAGAGAGATTTTTTTTGTATGCAACAAGTGATATGAGATTGATGTATGTATAATACACTCCAGTTGATGTGGAAGGAATATACACAATTATAGTTTTTCATATATGTTGCATCTAAGGCGAGGGAAGAATTTCATCATCGCTCATTAGTATTGGACTTCCGTTTGAAAACCATGCAACTAAATACATGAAAAATATCATGTGGTATTTATAGAATCAGGATACATCGATGCATCCACGATTAATTTGAATACCCATGGAGAGATTGTAATCTCTCATAATTGTGTTAGTGGTACGATGGTCCACTAAACAAAATTCCTTTCCACCTGGTTGAA
The DNA here is from genome assembly GCA_009763385.1 of Coix lacryma-jobi var. lacryma-jobi. Taxonomy (NCBI): domain Eukaryota; kingdom Viridiplantae; phylum Streptophyta; class Magnoliopsida; order Poales; family Poaceae; genus Coix; species Coix lacryma-jobi. The sequence goes on from VDCT01001211.1 coordinate 237,433, forward strand.
TCCCATATGATTCTATATAGATTTTGGCAATATTCATGTATGAATTTACACTCATATAGAATATGTACACCATGTATATGAGGTACATGATATTTTTGGAAATGGACAACATACTACATGTGGTAGTATGACATTATGCTAATAATATATCCAATGAAAATATGGAGACATTTGCAAGCGTTTGCTTATTAATGTGAACTCCAAATTATTCTAAAGAACTCGCTTGCCTCCAATGAATTGGAGGTATGATTGAACCAAATATTTGATTTGGCATTTCTGTGTATATGAACTGTACAATCATATTTTTGTGAAAATATGAGACTTGTCACACAAGATCACTTTTCTAGATGAAAAAGATATTTATGTTTATGAGAATCCATTGTGTTGCATTGCCATGGATCAAAGATCCTTGATAAATGAATGAGTGAAGAATCATTTATAATTTGGGCAATGTTACATCCTTTGTTGAAATCTCGATGAGTGATTTGCAAAAGGTAGATGGATCTCACTCTTTGAACACTTAGATTTGAAAAATCGAAGTGCATGAGTTGCATACAAAATGCTTCAACACAAAGTGTGCAATATCCAGAATGGATTGAGCATTTGGTTGGGTTGAGTAAACTTAGCTATGATGTCATATGCCCATAGTGATATCGTTGATATCTTAATGCTCATGGTATGAAAATAAATTCCATCCAATGAGAGGTTGGAAATATTTCGAACCGGAAATATTAGCCAAGTCCAACATGAGTTGATCATGTATCAATTTACTTGATAGTAAACTGTATAGCAATAAAGGTCAAATTTTTGGGTTAAGGTGATACTTGATTATAGACTAACCATTCTATAGAGAACAAGTGACAAGGTCGCTGCTAATGTTTTGGATTCTATTCCTGTGGGAATAGATGATGTAAAATCTTTACCAAAACATAGACTGTGTATGTGATAGAAAGGAGTCACCCAAAATAATGTACGCTAAATATTGCTATTTATTTAAGTAAATTATTACTTAAATAACTTCAGATTCAAGATGAGTCTTGAATTGGCATATGTAAATATTGTGAATTCAAGATGAATCTTGAATCATATGTAGTGTTTACCTCATATTGGATAGGTATCTTGAATCATGTGTAGTGTTTACCTCATATTGGATAGGTGATAGAGAACCACTACTAACATCATTGAGTATAATAATCATTGTCAAGAAATAGTCTCAAATAATTATGTATTAGCATGTTGGCACGTTGAAGGTGTAAACCAAATTGGTGACCTTGTAGCGCAGGAGCATAATCTGCAAATATGTGTATTTGCAGTAGATGTCATCCCACTGCTTGTGTGTTGCTAATAATAATATAGGTTGATCACACTTTGAAGGTAGTCAAATATTATAAACATGACATAGACCTTATTGGGTGATTCAACATGGAGGTAGTCACCATGTTTGTAGAAACACGGTGTAGACCTCAAATTATGAGACTATTGCTTTGAAAGTAAACACCGTTTTACGGTGCAAACCTTATGCAATTCATATTTTGTTTAGATACGCACATGCAGATAATCACTATGTGATGATATAATGTAGATCCTGCAGTAGTATTGAGATACTAACTCGTGCATGGTCAATCTAAGAGATGAATTTTGGCAATCACCTGTAGGTGTAGACCCCTTTGTAGTTCATATTCAAAGTTGGTTCGTACAAGGAGGATGAAAATCCTATGGTAGTACTACGGTACACCTTACGCATGACCAATTTTTGAAAAAATGAACAAAAGTTGTCACTGTGAAGGTGAAGGTCATTTGTTCTAAAATTTAATATTGGAATACACGTTGAGGATAGTCATTGTATATAGCATAGTGTAGATCCTGCAACAGTACTATGGTACTACCTTATGTATATCTAATATGTAAAGTTTCAAAATATTATACACAGGTAATGAAGTAATCACATAAATTATTTGCATAAAATAAATTAAGCGCTTGAAACTTAAAAATATAAGTAAGTAGGCTTAATTGAAAATGCAATAAATAAATTGCATAGAAGCAAGCTAGCTCCATTAGGCCCATGCCCGCCATGCGGCAAAGGTCCGGCCAAGCGGTCCGCTACCACTAGCAGCATGCGTGTCCATCCAGCATGTGTGCTGTACGAACGTGCTAGCAGCCGGCCTGCTAGCCCAACCAACGGAAAACCGATCGGATAAGAACGAGTGGCAGGAATGCCTTGCTCAAAAAAATCCGTCGCCACCGCAGCCTCGAGAAATTCCGCTGCCGTCGCCCTGTAGAGCACGCGCTGATACCGATTTCCACTGTCCCAGCCTAGATCCAGTGCCAGAGACTGCAGATCCAGTGATCCACCACCGTCAGCACCTCGAAGGAGCCCTCGCCGTTGCTGATTCACGCCATCACCGGCGGAGTTGCGACTCGGGCGAGGACCTTCCTCCACTGGCGCACTTCAACCGGCGATGGGACCCGGTCCCCATCCTCGTCGGAGGAGGACGCGCCGCCGTGGGCGCTCGGCCTGGCGTGGCCGTTGGAGTGAGGAGCTCCGGGTCTTTGATGGCGCGGCTGCTCGAGGCTTCGCCCCGCGCGTGCGGGGGCAGGCGCGTCGGAGCAGAGCGGCATGCCGCTATCGTTGGTGGAGAGTGGCTCCGTGCCCTCCGCAGGCCTGCGGCCTGCCACGGTGAGGGACGAGGTCGGAGTTGGGCGTTGGGGTCGCCGGCTCAACGTCCATCGCCACGGGGCCGGCCCAGTTAGAAGGACCAGCGACGTCGGACGGAGGCGGCTCCTGAGGCGGGCACAGGCCGTGTCCATGCTCCTCGTAGTAAGGCAGGAGCCATGGCGGACACGGTCCCCGGCCATGCTCGGGGCAGACTGACTTCGCTGGGCCATAGGCACAACAGCGACGCGTCGACGGCGGCCATTGCGACCACCGACCAAGGTTTTGGGATTCAAAAGCTAAAAAATTTCGGAGCCTACCGAAATAGGCGAAATTAGGAAATTCGGAAAAATTCGGACCGGGATTCAGCTGTTTGACCGGTCAAAAAAATCCAAATTTGGATAAAATTTGACCAAATTTTGACTCAAATTCATAGTGGCATTCAGTTACATAAATGGGACTACTATGACTTAATCGATGCATCTTCACCATTTGAGGCCATGAAACCTCCACGAGCAGCAGATTTAACAAGAAGCTGGAAGGGAACTGATGGAGATGGCCGGCAGGGAGCCAAGCAGAAGGCCGAAGGCGACTTCAGGCATTGCCGCGCCGCCGTTGCTAGCAGCCAGCCAAGGGAGAGGATAAAACGAACATTATAGTCTAGGTTTCCAAGGCGAGTTCGTGCTTTTTAACCGAGGGAATATATGTCTAGACTGTTATGGGCCCTGGGCTGACTCTAAAATTCAAATTGGGCTGAATTTTTTTAATCGATTTCACTTTATCTTGGGCCCAACCAAGATGGACGAATTTCACCAAAATTCGGCCCATTCGGACCGAATCCCAAATCCTTGCCACCGACTCGCATTGCATCTGAAACCAGCGCCCTCTTCCCCGGCGTTCACCGAGGAGATATAGCGCATGGTGTCGAGGAGATCGGCATGGCACCGCCGCATGTTGACGGCTCGTTGGAGAAGCATGAAGACGAGATCGACTATCAAAATCGCTGGAGGTACGTAACGCAAGGACGACATGGTACCTTCGGTCTCTTATGTTGTGGATCTCGCCGGCGTTACTACTCCCTCTGGACTCCCTTCCGAGAGCGCATGCAGACTTGCGAGCACTTCGTGTGGATAACGTGTAAAACATTGGATGTAAATGAGTAGAATGAACTCAGTAGTCCTTCATTGATTTGTGTTTACATGTACTCCCTCCGTCTCTAAATAGATGTCACTAGGAAAACGTGTTTATGAGAGAAACACGGTTTTCTAGTGATATTTATTTTGAGACGGAGGGAGTATATACATGAATATATTAGCAACTGCTCTTGGCAGTTTACAGATCGAGAGAGAGAGGGAAACGGTTTCTGAGAGAGTGATCTCTGATCTCTGATGAGATCAACTGCTTCATAACATACACAACGTGTTGGGGAAGTCAAAAGTGCTGTTAGTGTGTACCTTTATTAGGAAACATATATTGTTTGTCAATGGAAGAATGAGAATTGTTTTGGACGCCACGCAGTTTGTATGTACATGATGGAAATGTTTTTATCCTTGTTGATTTGTTTCATGCCAAGCATGGTTTAAGTGATAAATTTTTGTAGGGTAACTTAAATTCTATTTGGAATAGGATTTAACAAAGGTATGTTATTAGGATTTCTAGTTCTACTCAGTCTTGACTAGGAGTAGGACTCCTATTTATATGTATAAGAGTATTAGAGGGCATTATAAATCAAGGGTAGAAGTCATAGATATCATAACAAAGCCAACACAAGGGTCTCATTCAAGGCTTGTGCAGAGCAATTATGAGTGCTCAAGATTAGGCTACATTCTATTGCACTAGGTCCTTATATAGAGCGAGAATCGGTGAGTCCTAGAGGGTCAAGTAGGATTGTGCAAGAGTAACAATCACATGTATCCTTTTGGAGTTGTGCTAATAAAATTTGCAATTGGCTTTGCCAAATTCTAATCTCTTGTCGTGGTTGCTTCATCATCATCTAGGGTTTTCTATGCGATTTAAATACATTATTCTTGATATCGTTTTGGATTGTGTCATATTTGCAATATCCTTTCAAAGGTCTGAGGGCTGCTGCGCATAACTCAGGGTATCAAATTCTAACAAGTGGTATCAAAGCCAAAGTCGGATTGATTTGATTTTGTGAGAAGGTTGACAGAGCTAGGAAGCACGAAATTAAGAATACGTCAGGGATGTGGAATCAAGTAGAGAAATTCGATAGAAAAGGAAATTTTAGCGTATGCCAATGCATGGTACAAGATGTGCTTGTCCAACAAGGATTGATTAATGCTCCTGTGGGTACAAAGCCGGACAACACAATTGATGAAGAATGAAAGGTGATGGAGTAGAACTGTAGAAGGCTATCAGTAGAATTTAACTATGTCTCTCTGGTGAGGTAAAGTACTCGATAATCAAGGAGAATTCACCGACAAAATTATGGAAGAGACTATAAAAGTTGTATATGGAAAAGTCACTGATAAATCGATGGGTACTAAAGCATCAACTATTTAGGTTACGCACGAAGGTACATGATTCGTCGATGAAGGACTGGAAAAGGCGACTAGAGGGGGGTGAATGGCAGCCGTAAAATTTCGAAATATTTGGCCACTGTCCTAGAGAAACGACCCCAAAAGCCAAAAGCCACAATCATGATGACTACGACCCAAGAGATTGGGTAGATGTTCTCTTGGAACACAGCGTGTCACTACAAAGCAAAAGCAGCAAGCACTTGAACACTCGAACCTTCGGAAACGGAACACCCCCACTCCTATAGAGAAGGAAGTGTCCGACCAAAAATACTTAGGCCAACTAGTGGCAAAAGTAGCTTGAAAAGATTCTTAGGAAGTTAGAAAACCAACACAACAGACGTATCTCAAAATGGAGGTGGAACTCAAAAGCTACGGAAGAAACTGTGAGCTTCAGTGAGCATCGGACTCACAGAGTGTCCGATGTGAATCAGCCCTCTTTGGAACCTTACTGGACTGACATCAGACGCATGAACAATGTTTCTTCAGCGTCTAATGGTCCCTGGCAGGGAGTGTCTGATGCCTCACAGGGAGTTGCACTGTGCAAGAAGGCATCGAACGCGTCCGATGCTATGAACAACAGTGTCTGATGGTCTGACATAGTGTTCTTCTTCCGCCGATTCGACCTGATCTCCCTCAAATCTCGAGCTCTTAGGCTCAAATTTTGCACAAGAGATCACAAGCAAGTTAGTGAGCTACCCCTATGAGGTCATGGCTCGAACCTAACCGCAAAATAGGGAATCGAAGGAAACCGGTGGAGAGAAGGCAAAATGGGATCAAAAAAAATTCGTCCGATCTATGTGCTCATGAGGAATTGGAGAAAATCCTTCAGTTCAAAGATGTCTCTCACAAAGATGCACAAGATGGTTCAAACGAAATTTCAATCCATCCCTTGAATCAAAAGATCTTGTGAAGATCTAGAGTGGGGGAAAACGAAGAACGTGAAGAACAAAACGTGAACTCAAAGATTTCAGCAAGATCCCAATGAGGAGATAAGGAGATTATGGCCTCCTCTCCAGAAATCGAAGTACATAGAGGAAAGATTGTCATCTCTGTAGATCTCAAGAGACGCTAAAGAGAGAAGCCCTAACAGATGAATGTTTGGCTAGAAAATAACAACTGAAGAGATAGATAGGGATGAGGGGTGTCATCCCTTATTTATAGCATATTATACAATACCCCTAGATACATAGAGAAAACTAGCTAGCCCAGGGGCATTCTAGTCCAGCTCTGTCATGATTCTCATCGATGGTCATGCGCCTTCCTCATCGGTCGCTTCGCCGCAACGCAAGCTCCCAGATGCTGCCACGTGTCGTCCTGACGACCACCGCGCCTTCTCACTGCTAGCTTCGCCTCGACGCAAGCCTCACGATGCCACCACACATTGTCCCATTCCGCGTAGGAACCTCCGCTAGGTTTTGAGGCATGGACCAATAAACCTGCCACCCTGAGTTTTGCGGTCCAAACTCAGAAACTGGCCACCCAGGGTTTTGCGACCCAAACCTGGAAATTGTCGGTGTAGTTTTCTAAGGCTCAACAATCAAACTCGCGCCGAAGACTGAGCGTGGGTCTCACGCCCTGTTGCCGACACTGATGTCAACGCATGTCCAGCCTCCGCCAAGCACGACCCCTTTGCCTTCCTCCCTGACTCAACCGATGACATTTGCATCTCCCATGCATGCCTATGTCCAACCTTCGCTAGGTTCCATGGCGCCATTGCCTTCCGTCTTGACTCGAATGATACCGTCTTCATCTCTATGTCCTCTCGCTTGTTGCCGCCAAGTGCCAACCGCAACTAGTCCTCCAACCTTCTGGTCCCTCAGTCCAAGCCTCACGTCTGCCCTTCGCCACTTCTGGTCCATCGGTAAGACACGTCTCTACTTGACCTTCACCTCGCCATTGACCATTGCCTCCGAGCTTCACACCTGCACACTAACACAACCAAGAGACATGTTGCACTCACGCCAACCCGTGAGTCTATTGATCAATCACTCATCACAAGGACAAACCACAAGGGCACATATCAACCTTGTGTTCACAACTATGATGAAAATAAATCAAGAGTTTTAGCCCAAGCTCTGATCCTCAGTCCGGATAGGGTCCCGTGCAATTTGATTGTGTCTCCACGAACTTTAATTGGTGGCATGGGTCGTTCCTGGACAGTACTATTTTACATCTTGAATGGTCATTTTCCTAACGTTTTTCCTGCTAATGAGGATCTTGTGCCTTTCCATGGTGAGTCGCACCCAGAACATGGCCCTATTGTCATGGGACCCCATCCCCATGCGCCAAATTGACAGGTAGAGCAACAAGGGGCTGAAATCAACCTTGGTGTCTTTGGTGGTAATCCTCACTTGAATCCTCCCAATCCTCATGTGCAACAGCAAGACTTTTAGCATCAAGCCAATGAAGGACAGAATGATGACATGGAACTGGATAATGTTGATGAGCAAGTTGAAGATGAATGTCCGGCCTGGAAACTGGCAGTCTTCTTTGAAGATAATGGACAACAGGTTCCACAACATCTAGAAAACCCCCAAGACCATCTTGATCTGGAGCTTTCTGCTAAAGTGAAGGCCCAGTCATCAACATGGATCAGACTTTTCAGAATATCTCTGCTGAGGACAACTCATCCTCGAGTGATGCCACATCACCGATTGTGACAAAAGACCGTGCCTGCTTTGCAGCTCCCCAGGCTAGATGTGCCAAGATTCTTATCTTTGGAAGGAAGGGCTTGTCAAGACAACATATCTTTGTAGCAGCTAGCCTTCAAAGAGACAATCATCGTGGATAGTAGTGCTCTTCAGGTTGAGCCCATGATGCCACCTTCCTCCACTGTATGGAAAATAGTTCCCTAGAAGCCAATCAGTGATGTCTTAGCCCTCTAGCTCTGGCCGGCAGTGTTTGAATACAGATGCAAGGCGAAAGTCTCAGCTAGGAAGACCAATTCTGCTCTTGTGATCATCCTGTGTGGCCCATCAAAATCTAGACCGTCTAATTTGAATTTTAAATGGAGAAGAATAGGCCTAGCACACATACTAGCATAGGAAAGCAGAATAATGTGGATGCAACATGGAAGACACTCCTCCTTACTTTAGTAGTATCAGCCAGTAGCTCGAGCATCCCTTTGGTTTAGGCTAGTGTTCGACACAGTACAAGATTCATAAACAAGGAAGGGCACTACACGGTCAGGCTCGACAAAAACCCATCCAAACTTTTACTAATGAGTATTCCATTTACACACCCTCTCTCCCCCGAGCGCCTACCTCTTGGGCGACTAGAGGGCGCCCCAGGCCCCATCCTCCGTGTCCTCCTCAGGCCGCCGTCGCCGCCCCTAGCTAGCGGTGGCGGTGGCCAGCGGCGGCCCAAAAAAAAGAGGCCTGCTCGCGCCTCCTCCATCCCTGTCGCGCCCTTCTCCTCCACCCCCTCCACCTTCACCACCAGTAACAAATGGCGACAAACGGTGGCGTTCGACCACTTCTAGCAACCCTGGGGCTTGATCTATGGCCCCACGGGTCGGATCCGGCCAGTGCCGGCGTCCAAAGTGTGGCACGGGGTCTGGGCCCGACGACGGCAGGTGGTCGGCGGCTCCCACGTCGGTGCCAGTTTTGGCACCCATGGGCTCGATCTATGGCCCCACGGGCAGGATCTGGCACTCTTGGGCGTGGCGGAGGTGTCCGCGGCCGGCGGTGGCTAGTGGCCAGCGTCCTCGTCAGCGCCAGATCTGGTGTCCCCTAGGCTCGATCTGGCCGGGCAGGCCGGATCTGGCAACTCCGTGGCATGGCGGGGGGTCCTGGGCCTGTGGCCTGCGGGCTCCTCGTCGGCGGCCACTTTTGGGCGGCCGTGGCTAGCTCGCCGTCATGCTCCATCCCGGGCCTTCTGCCTAGGGTCATCGCGTCCAGCTAGCAGGTGGCGTGCCTACAACAATGCTCGTGGGCGTCATGGTGGTTGCATGGATTTGGGGCGAAAGCCCAGCCCGGTTTCCGTAACTGGGTGGGCCACGGTGACGCCCTTGGCGCCATAGACCTCCCTGGAGGCATCATTTTTGAATCCCGTGCTTTCATCAACATTGTAGGTTTCTGGGCGTAAGCCCTGCCTTAGAGGCCTCTAAGGCCAGCGACGACAACGTCTAGGGCCATACCCGTGGGTGTCGCCTCCTTCTTGAAGGTGTCGTTGTATAAACCTTCTACGACTCGCTGCTTGTCCCCCCTGTGGTCGACGTTCCCGTTGTCGTTTCCTAGTGGTGTTCCTTATTGTGCTTGTGTGTGCTATGTTTCTATTTGCTTGGGTTGCCCTACATATCATGACCTCACCGTCGTCGTCCTTATCTGACGGATGCTTTGTCGTCGTCGTCTTGGCCATTTGCCTTTGTTTGGCCGTTGCGGTCACTTGGTTCGTTGTAGATGTTGTGCCACTGGGTTCGTTGGCGGATGCTTTGCCGCCAGGTTCGTTGGCGGATGCTTTGCTGCTCGGTTCGTTGGCGGATGCTTTGCCGCTAGACTCGTATTATCAGGGTGGATGTTTTGCCACCATGGCTTGGTCTTTGTTGTAGGCAACCAAAGTGCTCTTCTTGTATACAGGCACAGTTAGGCCTTAGTGTTATGAACAACGTATAGTAATATGAAGTAAACGAAATCAATCACAAAGAAGACACACGATTTACGTGGAAAACCCTTTCAATGTGAAAGGGAAAAACCACGGGCACCAGCCGGCAACAATCTCACTATCTCAAGAGTTTTGAGGTTACACGCCAATGGGGGCTTACAAGAGAATTAATCTCCACGAATTACGCTCTGGCCCAAGCCTCCGGCGACGGGCCTCTGCTTCGCTCCGTCAGAAGCCCGGCCAATATCGTGAAGTGAATTTGGAACAACTCCAACAAACTCCACCTTGAGACAAATTCATCTTGTATCATATATCAACCCATCATCCTGAACACAATAAAGGTAGAAACCACTGGTGCCAACAATAGTCTCTTGGACTATCCAATTAAACCGACTAAGCTTGAGCACAACTCAAACTTAGCAATAGGAACAAGCTTTGTCATCATATCAGCAGGATTATCATGAGTACTGATCTTGCATACCTTGAGTTTACCTTCTACAATCACATCACACACAAAATGATACTTGATATCTATGTGCTTAGTTCTCTCATGGAACATCTGATCTTTAGTGAGGTAAATTGCACTTTGACTGTCACAATGCAAACTTATGCAAGATTCAACCCCACAAAGCTCAGCGTACAGACCTTTCAGCCAAATTAATTCTTTGCACGCTTCACAAATAGTCATATACTCTGCTTCAGTAGTAGACAAAGCAACAACAGACTGTAAAGTAGCCCTCCAACTCACAGCACAACTGCCAACAGTAAACACATAACCTGTAAGTGATCTTCGCCTGTCTAGATCAACAGCATAATCAGAATCCACATATCCAATAAGACCCTTATCAGTTCTTCCAAACTTTAAACAAGAATCTGTTGTGCCTCTGAGGTACCTGAAAATCCACTGAACTGCCCTCCAATGTTCTTTGCCAGGATTAGACATATATCTACTAACAAGACTCATAGCATATGACAAATCTGGACGAGAGCAAACCATGGCATACATCAAAGACCCAACAACACTAGAATAAGGAACCCTAGACATGTACTCAACTTCTGCATCTGTACTAGGACACTGAGCAGCTGACAACTTAAAGTGAGGTGCAATAGGGGTACTAACAGCCTTAGCATTTTGCATGTTGAAATGTTGAAGAACCTTCTTGATATAATTTTGTTGACTAAGAAATAGCAAACCAGATTTTCTGTCTCTACTAATTTCCATACCAAGAATTTTCTTAGCACTACCAAGATCTTTCATATCAAACTCACTACTCAACAGTTTCTTTAACTTAGTGATTTCAATCTTACTCTTGGCAGCAATCAGCATATCATCAACATATAACAGCAAATATATAGGTGATCCATTAACATGCTTGATGTAAACACAGCTATCATATTTAGATCTTTTAAAACTGTGTGACAACATAAATGAATCAAACCTCTTGTTCCACTAACGAGGGGACTGTTTCAAACCATACAAGGATCGCTCCAACTTGCACACATATTTTTCCTTGCCTGGCACTATGAACCCTTCCGGTTGGTCCATGTATATGTCCTCCTCAAGCTCTCCATGCAAAAACGCAGTCTTCACATCTAACTGCTCAAGCTCAAGATCATGTGAAGCAACAATACTAAAGAAAGTATGAATTGTACTGTTTTACCACTGGAGAGAACACATCATTATAATCAACACCCGGAATTTGACTATAGCCTTTAGCAACTAACCTTGCCTTATACTTTGGAGGCTCGCTTGGAGATAAACCCTCCTTTCTCTTGAAGATCCACTTGCAACTGATGGTCTTCTTCTTCTCAGGCAAAGGTACAACTTCCCATGTACTGTTCTTCTCAAGAGACTGTATCTCCTCATGCATAGCAGAAATCCAATTCTCACTATCAGCAGAACGAACAACTTCTTTATAGGTTGTTGGCTCATGAATATTCTCCACTTGTTCAGCACAACTCAAAGCATAGCAAGACAAATTACATTCTTCAATGAGACGTTTAGGAGGTGCAACTATCCTTTTTGACTTGCGTTGAGCAATAGATAAATCCTCCTCTAGCTGCAAAATAGGAGGAGTTTGCTAAACATCATCATGAGCATCATTCTGAGCAACATCAGTATCATGGTCATCTTGCTCATCAACAGGCTCCACCTGCACACCTGTATCATCATCAACATGCTCCACCTGCATGTGCATACGCTGCAGCTCATTTTCTGGAACATGATCTGAGGGCAAACTGTTAGTAAACATCACAGATTCATTGAATACAACACTCCTGCTCATAAAAGTCTTTCCTGTTTCAGGATTCCACAATTTATAGCCTTTGACTCCTGACCCATAACCAAGGAAAAGACACTTAACAGCTCTAGGCTCCAATTTTCCATTATCAACATGAGCATAAGCAGTGCATCCAAAAACTTTCAACTGTGAATAATCAGCAGGCGTACCAGACCATACCTCAATGGGAGTTTTCTTATTTAGTGGAATAGAAGGTGACCTGTTTATCAAGTAACAGGCAGTATTAGCAGCTTCAGCCCAAAAACGCTTGCTCATCATTGCATTAGACAACATGCAACGGGCCTTGGATATGATGGTCCTGTTCATACGTTCGGCCACAGCATTCTGTTGTGGAGTATGTGGTATGGTGTGATGCCTAACAATGCCTTCCTGTCTGCAATAATCATTAAAGGCATGCGAACAAAATTCTTCACCATTATCAGTACGAAGCAATTTTACCTTCCTTTTAGTTTGTCTTTCTATCATTACTTTCCAGTTCTTAAAAGCAGCAAAAATATCATCTTTATGTTTCAGAAAATAAGGCCAAACCCTTCTAGAGTAGTCATCAATAATTGTAAGCATATAACAAGCACCACCATGTGAGGGCTTCTTAGAAGGACCCCATAAATCAACATAAACATAATCAAGAGTACCTTTAGTGGTGTGAATAGAAGTGTTGAACTGTACCCTTTTATGCTTCCCAAAAATGCAATGCTCACAAAACTTGATTTTACTCAAAGTGCAGCCATCCAGCAGGTTTCTCTTCATCAATTCTGCCATACCATGGTGACTCATATGTCCCAAACGCATGTGCCAAAGGTTAGTCTTACTAGGTTCATCATTAGTAACAGCAGCAACAGCGGAATCAGAACCATGTAAAGTACACCCTCTAAGGACATATAATTTTGCAGAATTAAGGTCACCTTTCAAGCAGACAAGAGAACCTTTTGATATCTTTAGAACGCCATCTGAACCGGAATATTTGTAACCTTCTGCATCAAGCGTGCTCAGAGAGATAAGATTTCTGGACATCCCTGGTATATACCTGACGTTTTTCAGCGTGCGTGTCATGCCATCATCAGTCTTGATCTGAACTGATCCAATCCCCACAATGTCACATGGGTTGTCATCTCCCATCCGCACAACATCCCCTTTCTGCACAGGCTTATATGAACTAAACCAATTTCTGTTAGTGCATATATGAAATGAACATGCGGAATCAAGAATCCATTCATCATGACCAGCAACACAACCAGACAATCTCCAGAATCATCATTAGAAACAGCAGCAGCAACAGAGACCTTACCAGCCGACTTGTTTTTTCTCTTCTCCTTATTCCTGTACTTTTCTGCAATCCTCGACATTATGATTTGTCAGCTTGCAATAAACACAAAACTTTTTATTACCCGGCGGCTTGGACTTTGAACGGCCTCTCCTTTCGTAGCTCTTTTCATTTGAGTGCCAGTTTTCCGTTCTGCCTCTTACATGCAAAGCTTCGCCCTTTGAGGACGACGTTCCGTCATTCTGCACCATGACTTTCATCTTCTCCCTAGACTGGAGAGCCTCATAAACTTCCTTTAGGGTTAGTTCATCACGGCTCAAAAGTATGGTGTCACGAAAATTTGCATACGAATTTGGCAAAGAACATAACAGTAAAAGACCTAAGTCCTCATCATCATACTTCACCTCCATCGACACTAGGTCGGCCACGATCTTCTTGAATTCAGCGATGTGGATCATCACTGAATCCTCCTCCTTCATCTTCAGAGTGAACAGCTTCATCTTCATCTGCATCTTACTGGTTAGATCCTTGGACATACAGATCGATTCCAGTTTCAGCCATAGTTCTGCAGCAGTTTTCTCTTTCAAACACTCCTGCAAAATATCATTATGAAGATGTAACTGAATTAGGGTGAGCGCCTTCTGATCCTTGCGGATCTCCTCCGGAGTCCACTCGGCCTTCCTCTTGCCGAAGTTATCCAGTGCCTCATCGTAGTCATGAGTCTGCGCCAGAATCCCCCGCATCTTGACTTGCCATAGCGAGAACCGCGTGTCGAAGTTCAGCAGCAGAAGATCAAACTTCATCGACGTCGACATGAACGTGACAGCAACCGTAGCTCCGATGTCACTTGTTATGAATGACGTATAGTAATATGAAGTAAACGAAATCAATCACAGAGAAGACACACGATTTACGTGGAAAACCTTTTCAATGTGAAAGGGAAAAACCACGGGCACCAGCCGGCAACAATCTCACTATCTCAAGAGTTTTGAGGTTACACGCCAATGGCGGCTTACAAGAGAATTAATCTCCACGAATTACGCTCCGGCCCAAGCCTCCGGCGACGGGCCTCCGCTTCGCTCCGTCAGAAGCCCGGCCAATATCGTGAAGTGAATTTGGAACAACTCCAACACTTAGGTGTTGAGGATAGTCGCTTGGTGTTGAGGGTAGTCGCCCCTTTCTTCTTTATTCTGTTCTTGTATGTTTGGTCCACATGCGGTTGGATGATGGCTGCTCGCCACCATCAACTATCACTTATGTTGTAGGTCTATTGACCATTCCTGTCCTCTTAATGAAAAACAGGTATATATGCCTGCTCGCGAAAAAAAACAAAAACCCATCCAAGAAGAGAAAGGCCTCGATAGTGATGATTGATGAAAATATTGGTCAGGTTGGTCCTTGCCCGATCTCAGTGCTTCGAGAAAAAATAGAAGAAATGAGTGTTTTGATTGTCTTGATTTCATCCCATCTCTTGTTGTCGTGGTATCTTAGTTCTCTAGAATAGCTCTATGTTCATTGGCAGTGTCCTCGATAAACAACAGTGAGGTATGGAAACTGACAACAGTTTATGCCCATGCGAGGAACCGGAGTGCTCAGATTTTGTTCATTGGTTTCGCAGTCATAACATTGGAGATACGGATAACTGGATTTTCCTGGGTGATTTCAATTTCTACAGATCTCTTAGTAATCATAGTAGACCTGGTGGTAATCTGTGAGACACTTTCATTTTCAATGATGCTATCGGTCACCTAGGTCTTCTTGAACTACCCTTAAGGGCTACTTTGGCAGCACCTTTTCCCTTCGGGATCCCACCGTTTTTCCGGGGCTGAAAACCCACGTGGCGACGTTCCACGCGGCGACGCACGGGTCAATTTGGAAGCACGCATCACCGGTGTCTCGGCCCCGCGGGAGCCGGGTTTTCACGGGGAAACTTTCCTGGCATGCGGACACCGGGCGGCTTCCCCTCTTTTTTCCTCTCGTGATTCCCCGACACTCCGTGGCTTCGCTGCCGCCACTCCGCCGACACGACTCGCAACATGCTTCCAAACAGTCGCAGGGAAATAACCCCCCACGTGAAATCTCTCCACCGGGTGGAGAGGGGATTGGCATGTCCAATAAAAATCCCTCCCCCTCCGTTTTTTCCCTGGGTTAATGACCCTGAGTTGCCAAAGTAGGCCTAAAGGGGCGTGCCTTTATGTGGAGTAATATGCAATCAGACTTGCTCCTCGAACAGCTCGATTAGTTTTCACCTCTCCAAATTGGACTATTGAATACCTTAGTACAGAGGTCCTCCCAATTGCAAAAATTACCTTGGATCATATCCCCTGCAAGATTGTTATTGGCACAAACATCCCAAAAGCAAACCTTTTTCGTTTTGAAAACTTTTGGGCTGAACGAGAGGATTTTATTCAAATAGTAGAAGAAGGCTGGGACATACGACATCCCCCAATGATGCAGCTCGTAATGTCTCGTCAAGATTCAAAGCTCTACGTGTGAAGCTCAAGGCTTGGAGTAATCATCTCTCTAACCTTCGGCTACTGATCCAAAACTGCAATCAGGTTATTTGTTTCCTTTGCTCTTTGGAGGATAGAAGGGGACTTTTTCTACGCAAAAATCAACCTGAGACATGCAGTTAAGAGGCAATTTCAAATCTGGTTGCACTATAAGAATTTATACTGGCAGAAACGTTAATTAAGTTGGGGGATGAGTGTACCAAATTTTTGCATGGCTTGGCAACCATTTCTTACAGAATAAACTCTATCTCCCAAATTAGGAATGAGCATGGGTTTTGGGCTCAGGATCATGCTAGTAAAGCTGTTTTTTTGTGGAATTCTTTCAAAAACTGAATGGGTACCACATCCTCCCCTACCATGCTCTTTGATCTCGCCAACATGATCGCACCAGTTGAAGGACTTGACAGCCTGATAGCCCCAATTCAAAATGAAGTAGACTATGATTAGATGCATGCCAAATGATAAGGCACCAGGCTCTGACGACTTTAATGGACTTTTTTTAAAAAGGTGTTGGCATATTATCTGGAATGATTTTTTTTTTCAATCTGCTCTAATTTCTATTTGGGAACAGCCAACCTTGAATGCATCAACAAGTCATACATTACACTGGTGCCAAAGAAGAACAACCTGGAAACAGTGAATGATTTCCGGCCTATATTCTCGATGAACATTTCTTTGAAAATAGTCACTGAAATCCTAGCTGAGAGATTGCAAACAATCATCTTGAGTCTGGTAAACCGTAATCAATATGGTTTTATCCGCACAAGAACGTACAGTACAGGGAGATTGCAAACAATCATCTTGCGTCTGGTACACCATAATCAATATGGTTTTATCCGCACAAGAATGTACAATACAGGACTGTCTAGCTTGGAGTTATGAATATATTCATCAGTGCCATCAATCTAAACATGAAATCATTATTCTAAAGCTAGACTTTGAGAAAGTGTTTGATATGGTTGAGAATACAACAATAATTCATGTCATGAGGCACTTGGGTTTCCCAGAAAGATGGTTGTCATGGATTCATGATATTCTCTCAACAGGTTCCTCTGCCATACTTTTGAATGGAGTACGTCCCTGGGAACTTTTTTAAGTGTAAGTGGGGTGTCCATCAAGGTGACCCGCTGTCTCCACTCTTGTTTGTACTTGCAGCTGAACTCTTGCAGATTCTGATCAATAGAGCAGCATCGATGAATTTACTGAAAGTGCCAATTCCCCAACAGATGTCTGACTTTCCAATTGTACCGTACGCAGATGACACTTTGTTACTTCAAGCTGATGTTAGGCAGATTTTCCTCAAAGCACTGCTCCATAGTTTTGCTGAGTCGACAGGACTTCGTGTCAACTACGGAAAGTCATATTTTTTTAGAAAAGGGAATATATTAATATCCTAGCTTTTGCATCGATTAATGCATATGGTTGTTTCTTATTACACACGGAAACAAAAAGTTTCAGGGAATCTCAAACATAAAGCGTTGTGACATAAAAGAGAAATGATCAACACCACTACTAGAAAGCAAGCCTATTTCTAAAGCTCCAACCATGTCTTGTAAAAATTTCCATCGCAATTGTTTCAATGGTTCTGCATCCCATCATCAAAAAAAGGCGGTCCCCCTCCTTCTGAAGCAAAGACCAAAACCCGATCCAGTAAGTCGCCCTGAAGATAACCTGCAAGTAAGATGGTGCTGCAACTTTATCAAACACCACATCATTTCTGGTTAACCAGATCACCCAACAAATTACACTTGCACCTACAAGACTCTGAGATTTTAGTTTCTTATCTATCCCATTCAACAACCTGTAAACATGTTATGAACACTGGTTGGTGGTAAAAGATTAAAAGAGATCTGAATAATTCTCCAAAAGAACTTAGCAAAGTGACAGTCGAAAAGAAGATGTTGTATAGACTCGTCCGAAGAACAAAAACAACACTTCTGGTCTCCTTTCCGCTGTCGTCTTACTAAATTATCTTTGGTTAGAATTACTCCCTTGTACAAGTACCACATAAAGACTTTGATTTTTAGAGGTAATTTAAGTTTCCAGATGAAAGTGTTATAAGGTATGGCTTCTGTTCCTAATAAATCTCTATACATCGACTTGACAAAAAACGCCCCATTCTGATGTAACCCCCACATAAAGCGGTCTCTCTAATTTGTTAGATGAACATTTGCTACCATAGCTACCACATTATACCATGCTTGCAAATTAGCACCCACCAGAGATCTCCTGAAGGCTACATTTAACGGTGTCGTGGACAACACTGAACTTACCGATGCATTTTTCCTTCTCACAATGTTATAAAGTGTGGGAAAAAGCGACTTCAGTGGACACGATCTTATCCACGAGTCCTCCCAAAATCGCACTTGAGACCCATCACAAGCTCAAACTTGCCGCATGAGAGAAACTCCCTTTTGACCTTCATAAGGCCAGCCCAAAACTGAGAATCCCCAGGCATGTATTGAACCTGTGTCAAACTTTTATCCCTTAGATATTTATTCCTAAGCAGTTGTTGCCAAACGCCGCCTTCATTCAAAAGTTTAAACAACCATTTGCTTAGTAGGCATTTATTGTGAACCTCTAAGTTAAGAACTCCCAACCCACCTTGGTCTTTTGGTGTGCAAACAACATTCCACTTAGTCAATCTATATTTTTCTTATGTTCATCACTCTGCCAGAAAAATCGTGACCTATAGTAGTCCAGTTTCTTCAAAACCCCTCTCGGAATCTCAAAAAAGGATAGTATGAACATGGGGAGACTACTTAAAACAGAATTAATTAACACAAGTCGCCCCTACTGACAACATTTTACTCCTCCAGCAATTGAGTCTTTTTTCGAATCTCTCCTCCACATGTTTCCAATCCTTATTCAAGAGTTTTCTATGGTGCATTGGAATTCCTAGATATCTAAACGGGAACGATCCTGCATTACACCCAAAAATTTGTGCATATTTAGCCTGATTGGCTTCGGATTAGGGATGCAAGTGGGTACCCAATGGTGTTTTTTGGGTCAACCAACTAATTACGATCCAATGTCATTCTAGTTCATTTTTTCATCTTCCTCAAACTACAAAAACGCCATTCTAATTCATTTGATCAATTTTTTGGGTCGACCCAATGACCCAAAATATTTTGAACTTGCATCCCTACTTTGGATGCACCATAGCAGAATAATTCACTTTTATGGAAGTTAATCTTGAGTCTTGATAAATGTTCAAAAGCACGGAGCAAAATCTTCAGGTTTTTGGCTCTCTCTAGATCACCATCCATAAAAATAATACTATCATCTGCATACTGAAGGATTGATAGTCCCTCATCTACCAAATGTGGAACCACCCCTTTGGTTTGTTCAGCCTCTTTAGCTCTTGAAATAAGGATAGCTAACATGTCTACCACTATATTAAACAAGATCGGCGACAAGGGATCCCCTTGACGCACCCCTTTCCTTGTTTGAAAATAATGGCCTATCTTATCATTGACTGTCACATATGTACCACTCCTTTGACATCAAAATTTTGTATCTTCCAAGAATCCCACCTGAGGACGACCAACTATTTCCCCACACAACAAAGTTTGCAGGAGCAAGTAGTATGATTCACTCTTCAACCATGCAGATTATCATGTATGGCCCCCCACCCCTCCTAATTGACATGCAATTAATATTATTCAAGAAAAAAATTGTTTGGATTCTGAGCCAATATACATTTGTGATTGCCACCGCATCACGAATGTGTTCTCCTAAGTTATTGGTTCCATTAGGCCTCATCACCGGATACGGTGTAAGCCAGCTTCAACGGACCTATATTCTTGCATGACCCTTTGACAAAAGATGTATTTCTTCATGGATCCTGTTGGGAGTACACTTGTCCTACCTCCGCACACGCACAGGGGAGTGGCGAAGGTTTCCAACTGTCGGGACCAAAAGCGTAAGTATAGTGAAGGTATAGAAAGAGGAACAGTGGTACTATATCTCTCTTTCCAAAATTCGTCCCCCTTTAGACTGTTCATCCCCTAGCATTTATAGGGAATGCCAAGGGACGCTGACCAAATTACAAAAGGGTACAGGAAAGATTCCTTAGCGCTGTGCAGCGGAAGGGCAGAATTGTACAAACACAGACAGTGCGGAAACCCGAGTTAGCCTTCCATACGTCCGCCGCCACCCGGCCTGCGCTCACCCTCGGGAACGCGAGGGTTGACCTCCGGCTTGTGGAAATATCCCTCCAGTCACGAGGTCCGCATCCGCTCGCCACCCGTTGTGCCTAAACCTCCTAGCGAAGGTGCTCGGGACGCGCGAGGGTTGCTTCCAGTGTTCTTCACGCCTCTTGCCTGCAAGAACCGTTAAACATCCCGAGGGTCGAGCCAACATTCGAAGGTTAGAAAGGTGACTCGAGGGACTTAACAAATAACCAGGGTTTTCACGAAGGTACGCCGGGCGCGCGAGGGTCGTTTTCTGTGTCAGCCTGCATGACGTCACTGCCGAGGGTTCCTTTCCCCAACAGTAGCCCCTCGATGGTTTGGATCTAAAAAATGATCTTTAGGCCCAAGCAGCGCCTTTGTTCTGGAAATGAACAGTGTCCCTCGGCAGCGACGCCCGCGACTGCTTGTGGGTCGGGCCGTTGTATTTTATTTGTGATGTTGGAGTCCATCTTGTTTTTTGCGCCGTGGTTTTCGGGGTCCGAGCCGATATTTGTCGGGCGGGGTGGACAGTGCCTTGGCCTATAAATAGGCGGGGTTGGTGGATGGTTTGAAACTGCGCCATCCTCTTGCTATAGCCATCGTGCTGCTGTGCTTTGCTTGTTGCGAGGGTTTCCTCGGTTTGTTTGCGAAGGTTTGGTGAGTCGCTTCTTGTGCGAAGGTTGTGAGTTGGAGAGATGGCTCGGTTGAAACAGACTGCTCGCGTTGCGTCTCCGACTGTCGCAGATGACGGTATAACCTTCGAGTTTGGACTTAGCCGGGTTTGCAGTTCGGATCTGGTATCTTATGTCAAGCGACGCTGGATTGAGGATGGAAAGGCAAGGAGCAGTGCTGGAGAGACTGTTCCAAAGCCGGAGGCTGACAAGGTTGTTGTGTTCGAGGAGTTCTTTTCGGCTGGTCTGCATTTTCCGGTCGCTTCCTTTGTGTCTTCTGTTCTGGAGAGGTTCAATTTGAGATTTCATCAGCTCACACCATCGTGCTTCACGAAGCTTCGTTGAAAATAGTGTTTTAGCTTTCTTGACGCCATGACCACAGCGTATGTTATCTTCTCGAGCTCTGAGTAGTTTCGCTTGGGACCCTCGAGGGTTTCTGATACATAGTATATTGGGGATTGCCTTGATTTGCTGTTTTCGTGTGATTCTTTGACTATCACTGCGCTGGCTGCATGAGGCGAAGCTGCGACGTATAGCAGTAGCAGGTCCCCTTTGCTTGGACTTGTTAAGACGGTCAGGTTGGTGAGATATTCTTTCAAATCCTCGAAAGCTTTTTGCTGCCGAGGTCCCCAATTGAATGGGGCGGTGCTTCTCAAGGTTTCAAAAAAAGGTAAGCCTCGCTCCGCTGATCTGGAGATGAATCTGCTGAGTGCTGCTAAACGGCCTGACAGACGCTGAGCTGCTTTTTTGGTTGTCGACGGTTCCATGTTAATGATGACATCAATCTTCTCGAGGTTGTCTTCGATTTCCCTTGCTGAGACGATGCAGCCTAGCAGTTTTCCTTCGCTTACCCCGAAGACACATTTTTTGGGGTTTAGTTTCAATCCGGCTGACCGGAGGTTATTGAACACTCTTGCCAAGTCTGGTATGTGGTTTTCTTTTTGTTCGCTTTGAACGATCAAATCATCGACGTAGGCAGAGATGGCATGTTCATCTTTGAAGACTTCGGATGTCATGAGAGCAAAGGTAGATCCTGCGTTTCTCAAGCCTTCTGCCATTCTTCGAAAGCAATAGGTGCCCGAAGGTGTGATGAAGCTTGTTTTTTCTTCGTCTTCTTCATTCATCCAGATTTGATGATACTTTAAAAAGCAGTCGAGGAGAGAAAGCATTTGGCAACTGGCTGCTCTGTCAAGCAAGGTGCTTATGTTTGGTAGTGGAAAGTCATCCTTCGGGCAAGCTTTGTTTAAGCACGTGAAGTCTACGCACATTCTTCACTTTTTGTTCTTCTTCTGGACTAGGACCATATTTGAGAGCCATGTTGGATATTTGACTGGGCGGATGACCCTTGCATCCAAGAGTCTTTTTTACTTCTGCCCTCGCTGCCTCTTTCCTTTCTTCTGACATTTTGCGGAGCTTTTGCTTAACTGGGCGATAACCTTGCTTTATGTAACACCCCGGGTGTTTAAATAATAAAATAAATTAGAATTTAATAAGAAAATAGCCAAAACCCTAGATGGAGGAAAATTATAGCCAGATGTTTGTTGCATTCATGCCGTTGCACAGTTTTATTGGGTGAAAAAGAATTTTTGTTAAACCCGAATAGGGCGAATCAATTTTATTCTATTTAGAAAATAAAGAAAAAGGTACCTAGGGAATTTTTGTTAAACTCGAATAGGGCGAATCAATTTTGAATTTTAAAAACTGATTTTTGAAAAGGTTGCAAAACAAAAAGAAAGGAAAAAAAGCAAAGGGGCCTCAAACCTCTAACTCCTTTCAGCCCACTCCCTCTCCCTCTCTTTCTCCCCTCACCGTGCTTGGGCCAAGTCCGACGCGTCGGCCCGCCATCTCCTTCCCATCTCCGCTTGGGCCCGCCTCCTCATTCTCCGCGCGGCCCACTGCGTGCGCGCTGGCCCAGCACCGCGCGCCTGCGCAAGCCAACCAGCACGCCGGCCCAGCAGCGCGCCCCTCCCTTCCACCACCGACAGGCGGGCCGTGCATGTCAGCGTTTTCGCTGTGACTGACCCGTGGGCTCCGCATGTCAGGGTTCGTTCCCAACTCCCTCTCCGCCCTTCGCGTCGCGTTGGCTGCGCCACCGATCCACCGAACCCGCCCGAGTTTTCCTCTGCGCCCTACCCCTTGCCTCCTTACTTTTAGCAGACGCAGAGGCTCTCCCTCGCGCACACCGCCTCCACCGAACCCTCCTCGTGCCTCCTCTTCCTCTGCAACACGCGCGTAAGCTGCTCCATCGCGTCGCAGGACACAGTCGCCGCTCCTCCGCGACATCCACCTTCTTGGGGCCAAACCCGACGAAGAGAACCCCTCCGGAGAACTCGCGGTGAGCTCCTCGTGTGATTTACCCTTTCCCCATGGTCTCTACTGGCCTCTAGGGCTTCCTCCGGGTGGTGCCGACCCCTTCTATCAATGGCGCCGCCGTGGACCGCCCCTCCCTGGTCCGTCTCCGGCGATAAGAACCCCACCATCAAGCCCGCGGTGAGCCTCCCTCCCTGTTCCACCCTCTCCCGCGGTCTCTATCGATCTCTAGGGCCTCCTCCGAGCTCACGCCGGCGAGCTCCTGGCGGCGCCCATGGAGCGCCACCGCCCCTTCTCTCTGTCTGGCCAGCATACACCGCCACAGGCTCCCTGCGACGTCCGATCCGCGACCGACGGCCGAGATTAGAAGCCAAAACCGAACCGGTATGAACCCAGTCCACGGGACTGTGGACTCAGTCCACCGTTCTCATAGTACCGCGTCCACCGTCCAGCGTGGTACACCGAGCCAATGGGAGCACGACACATGGCGAGCACGTCAGCGACTGCGATACGTCGTGGCCACTTTTCAAATAAACCCCCCAACTTTCCGGTGCTAAACTCGCCGTCCTTTTGCCCTATTCCCTGAGTCTTGCAAACCTTGCATTCTCGCCCCTCAACTCTTGAGGAAATGAGGCCCGGTCCTGGCGCCATTTTAATTCCTGAATTTGATTTATTTAAATACAAAATGAGTTTCAATAATTTACAGTTTTGCCATCCAGATTCAAAAGCCCATAACTTTCACGTTTTAATTCCGATTCGACCCGTTCAACTTGCGTTAGATTTGTCTCGTCGAGATCTATGCAGTAGATCAGTTTACATTCTATTTTATTACTGTATGATGTACTGTTTCTTATTATGCTTTGTTTGGGCCATGTGATGATGCTTGATCCAGCGAGTGCGAGCTACGTGAAACCCCTGGATCAACCTTGTGCTTTCGTCGCTCCGACCCAGTCCGAAGGCAAGTGTCCTTGAACATCTTGCTCCTGTATTTATTTTATTTTGAGTTAGAGTAGTTAGATCCAGTAGTTGCATGCAGTCTTAAATTGAATCCCCTGATATGGTTTACTAGCAATTGATTATATTTTCCTTGACACCTGGTTTGGGATGGATTGGGTAGAAGTCATGCTTAGCCTTGCTGTCTTGGGTTGGGATGGTTAATAATTAATTTTGATTAATGATCTATGTAACATGGACCGGTAATGAGTAGTATGGTGAGTAGGTAAATCCGGTAGGATGGACCGTGTGGTGGTTTTTGTGCCGTGGGACTCGGCAGCTGCTTTTGGTTTTGGTTCTGGGCTTGTGCTAGACATATCCTGCCTGGATCCCTAGGACCCGGTTCTCGAAGCCTGTAACCCGGCTTAACAGCACAACCATGAGGTTTGGAATGGGACGAACCTGGCTAATTAATTAGTTTCCTCCAAGTTATGCTACACGGGGTTTATTTAGTGGCTCAAGAGGGGTTCCCTGGGGTCGTTGACTTATGTACGGGGGAGAAACCTTAAAGTACGTGTAACACAGGCTTGGAGGGGCTTTGTAAAGGCCTTGTAGTGCGACCCCACTATGCACCTTGGCAGTGTTTAGCATGATGGGGAGCGCATGACTCATGGGTAAAGATGTGCAAACTCTGCAGAGTATTAAAACTGATATATTAGCCGTGCTCACGGTCACGAGCGGGCTTGGACTTCTTCGAGATTAGTTGGTGGGTTGGGTCTGGTTCGTTAGAGAAGCCTTATGTGGTCAGTAGTCCTATATGACATGGGTACAGATGCTTCTTCTACGCGGGTTACAGCTTGGTACGGGAGCGATTCCCAGGCTCGGGCGCAGACCTGGTGTTATTACGGAAGGTAGCTCTCTATGTCGTGACGTATGGAACTAATACACATAGGACTCCTTGTAACGGCCTGGTTCAGGTCATCTGATGGACTTCAGGTGTGGTTTGCCTGATGGACTTCAGGTGTGGGTTCGCTTGGTGTGACTCCAAGTGTGGTTGCTTGGTGGACTCCAAGTGTTGGTTGCTCGGTGTGACTCCGAGTGTGGTTTGCTCGGTGCGACTCCGAGTGTTGTTACTGTTACAGATGGAGACTGTGGTTATAACCTAGTAAATAGGTGCATAGGAAATAGGACTTAATAGGATGTGTTGCTTTAGGCGCTTGAGTCAAACAGACTCAGCCTACCTTTGTTAATAGCCTCATAAGCATATATTTCCTACACTTGCGGAGTACGTTTTGATGTACTCACCCTTCCTCTTTGAACCCCTGCTACCCCACCCAGATGCTGGAGTCTACGACGAGGAGCAGGAGTGCCCAAAAGACGGTGGATACGACCCAGACGACTTGTACTAGGATGGCGCAGCCCCCGGTTGACCTTCCCGTGGAGATGGCGTCCAGTTTCCGCGAGTCTACATTAGAGTTAGACTGAGAGTCTGTACTTTTCTTTTGGACCCGAGGGTCATTTTTTTAATAATATTTGTTATATTAATAAAGCATTGTTTTGATATTTACTATGATGTGGATATATGTATGAAAATTGATCCTAGCATACATATATTGTGCTCAAATTTTGTTCTTAAAATTGGGGTGTCACACTTTATGTTTAGGCTATGTTCGATCAAAGTTCTGTTTACCCCTTTGAGGTCCTCTGCAGACCAAGCGAAGGTGTCGGAGTTTTCTTTGAGGAAACGGATGAGGTTGTTTTCTGAGTGGGGGTCTAAGCTGGCTGAGATGAATACCTTTCTTTCGGAGTTGCCCTCAAAGAGTTGGACTTGTTTGGTTTCTTCTCTGGGCGATGCTTGTTTTTGGTCATTGATTGCTTCAGCTTCGCTTTGAAGCTTTGATACTTGATGGTTTATTAAATTGTGCACATTGCGTTGCCCATGTGCTACTATTCCTTCAGTGGCTCTTGCAATGTCTTGATCTCCATATACTGCAACGACCCCCTTTGGGGCAGGAAGCTTCATGCAGAGGTATGCAGGATGGATGACGGCATTGAAGGCATTGGTGACCCCTCGACCAAATATTGCATTGTAAGGATAAAACATGTCAACCACGTCGAAGGTTATGTGCTCTGTTCTGCAGTTCACTTGATCTCCGAAGGTTACTGACAAAGATATTTTCCCAATAGCTCTTACTTGTTGACCGTCGAAACCGTATAGAGGATTGTCAGCAGGTTGCAGGAGGTTTTTGTCCAGCTTCATGCTGTCGAAGGTTGAGGCGAACAAGATGTCCGCGGACCTTCCTGTGTCTACCAGAATTTTGGTGACTGTCCATCCTGCAAGATTCGTTTCGATTACCATGGCGTCTGTGTGAGGGTAATCTCTTAACTTCATGTCGCCAGAATCGAAAGTTATTGGAATATGGGACCATCGCCCAAATTTGTGTTGGCCCTCGACAGCTACGTGGTGCACTCTTCTGGCGTGTTCTTTCCTTTGCCTTTTGTTACCATGATCTTCGTTGGAGCCCCCGGTGATGGCCAATATTACACCGAAGGTTGATGTTGGGTTGTTGATGGTTGTCTAGGTTTGGGCTTCGGATTTGATAGGTTGGGGGGTTGGCAGTGCTGGTATTGGTGGTGGTGGTGGTAAAGCGTTGCTCGCTTGTTGGTTGATTTGGGTTTGAGGGGTTGTTGGGTATGTGACAGTGTATGGTGTGTTTTGTCATTGAGGGATGGAGGTTGGTTGATATGAGGTGTGGTTGTAGTGTGGGTGATGAGCGTAGAATGGTTGATGCGAGGGTAAGCCGTAGTTTATTGGGGTGTACTGGTATGGAGGATGGGTTGGGTTGTAGTTTGGCTTTCTGGTGTGATTGATTGTTCGGTTTTCTGCCGATGTGGCTCTTTTGGATTCCTGGTACTCTTTTCCCTTGGCGAAGCATTCACATTGTTTGGTGGTGTGCCCTTTTCCTAGACCGCAAAAATGACAATACATTTTTGCGGGATCCTTCTGTTGGTTCCTTTGGTCAGGCGGAGGTGGGAATCCTTGCGGATTTTGGTTGCCCGAAGGCTGAGTGCCGCTTCTCTGATCTTCGAGTGGATTTGCCTTGTTTATTGCGCTAATGTTACTTTGATCTTGGCGAGGGTTGTTTTCTCTCGCCTGGGGCCTCAACTGTGGTTTCTGCTGTGACCTTCGGGCATCGGACTTTGCCCTGAAGTCCATGTCCGCTCTACAATATCTCTCCATTGTCTCATGCAGTTCTTCAATTGTGTTTGCCGGCTTCCTAGCAAACTTCGAGGAGCAGGGTCCTGGGCGCAGACCGCTTACGGCTGCGAGGATTACGGCTTCGTCAGATATCCCAGAAGTTCTTGTTCTGATTTGGATGAACCTTCGCCAGTAATCTTGCAGTGGTTCACGCTCTTCTTGTTTGCAGTTGAATATGTTAATAGGATTTGATGGGGCTGCTGTGATACCCTTGAAGTTTGTGCAGAGCCTGTCTCTGAGGTTGGCCCAGGAATCCAAAGTTCTGGGGCGGAGGTTGCTGTACCAAGTCTGGGCGATGTCGTGAAGTATAATTACGAAGGACTTCACCATTGTTGATTCGTCTCCTCCTGTTGCAGCCACTGCCGTTTCATAGCTCATTATGAATTGGCGAGGGTCAGTGAGTCCGTCATAACGGGGTAGGTTTTGTGGATTGTAGCATGGTGGCCAGGGTTGGGTTTGCAGTATCTGGGAGAGTGGTGATCTTGGGTCGTAGGGCATCTGGTGTTGTTGGGCCCTCCGCTGGTTGCGAAGGTTTGGCTCTCTCTCATTTGGGTGTAGTTGGCGAAAATTTGGTGGTCTCTCAGGGTATGGGTTATTTTGGTAATTTGGTGGTGGCGGGGGTGGTGGTGGTTGATGGGCGTTGCCCTGACCCTGCTCGGCATTCTCCTCTTGGAGTGGCGGCATTTGCCTGTCATTCCATTCCTCGGCTTTGGCCTCGACTGCTGCGAGGGACTCTTCCATTCGTCGAAGCTGCTCTCTTACTTCATCTGCCTTTTGCCTGATGAGGCGCAGCCGGTTATGCCTTTCAAGCTGGTCTTGGCGCCTCTTTTTCTCCTGCAATTCAGCTTGAAGTCTTTCCAAGGCCTCGAGGCCCAACTCTTCTTCGTCTCCCCCCTCACCTTCTCTGGAGGTGTGTGGGTGCGGCTGTGGTACCAGCCGGGCGTGAGGACCCGGGACCTCTGTCTCCGGAGCGACTTCTTCTGCTCCCGAAGGCTCTACATTCTCTTCGATGGGTTGAATGGTCACCGTGGCCTCTCTGGTTGCGCGATGGTCTCTAGTTGAGGAGGCCCTTCTGTTTCCGGCCATTACGAACTCCGCTCCCCACGGACGACGCCAAACTGTTGGGAGTACACTTTCCCTACCTCCGCACACGCACAGGGGAGTGGCGAAGGTTTCCAACTGTCGGGACCAAAAGCGTAAGTACAACGAAGGTATAGAAAGAGGATCAGTGGCACTATATCTCTCTTTCCAAAATTCGTCCCCCTTTACACTGTTCATCCCCTAGAATTTATAGGGAATGCCAAGGGACGCTGACCAAATTACAAAAGGGTACAAGAAAAATTCCTTAGCGCTGTGCAGCGGAAGGGCAGAATTGTACAAACACAGACATTGCGGAAACCCGAGTTAGCCTTCCATACGTCCGCCGCCACCCGGCCTGCGCTCACCCTCGGGAACGCGAGGGTTGACCTCCGACTTGTGGAAATATCCCTCCAGTCATGAGGTCCGCGTCCGCTCGCCACCCGTTGAGCCTAAACCTCCTAGCGAAGGTGCTCGGGACGCGCGAGGGTTGCTTCCAGTGTTCTTCACACCTCTTGCCTGCAAGAACCGTTAAACATCCCGAGGGTCGAGCCAACATTCGAAGGTTAGAAAGGTGACTCGAGGGACTTAACAAATAACCAGGGTTTTCACGAAGGTACGCCGGGCGCGCGAGGGTCGTTTTCTGTGTCAGCCTGCATGACGTCACTGCCGAGGGTTCCTTCCCCCAACAGATCCCTCTGTGTAAATACAACAATAATAAAAACAAAAAAACCAAGCAGCAAATTTTAGCCATATACATAGATCGGGTCAGATTGTAGCAGGAGCAATCCAATGAAATTTAAAAAAGGAACATATATTTGTTGGGAAAGGTTGGTGCATGTGCAGATATCCTGGTACTAGATCCCAAGGGTTGCAGCTTAGGATATCCCCATCAATAATGAACGCTGATGGGAGCGGACGGCCCGAGGACGAAGGTAGCACATCACAATCTCCTCTTCCGTATGTTTAAACTTGAACCCTGGCTCGAGTTCCACGGAGGCTTTACTTGTTGTGGGCTTAGAGAAATCAATGGATGTGTGTGGTGTTGGGTGAATGGTGGGTTCTACTCTAGATATAGTGAGATTATTTGGTGACAGAGGTAGAAGTGTGGGAAAGAAGAATTTATAAGGGGAAGGGGGATGTTACCTTATGTGAGGGTAACTCATGTTTATCTCCTTTCCTATGTCATTTTCTCTCAACGCATTTTCTTTATTCCCCTTTTTTGTCCCCACCATCCCCTGGTAAAGGTTTATCACCACACCCTCTCCCCTAAACAGTGGCGGATCCAGGAATTGAGTAAGAGGGGGCTGAACTGTAATACAAACATATAAGTACCAGATTTTTTTTTGTATCCACCTCAAAATCTAGCAAGTTCAATTAACAAAAACTCAAATTAAGAATATCTAGCATGTTCAATTAAATCTTCAATAATTTAGTTTTACAGCCATAAATTACAATAATGATATATAACTATAACAAATTAAATTCATCGAAGTAATTTAGTTTTGAGCCCGGAGGGTCCAGTCAGGGGTGATAGACTACTACGGTATGAATATTGCAGATTGCATTGATCGAAGATTAGAAGTATGAAACAAAATATAATAAAATGAAAATAAAAAACTGCAACGTCAAACATATAGAACTAATACTAACCATCTCTTTATGAAACAAATGGGGTTGGGGACCTGAGTTGTTGATCTCCTATACAGTTGTCAGCGCCGGCCTAGGCAAGCAGTGAGCGCCTGACAACCAGGCAGAGCAGCGCAGGCGCCTGAGGCGGCGAGCCAGTGAGGGGCGAAGGGTAGAGGTGGCCAGGCAGGAGCGGTATCGTCGGCCCCGAACACCGGATGTGAAGCAACGGAGGCCGTGGAGGGTGCACGCGGTTGCGATTGACGCGTGCTCGCGAGCGGAAAGAAAAGAAAAAACTGTATGACTAGGGCATGATAGTCGATAGGGGCTGATGCTAGGATGAACTGTAATTTTTTTTTTTGACCTGACAAAAGAGTCGCTCATTTACATACCTGTGCAGAGGCGGAACTAGGGAGCCAGCAGGGGCCGCGGCCCACCCCAATGCGGCGAAAAAATTTTCACGCCCCCAACAGTGATCCCCGTGGAAGCAGAAAGGTCTCGCAACTCGTGTCGGCGCTGCTTCCAGTTCCCCGTGCGGCACGATCAATCATCATTTATTAGGGCATCAGGCGATCAGCAGAAGTGGAACGAACAGGGCGACAGGCAGATAACAGATGCAGTTTGCTCGCGTCCAGCCGAAGCTTTGCACCGTCCGCCGTCCGCCATCTGCCGTCGCCGCGTGCCAGCGTCCGCCGCGAATCGCAACTCGCAAACACCAAGCAGCCAAGCGCCTGAGCCCAAGCGAGCAGTCGGTCGAGGCATCGAGCACCACTGATTGACTGCAAACTCTCCGATCAGTCGATCGAGCAGCCGACAGCTGCAAAATGATCTAATTTTGTAATTGCTATTTCTCAATGATCATCCGTTAGTTGTGAAATTTTTTAATTCTAGTCTGTATCATTTTTTCTGCTTATGCGAATTCAAGTAAAAAATAATGTCTTCCTAAAAGGATAATCTGTTCTTTATTGAAGGAGGTAGATAGAGATGGCGATCGATATGAGCAAAATAATTCTCCTACTGTTTGTCCTTGGTTAGATGAAGTTAGTGTGGCCGAAGAGGAAACCCCCAACCTGAAGATGCGCAGAATGAGGCTTAAATAAAAAAAGTAAGTCTTTTATCCTCTTATACACAATTTTGCCAGTCCTCGTATTTTGTCTGGCCACACTGGTCCCCCTTTCTCGCTTTGCTGGTTCCGCCACTGAACCCGCGAGGGGGGCTGCAGCCCCACCAGCCTCCCTCGTGGATCCGCCCATGCCCCTAAACCTAACAGCACTACCTAACCTCTTGATTTTATATGATGGTTCCCCTTTCGTGACCTTCGAATTAAACCTGAATTTAATTTGCATCCCCTTTGGTGTTATGTTATATGGGTTCCTAGTGGTTCAAATGGGTGGCACTAGCTAGTTATGTTTTCTGCATCACTGGCTTGGTATGTACTAGAGCAAATAGGCTTCGTTCATAACTGGCTCCGAACCAAGGCTATGTTTTTCTTTGTACCTCTACTTCAGTGTAGCATTGTTTGATATCTTTTTTAATCTGCACCGAGAATTGTATGTATTTGTGTCATTCACGAATTTTTGTTGCTCTCATGCTAGAAAATAATGTCCGGAGCATAGTCCAAATGTGCGGAAGGTGTAAAGTGAGGGGAACTCAAGCTCATTTTCCTACTATCCCACCAACAGAATTTGTTCTATTTTGATCCAGACAAAGAAATGCAAGGTGTCAGTGACTAGACCTTGTTTCTTGTATCTTGCCATGATAACAGTTCGTCTCATCTAGTTACTTTAATGTCTTTTTTTTTATTCCGAGTGACTAGACCTTGTTTTTTGGAATCAATATGCAGACATATGTATGTATGAGACTGAAACTATGTGCGATAAAGGGTTTTTAGTAGATCTTGCTTCCAAGTTTGGTCCAGCCTTCAGTTATATGGTTATGTTTCTTGTATGTTTTTATTTTTTAGTTAATTCAGTACGCAATCTAATAACAGTTTATGCCTTTGCAGATATATGCTTAGCTGTACTTAAACTCCAGTTTTTTTGTACACGGAAGTAAAGAAAAATAGCCAAGTTAACTGAATCAATACACTACGGTTGTATGCCTATGTATATGACATGCCGACATAAAAACAGAGAAAATATGCATGGTGTAGTGTGTCTCTGGCTCTCTGCTAAAATGTGAGATCATCCTACTAAAATGTGAGATCGTCCTACAAACTATGGTTTCTTATTTGAATAGTTTTGTCGAAGGATATAACTTATTAAGATGTCATTCCAAGATGTTTCAAGTGCGTCCACGCTAGGCTGCAACAACTCTAACAGAAGACAGATCCATGCATGTGGCATGTCAAATATCTAGCGTGCATATAACTTAAATAATTTATTGGAGTAAAATTAAGGGGGACCACATAGAATGTTTTTTTAATTAAGGGGGTGTTTAATTGAGAGATGAAAAGTTTTTTTTGATGTCACATAGAATGTTGCAGCATTAATTTAGTCTATTAATAATTAACTAATTAAAAAATAAATTTCATATTCCGTCAGAAAACCGTGAGATGAATTTATTAAGACTAATTAATCCGTCATTAACACATGTTTACTGTAGCACAACATTATCAAATCATGGACTAATTAGACTTAAAAATCATCTCGCAAAGTTATCGTAATCTGTGTAATTAGTTATTTTTTAGTCTATATTTAGTACTTCATGCATGTGTCCAAACATTCAATGTGATATGTGAAAAAAAAGGTGGGAACTAAAGACCCCCTAAGTAAATCTTGAATCTCCATTACCAACAAAGTTGTCGTCGTACCCAACAAGAAAGCATCAAATATCTATTAGTTTTATTTATATTGCTTCCATGGCCATAGTACCATATGGTGCAAAACGGTTTAGAGGTTTAGATATAGGTCCATTTGATAATTCTGCGATGTTTGCATCATCTGCATATGGAGAAGGGATAGAGTGGGGGACAACCTTACTTTTCCACTCTATCTTTACCATTGGTATACTCAAAATAATTTTCCACTCTATATATCTATAACAAATAAGTGATATTCTATGCACAATTTTCATTCTGTCATCAATCAGTGTTCCTACTCAAACAAACAGATGACGCTTCGAGTAAATGAGTAGTATTATTAATTTTATTCTATTAGTTTCTGCTTTCATATGAGTTTGTCTCATCTAGTTAATTGAGCCTTCCTTTTTGTTTCATGTGTCCTGTGGGATGACATGAAGCATACATCCAGTAGACATACCAGAGCAAAACTATGAGACATTGACATTATATCTTGGACATTGTTTTTAAGGGTATGTTTGGGATTGCTCCACAAACTCCACCGTGGAGCAGCTTTACAAAAACCAAGAGTTTGTGGAGCACCTATTTAGGTGCTCTCACAACTCCACACATTTTCCTTGAACAGATTGCGTGAAGCTAAAACTGTTTGGCTAAAAAACATGGAGCAGCAATCCCAAATAGGCCCTAAGTGTGCTTATGTCTTCCTTTCAGAAGTAGGAGTGTACATAAATATGATACTTACCAGATGCCCTGCCTCATTAATCCCTACCCCACCAGCTACAATGGCCCCTCATAGATCACCATCCCCACCTAGGTTGGCAGTGTCCCCTTCCTCTTCCCATATCATGGTGAGAGTAGCCAGTCACGACCTAATTCACATCCCTGGCAACCGTGTTAACCCTAATGGCGGCAATGACATGCTACCGAGTGTAGACAGTAGTGCCAACCTTGTAGTCACCTTCTAGAGCAACAACATTGACGGTGGTGTCACCACTAGTGGTTGTGATAGCCTCCTCCCATAGTAGCAGTGGTAGGGCTCTTCCCATGTGGACATATAGTGGTGTAGTGATGGTGAAGGTCATGGATCCCACACCGATGCTCTGTTGATACCCTCCATGGCTTGCTCCTACAAATCTATCGATTTGTGTTGCCTCCTCTCTTGCAGAAGGCATGCTTAAGTGAAGCCTTTGATTTAGGGCACTCCCTCCCACAATGTGATGCATGACGAACCATGATGAGCATGTAACACCCTATGAACCACGCAACCCTAGAATGCTACCACACAACACTACAATGTCGCCAAGCTAGTGAATTTTGTCAAGTCTTACACAAAATAAGAACACAATGAGAACACAAGGTTGATATGTGCCCTTGTGGTTTGGGTTTGTGATGAGTGATAGTCATCTGGCTTGTGTCTTGGGTTGAGTTGGTATACTAACCATTGTGTGAGTTGGGTTGTACAACATGTGTATTGGCTTATGGTGCGCTGGTGTGGAGCTTGGTGCCGGTGATCAATGGTGAGGTGAAGGTCAAGTAGAGACGGACCATGCCAATGGACGAGAGTGGTGAAGGACGGACATGAGGCTTGTGCTAAAGGACCGGAGCACCAAAGGATCAGTCGCAGTTGCTGAAACCTAGGGACATTGATAATTGCAAGTGTATATGTGTAACACCCGGTTATCCGAAGAATACCAAGCGCTAACTATATGTGTGCCCAGGAAGTCCACAAGACACATATAGCAACAAATATGGAATTTCTCAAAGACAATGTTTTATTATATATCGAAACATAGATACAACAAAGCTTAAATTTAAAACAAAGCAGAGCGGAAACTACTCTTCGGGACTCCAAACTTCACAGGGACGGTTGACTGGGGGAACACTCGCCTAGAACTCTTGATACATCTTCTGTAGCTCCTCACTTGATTCCATCATCTGGTACCCATTCCGGGATTTTCATTGATTGTATGCAAAGCAAGGGTGAGCGCACCATACTCAACAAGTATAACATGAGGGGATGCAAGGCTCAAAAGGCTGACACGGCTGAACTGCGGTAAGCACTTTTACTTGGTCATATTTTATTTATTAGACCTATGTCACTAGGTTATGTTTAAGCTCCCATGGTGAAAGTATAAATAGGTATCATCAAGATTATCATTACCCACATTATTCATAGAACTGTCTCAAAAAGGATCCAGGCCGCTCATGACCGCGAGCACAACTGATATATCAGTTTATAATTAACTCTGCAGAGTGTCTACAACTTTACCCACGAGTCGTGATTGCCCATTGCCCGAGGAGGCCAACCTCTTAACTCACTACCAAGGTAAGTCGGCAGGGATCACTATGAAGCCTTTCCAAAGTTGGTCTAACAAGTTGTAGCCACTAAGGTTTCTATCTCCCAAGAGTTATGAACACCTCCTCAATAAGGTAACACCCATCCTCCAAAGCAATTACCCTAGTGGGACCAGGCCATAACTACATGGTACACCCCTCTTGTCCTTTCGGTAAGCTACAGACGAGCTAGAACAATCAAAGTACTTAGCTAAGATCAGAGCCATGTAGTCCTCGTGGTTGTACTGTAAATCCTGGGTTGCCGCTTTAAGATTCAAAACCAACATTTGTTCCATAAATCATTAATCAAGATTACCATTTTAATATTTGGTATTTGCAAGCTAAGCAGAACTACCCATATACCCAAGGTAACAAGGAATACAGGATAACAAGTTCTAGGTAAAAATCCTTAGGGGCTCTTCATTTAGATACATGCATATGAAAAGGTGATTAAAAGGTTACTAGGTAACAAAGGAACTCATGTTACACTTGCCTTCTAATAACTCGTGTTGTTGGTCCCACTTCTTTAAAGATCTTCTTCTCGATAACCTTGAACAGCTTGAACTCTAAACGGGATCAAAGGCACCACACAAGCATCCATTCCCAATCATTACATGCAAACAAATAATATTCTATTAGAACAGTACTAAAACAAGGTAAAAAGCTTATAAAACTATTCTATGCATTTCTATGAACATGTGAGTGCAAGAATCACTCTAATCGGAGTTTTAAATCAAAAGTTATGTTGAAAACGAGGTTCAAATGGCATTTTTGTGAATAAACCGAAGTCGTTTTTAATTTAAAACAAATACAAATCATGTTTTCTTTGCTGGATGGACGACGACTTCTATTTTCCAAAAATGCAGGGTCTAAACCGAATAAAAATAAGGCCTCTTAAAACTGCAGAGGACTGCGGGTTGATTTTGAAGAAGGTCAAGGACGTTTTCGCAAAAAGCGCAGGTGTGGCCTGCTGACCGGGTCGCTTGCCTGACATGGCAGCCATGTGGCGTCGCACGAGTGGCACGACTCACCACGCTGGCGTGGAACTGTGGGCGATGACAAAGTGGACCGAGTCCATGGTCCACCTGGTGGACCGGTTATGTATCGAAGCAGTACCATTTAATCTGGGCCCTTCGCGATCGGATCGAGGCGCTTGGCGAATGTGGACGGAGCCGGCGGCCGGAGCGGCGCTCCCGTGGTGGCGACCATGGATGGCGGCTCGGAGTTCAGCGGCGGAACGGCGGATCGGTGCTCCTGGCTGCCCTAAGCTACACCGAGACCACCAGAGAAACCAGTGGGACCTCGCGAACTCAGGGGGAAGGTCTAACGGGGGTGGAGATCACCGGAGCGGCGCACCCGAGCGGCGGCGCCATGGATGTGACCTCGGGGTTCGCCGATTCGACGTTCCCGAGCCCTAAACTCGAAGAAGGTATGAGGATGGAGAAGGGATTACCACAACTTCGGCGTAGGGACTCTTGACACCGAGGAAGGCTCTACGGCGGTCGGAGTGCTCTGTAGATGGCGGCGGGGTGAGGGGCGCGAGCGGTTGGGTGAGGGGGAGGATGAGGGGGCTCTGCCCTGGGCTTTATAGGGTCGGGGTGGGGCGGCGAGGAGGCGCAGATGCACCATCATGGCCGATTGATGGCCTTAATGGCCATGACCGCACTGGCCATTGAACCCGAGGGGAAGGTAACAGATGCGGGTGGCGGCGGGAGGAAGACGATGGGCCACGAGATGCTGCCAGGTGGGCCTGGGCTGGCAGGCGGAGTGATGGCCGACTGACGCACAGGGCCGGGGTAACAGTGAGCGTGGGAGGGGGAGAGGCGGCGAGTGCTTGTGCACGGTTGAGTGGGCCTTGGCGAGATCATTGGGCCGGGGGCACGCGCAGGGAAAACGGGAGCACGGGCTGCGAGCGCCGGGTTGGGCCGAGCCGAGCGGGCTTCGCACGGGCGATGGGAGAGAGCGGAGGCGGGCTGTAGGGCAGGCCAGAAGCGGGCCGAGCGCAAGGTGGGAGGGGAAGAAGGAGAGCAGCTGGCAGGCTAGGCCGGATCAGCTGGTAGGCTAGATAGGAGGAAGAGATGAAGTGATAAAAAGAAAGCCTTTTTAAATTTTATAAAGCTTGAACTTTGGTGAAATTCAAATAAAATTAGAATTTAAACACAACCAACCTATTCCTACACTCAAACAAAATTTTATACATCGGCATGAATGCAACAACAATGTTTCTAAGTCCTAGGGTTTATTTTAATTATTTTAAAAAATGTTGTCCTAAATGAAATGATCGGAAAAATTAAATAAAGCTCAAATTTATTACTAAATTTGGAAAATGAATTTTAGGGTGTCACAAATCTACCCCCTTAAGATGAATCTCGTCCTCGAGATTCGGACGGTGATTCGAAGAGATTGGGATGCTCTGATCTGAGATCTTCTTCTCTTTCCCAAGTTGCCTCATCTTCTGAAAGTCGGTTGCACTGATCTTTCATAAAGATAACACACTGAGATAAGAGATATTGATAAGGATGATTGGATTGAACCCCAACTATCTGATCCTACAAACTTAAGCCTTAGTTTTTAACTAGATGAAGATGTGGTCATCAATCCACAACTCATCACAATCATGACAAAGATCCAAATCAATCATGATCATAAAGTCAAACATACAACCACTTAGTTGCACATGACATACATAAGATTCAACTCAACACTCATTACTAAACGTTCTAATTTTATGAATGGCAAGTCTCCTATTGGACAACAGAGGTGATAACTTCCTTCCAGGCCATGGTAAAACAAGATACAAAAGTTTGAGTATCAAGAATTTGCAATATAATAAAGATAAGGAGTTAAGCATACTATTTAATAAATTACAAGATAAATAGAGAGTGAAGCAAAACTTTTTTAAACGTCCTACAGTCAACATTGCTTTAATACCAATTTGTAACACCCGGTTTTCCAAAGAATACCAAGCGCTAACTATATGTGTGCCCAGGAAGTCCACAAGACACATATAGCAACAAATATAGAATTTCTCAAAGACAATGCTTTATTATATATCGAAACATAGATACAACAAAACTTACATTTAAAACAAAGCAGAGCAGAAACTACTCTTCGGGACTCCAAACTTCACAGGGACGGTTGACTGGGGGAACACTCGCCTAGAACTCTCGGTACATCTTCTGTAGCTCCTCACTTGATTCCATCATCTGGTACCCATTCTGACATTTTCATTGATTGTACGCAAAGCAAGGGTGAGAGCACCATACTCAACAAGTATAACATGAGGGGATGCAAGGCTCAAAAGGCTGACACGGCTGAACTGCGGTAAGCACTTTTAGTTGGTCATATTTTATTTATTAGACCTATGTCACTAGGTTATGCTTAA
The DNA here is from genome assembly GCA_009763385.1 of Coix lacryma-jobi var. lacryma-jobi. Taxonomy (NCBI): domain Eukaryota; kingdom Viridiplantae; phylum Streptophyta; class Magnoliopsida; order Poales; family Poaceae; genus Coix; species Coix lacryma-jobi. The sequence continues at coordinate 275,875 of VDCT01001211.1, forward strand.
GCTCCCATGGTCAAAGTATAATTAGGTATCATCAAGATTATCATTACCCACATTATTCATAGAACTGTCTCAAAAAGGATCCAGGCCACTCATGACCGAGAGCACGACTGATATATCAGTTTATAATTAACTCTGCAGAGTGTGTACAACTTTACCCACGAATCGTGATTGCCCATTGCCTGAGGCGGCCAACCTCTTAACTCACTACCAAGGTAAGTCGACAGGGATGACTACGAAGACTTTCTAAAGTTGGTCTAACAAGTCGTAGCCGCTAAGGTTTCTATTTCCCAAGAGTTATGGACACCTCCCCCACTATGGTAACACCCATCCTCCAAAGCAATTACCCTAGTGGGACCAGGCCATAACTACATGGTACACCCCTCTTTCCCTTTCGGTAAGCTACAGACGAGCTAGAACAATCAAAGTACTTAGCTAAGACCAGAGCCATGTAGTCCTCGTGGTTGTATTGTAAATCCTGGGGTGCCTCTTTAAGATTCAGAACCAACATTTGTTCCATAAATCATTAATCAAGATTACCATTTTAATATTTGGTATTTGCAAGCTAAGCAGAACTACCCATATGCACAACCCAAGGTAACAAGGAATACACGATAACAAGTTCTAGGTAAAAATCCTTACGGGCTCTTCATTTAGACACAACCATATGAAAAGGTGATTAAAAGGTTACTGGGTAACAAAGGAACTCATGTTACACTTGCCTTCCAATAACTCGTGTTGTTGGTCCCACTTCTTCAAAGATCTTCTTCTCGATAACCTTGAACAACTTGAACTCTAAATGGGATCAAAGGCACCACACATGCATCCATTCCTAATCATTGCATGCAAACAAATAATATTCTATTAGAACAGTACACCAAACAGTACTAAAACAAGGTAAAAGCTTGTAAAACTATTCTACGCATTTCTACGAACACGTGAGCGCAAAATCACTCTAATCGGAGTTTTAAATCAAAAGTTATGTTAAAAACAAGGTTCAAATTACATTTTTATGAATAAACCGAAGTCATTTTCAATTTAAAACAAATAAAAATCATGTTTTCTTCGCTAGATGGATGACGACTTCTATTTTCCAAAAACGCAAGGTCTAAACCGAATAAAAACAAGGCCTTTTAAAACTGCAGTGGACTGTGGGTTGATTTTGAAGAAGGTCATGGCCGTTTTCCCAAAAAAGCGTGGGTGTGGACTGTTGTCTGGGTCGCTTGGCTGACGTGGCAGCCACGTGGCGTCACGCGAGTAGCACGGCTGACCACGCTGGCGTGGACGTCCGGGCGATGGCAAAGTGGACCGAGTCCATGGTCCACCTGGTGGACCGGTTATGTACCGAAGCGGTACCATCTAATCTGGGCCCTTCGCGATCGGATCGACGGCGCTGGGCGAACGTGAACGGAGCCGGTGGCTGGAGCGGCGCTCCTGCGGTGGTGACCATGGATGGCAGCTCGGAGTTTGGTGACGGAACGCCAGATCAGTGCTCCCGGCTGCCCTAAGCTACACCGAGACCACCAGAGAAACCAGCGGGACCTCGCGAACTCAGGGGGAAGGTCTAACGGGGGTGGAGATCACCGGAGCGGCGGCGCCATGGATGTGATCTCGGGGTTCGCCGATTCGGTGTTCCCGAGCCCTGAACTCGAAGAAGAAGGTATGGGGAGGGAGAAGGGATTACCACAGTTTCGGCGTAGGGACTCTTGAAGCCGGGGAAGGCTCTACGGCGGTCGGAGTGCTCTGCAGACGACGGCGGGGTGAGGGGCGCGAGCGGTTGGGTGAGGGGGAGGATGAGGGGGCTCTGCCCTGGGCTTTATAGGGTCGGGGCGGGGTGGCGAGGAGGCGCAGATGCGCCATCATGGCCGATTGATGGCCTTAATGGCCCTGCCCGCACCGGCCATTGAAGCCGAGGGGAAGGTTACAGATGCGGGTTGCGGCGGGAGGAAGACGACAGGCTGTGAGATGCTGCCAGGTGGGCCTGGGCTGGCAGGCAGAGTGATGGCCGACTGACGCATGGGGCCGGGGTGACAGTTAGCGCGGGAGCGGGAGGCGGTGAGTGCTTGTGCGCGGTTGAGTGGGCCGGGGGCGCGCGTGGGGAAAATGGGAACGCGGACTGCGAGCGCCGGGTTGGGCCGAGCCGAGCGGGCTTCGCGCGTGCGATGGGAGAGAGCGGAGGTGGGCTGCAGGGCAGGCCGGAAGCGGGCCAAGCGCAAGGTGGGAGGGGAAGAAGGAGAGCAGCTGGCAGGCTGGGCCAGATCAGCTGGTGGGCTAGATAGGAGGACGAGATGAAGAGATAAAAAGAATGTCTTTTTAAATTTTATAAAGCTTGAACTTTGGTGATCTGACGGCCACGCCTGCACAACTGGTAGCTTCGCCTCGACGCGACCTCACCGATTGCCACCACGTGCCGCCACCGCTCTGCTCGTCCTTTTCACGGACCTCACCCCCGGTTTTGAGGCCGAAACCGGGAAACCTGTGTTCACGACCAACCCCCGGTTTTGAGGCCGAAACCGGAAAACCTATCATCCATCGCCTGAGTTTTGTGGCTCAAACTCAAAAACCCGCCAGCGCCCAGGTTTTAAGGCCCAAACCTAGAAACCGTCCTCAACCCGATTTTGTGGCCCAAACTCGGCAAACCCGCCGCACCCACGTTTTGTGGCCCAAACCTAGAAACCGTCCACCGGTGGTTTTTCTGTGGCTCAACCACCAAACCGACGCCGTAGAGGGGATGCACCGCCCGTTCACCCCGTCCACCAACACGTGTCCCTAGGTCCTCGACCCGAGCCACACCGTGCCCCGCAAGTCTCCGCTCGTCACTGTCCCAGGCTGTCAGCCACCACAGCTGATCCTCAGGCCATCGGTTCCTTAGTCCAAGCCTCGCGTCCGCCCTTCACCGCTCCCGGTCCGTCGGCACGGCACGTCTCTACTTGACCTTCACCTTGCCTTCGATCACTGTCTCCGTGCTCGACACCTGCACAACACAAGCCAAAGAACATGCGCATCAAACCAGTTGACAATCACTCATCACTCAAGATCCGGCATACACCCATGTATCCGCAGGAACGATGTGACACATGGCGGCATCACGAGGCTTCCGTCAAGGTGAAACAAAATGGTGAAGGGCATGAGGCCATCAGATTAGCAAAAATTGTGTTGGCCAATAATACCTTTCAAATTGAGTGGTTCACTCTAAATATCTAAAGGTATATTAGGTATGTGTACTAACCTCTATGAATAAGAGGGGGCTGCCTGAAAGCCCTAGTTTGGTTTTGGTTAATTGATGAAACCTATTTGGTCTAATCCTACTGATAAGCATGTGTGTAGCTAATGAGAAAGGATTATGACCAAGCCATGTGGTGGAGCTAGCAAGGTGGCAACCATGGAGGATGGTGACGGCTACAAGCACTCATGTGATCAAGTGCTCTACCATTGGTGAAATGAAGAAGAGAAAAGATGCCTTGCTCAAGTAGCATATTATTTCTTACTTTTAATTTGAGTATAGTCAAGCCAAACTATCAAGAGGGATACAAACTAGGCTAGCTAGATGTGGTGAAAAGTGCTCATGACGTCTAACGTCTAGTGCCACTTGAGCGATCTATCTTTGCGATGTTGCTAGGATCGAGTGGCGTTGTGAGTGCAAGTAAAAATCCTTTGAAAATTGTTTGTGAAAATGCTAACTGTTGACACCAGATTTTCGCACGCACAAGGATATGACAAGTTGGCCCAGCCAACAGTGAAGAAAGGATTCGGCAAGCAATCGGGCGACTATTTGGTCCTCAGGTTTTCGGTAAATGCCTGTGCGGTCGGCTATTTTGCAAAGCGGTAGCTCCATTCGGGAGATGGATATGGCAAGTAAAGCAGGCTTGCGCAAGGAGACACGTGACGATGAAGGACACCGAAAAGAATAGGAATAGGATCTGTATCTTTCCGAATATCATTATGTAAGTCGTAATCGTTTAGGACTCATGTTTCATCCAGGGTATAAATATAAACCCTCGACCATTGTAAAATTGTTCACAACCATATCAATACAAACCGGCCCCGTGCCACCTTCGAGTCCTTAGTCGTGTCGTCGAGTTCTTCGAGAGGAATCATCGATCCGTCGACCTCCGTAAGTCCCGACAACCTTGCTATCATGTCTAGTATCATGGGGTGGATTTAGATATGATGCAAGTAGTCTCGTTTGTTAAGCTTAGTATCGTGCGGCGGATTTAAGCTTATGACGGGAGGTTTTTGCTTGTGCCTTGTATCGTGCGGCGGATTAAGTCATGAGTAAAAATAGTTATCGGCTCTATTAGATTTGGCAGATCTGATAGATTCATTAAGTTATCATGTGTTATATGTTTTATTATTTAATTCTTGTAACACTCTTTTGCCCAATCTAGATTGATCTTTGTTCGGCCTTGTTTCACAAGCTCGCTTGTGTTTTTGTTAATCATAAGATCATGATGGCCGAATCAACTTCCAATCTAGATTGTTACATGTTGCGGGTTCATGCATGTTAGTTACGATTAGACTTTGATAAGACTAGGTATCGTGCGGTAGATGTAGGTTTTAGATTTGTCTGATCGTGCTTGCTTGTTTGTTCCTTCCTCATGGACCCCAACTCGGCTAGTTTGCCGATTTTGGTTACGCTTACACGAGTAATGAGCTTTTATAGATCTGTTCAAATACATACATGCTTTTAGCTTGTTATAATTAGATTGTATCATGCAGTGGATTAATCTAATTATAAGAAGTGGTGTAGACTTATGGCAACTGGTATCATGTGGTGGATTAGCTTCGCTTGAGTTTATGCTTGACGGGTTTGTGAAGGCTAGACGTGCGGCAGACTAGTCGGATTAATCTATGCATGTGTTATTTGAATAGATTTATATTTGCAAGTTGCCTGTTTACAATGCTTTAATGACACATTTCATCTGTGCAAACATGTCTTCTTTTACATGTGCATTCAGCAGTTGATATGCTTTACATGCTCTGTTTTCATACTAGCTGAATGACTCTATAAACATGCTCTGACAGACAGCTTCTATAGCTGTGTGCCGTCGTGATTGGCTTTCAAAGCCGTACATATGGAACTGTCTGGTCTCACCCAACATGTTCTATTGGTATTCTCACAGTTTTATCCCTTGTTGGTTCTCAGATCAAACCGACTGGCACGTCTCCGGATTCAACACACTCCGGGCACCTGATTGAAGCCAGCTTTTTTGGCTTGCTGTGTGTTAGGTGCAAGGTGTCATATTTTGCGTCAACACACTTTTTGGCACGCTCGGTGGGACAACTATGTTTCAAGATGCCTGAGGTCAACGGCGATCAGGTCCTGGATGTGACCATGGATGACTTGCCATTAGATTTGAAAAGTTTAGTGCAACAGACTTGTGATGAACTTCAGAGCAAGTGTCTGATGACTTTTTCCAAGAACAAGTGTGGCAAGGTCTTCTAGAAGCAACCGTGCCCAAGAATTCTTCCTCGCCACCAATCCGAGCTGTCCGACAGCACTGAAGAAGAAGCTATTCAGAAGATGACCGGAATAATGTACAAAGCTGTATTAGAAGCCATGACCAATCACCAGTCAGCCTTCTTGAATACCTTCCGTGTCGTCATGGTTAGTACTTTCGGTCCAGCAATGGATAAATGCTTTGAAGAAGCCACTGGTCCGATGCAGGGGCCACTGTTGTTCCCAGTACCTCAACGTCGAAGGATTGCCGAAGATGGCGGAGCTGACACAAGCATAGGTGGGATAGTTCCTCATGAGACGCAACAACCTCCCCAAACTTATGGCCAGCTCACGTTCGGCACAACAGGGAAGGTCCCGCAATCTGCTTCCAGAGTCTCTCCTGCAGCGAACAAGATACAAAGGAATATGTTTGGAGATGGATATCAGGAATTCCTTGATTATAACTCGATCAATGCTCTTCCAAATCTAGGCTACAAGAGTTCAGCAGGACTACATCCTGGGGGGCAAGCGCAAGCAGCTCCAGATTCAAATATTGACCTCATCATGCATAGAATGGCTGATATGATGCAAAATCAATTCGGCCTCAAACCAAAGAATCAGTCATATGCTTACTAGTCCCCTTACCCAGAGTGGTACAATCGGGTAGCACTTCCTCCAAGAGTAAAGCCTCCTACTGATTTCACCAAGTTTTCGGGTCTAGATGACACCAGTACCGTAGAACACATCAGCCGATACTTGATGCAACATGGAGAGGCGTCTATAGATGAAGCTTTGAGGATTCGGTACTTCCCGTTGTCATTGACAGGACTAGCCTTCTCGTGGTTTGCTTCTCTGCCAGCAAATTCTATCAATACGTGGGCAGAGCTAGAACAGAAATTCCACTCTTATTTCTTTACGGGAACCAATGAGAAGAAGTTGGTCGATCTCATGAGTCTAAGGATGAAACCTGGCGAGACACCACAAGAATATCTGCGCAGGTTCAGGGAGACCAAAAATCTTTGCTATTCCTTGAATATACCAGATGATCAATTGCCGGGGATAGCCATAGCTGGCATGTTGCCGAGTATCAAGGAGAAACTATTCGGCATGAATTTTGATGACCTTGGGCAGCTATCACAATGGTTGGCAATGATGAGTAGTCAAGCCCAAGGGTTTAGAAGGAATAGTCAATTCCAGAAGGGAGATGTGGCTGCCGAAATGTATCAGGCTTTCTTAGAGGAGGCAACTGAGTATGATGGTGAAGATGAGGTAGCTGCAGCCGAGATAGTCTGGGCTAAAGAGCCGACTTAAGTCAACCAGCGATGGCTAAGACAACAAAAAGGTACTTATGACTTTGATGTTTCCAAGTCTGATAAATTATTTGAATACTTATTGAAGGAAGGACGCATCAAGTTGCCGGAAGGTCATCCTATGTTGTACCCTGAAGGGGTCAAGGACAACAAGTATTGTGGTTTCCATAATACTAAATCCCACTCCATAAACGATTGTCGAGTGTTCAGAGTGCGGATCTAGAAAGCTATCCAGGACGGGCATCTGAAGTTTGATGGGAAGATGAAAGTCGATGGTAGCCCTTTTGGACAGAATACTATGTCCTTCTCTGTTAATATGGTTAACGCAGCTGACCCCAGGGGCAAAAACAAGATGAAAATGTTAACTTCTGATAGAGCGAGAGAAGCTGGTACTGTTGACCCTGATCGACAAATCACAGATAAAGAATTTCGGCAACAAGTTCATTTTCAAAATAGCCGAACTGAGAAGGGTGAGGCTTCCAGGCCCAGGGTCACGACGCGCATTCTATTGAATAAGTGGCGCCGGGAGCAAGAGCGGTACCAAAAGCAGAGGTTTCATGAAGAACAAAAGTTCCTAGAGAAACAACAGAGGTATGAGGAAGAGATATACCGAGAGGAACGAGAACATATGAGGGAACAAGAGCAATCACACTGGGAATGCTCGTTCTTCAAATATTGTTGGGACGAAGGCTTGAAGCTGCCTGCTAAGAACAACTGCCATGAATGCAGTGATCAATATTCTGGGTATAGGCAGTCTCGAGTCAACCGTCGTTCGGTCCATGAAAGGCTTGGGGCATGAATCCTTGAGGACGACCGGCGCTTAAAAATAAACAGTTCCGAGAATCGGCAAGGAAGAGGATTTGACGATCGAAATTGGGCTTGCACTGGAGAAGAAGAATACCACGAGTATGTCTGGCAGAAAGGACAGTGGTGTCCACCAGGATTGAGAAAGAGCCAGAAGCGAAGAGTGCAACGCTTAAGGAACAGGGAACTGGCACAGACAAGCATCAAAGCGAAGCAGATTTGGTGTCCTAAGGAAAAGCCTAATGGAGGTGATCATTCGGCTGATGCGTGCATGGCATTCTTTCTTCCATCGGAATTTATTGCTCCCGAAGATCAAGATGTCCAGGAGGAAATGTATTCAGATTTCGACGAAGATGAATTCCAAGATCTGTTAGCTCATCTTGTTTTGGCTCATCGTGCAGTTTTTGACAAACCAGCTAAACATCGACACCTGAAGCCATTATATATGAGGGGGTATGTTAATGGCAAGCCATTGACCAAGATGTTCATTGATGGAGGGGCTACTATAAATATCATGCCATATACTACCTTTAGAAAACTCGGGATGTCAAATGAAGATTTATTGAAGACCGACATGGTGCTGAGAGACTTTGCTGGTAATTCTTCTGACACTCGGGGGGTAGTTCATGTTGAATTGACGATCGGATCCAAGACCTTGATTACTACCTTCTTCGTCATTGATGGCAAGGGGGCATACAGTTTGCTCTTAGGAAGAGATTGGATACATGCAAACTGCTGTGTGTCGTCAACTATGCACCAGTTCCTCATCCAGTGGATTGGAGATGACATCGAAATTGTCCATGCTGATGATTCGGTGAGTATTGCCAATGCAGAACCCATCTACTGGGAGTATGATGGTGTCGAGTGTTTCTCTGGAAGAGCTTGGGAAGCAGGTCCTGTGAACGTTTTCAACAAGGACCAGTAGCCGATTCTAACGATCGGCTCTCAGAGCAATTTTTGAATAAATAATCCAACTGATTGTGATGGAGAAAAGTCGAGACCAAGTTTCATGTCGACTGACAAAGAATAAAGTGTTGGTGATGAAGCCAAAATAGGACCAACGTGAGCAAGTTTGAGTCTCGAACGTGTTGAACTTTTGAAAGGATTTTGCTTATTTCTCCATTCCCAAAACTCAAGAAGGATCAGAGGGAATTTGTATGAAGTGACGTACAACAGAAAATGTTGATGAAATTGAAGAATATATGAAGGCACTTCCACGACTTGATGATCATTTCAAGTTGTACGTGGCGGCCGATAGCCTTACAGTAGGATCGGCCCTTACATTAAGTTTAAAGGGAAGAGATGAGTAGCAGCTAGCTTTAGCCGAAAATGTTACACCCAGAGGAGGGTATTCGGCTGTAAAGAAATTTTCTTCATATATACGTCACTCGTGGATTAAGCTTCGGCACTATTCGTTAAAAGCTGAACGCGTGGAGATTGTATGTGGAACGAATTCAAGAATATTTATAGCCAATGTAAAGCATCGTCTTTAGCAGAAAAAACGCTTTAACAATTTGGAATATAGCCGATATTATTTATATCGCCTTTAGCACAGAAAAATGTTCGTAACCTTGGTGACCCTAGAATTTTTTCAAGTTGGCAGGTTTATCAGGAGAAAAAAAAAGGTGAAGTGCAGTAAGTAAGATACTGAGCGACGTGACATGGTAGAACAAGATCTAGTCGGATAGGCTGACGTCACGTGATCGGGAAACATTTCTCTAGATAAATATTGCGATCGGTAAAGTCACTGAGGTATCCGTCTGCAAGGCCGATTGATAGGGAAGAGTAGTCCTCTTTGGTCCAAGAGCTCATTGCTGCTAGCCCGAGGGGAGCGTCGACGTGTATCCCTTGAACAAACAGCCTGATCTATGCGGCTATCTACAGCATCAAGAAAAGCTGGCAAGAGGAAAGGGTGCGTCAGGCAAGGCAAGCTCAACCAGGGGAAGAAGGCCAAGGTTTGCTGAGGTGAATTATCAAACTCAGAATCTGGTAGCATAGAAGGGTTGAGAGAGGCTATTGGAACTATCGTTTCTAGAAAGGGAACCCGAGCCTGGCTGGGAGAAGACTTCGCTCTGGGGAGAAAGTGGACAGCGAATCAGGAATTGATAATTGGGAACAGGCTATTACAAGGGGGCAAGAGATCAATTTTTTGCCCATAACGCTGATGAGTTTGACTTCCTCCTGCTTCGTCTCCAGTGGGATGCCTGCTGTGATCGCCATTGCCTGCCATTGATGGGAACACAAGCGAAGGATTTTATCTTTGGTCTGGACTGAAAGTTGAGAAGTGGAGAATTTGTGAGTCAAACTGTTCGATTGGAATCAGGAGTGATAGCCTGTCTGGAATCGTGCTTATAAAATCATGGCTTGCACGTTGGAGACATCAGATTAGAGTTTTTATAGTTTTATGGGCTGTTTTTAGGCCAGGCTGAATTTTTGATGACTAGAGGGAGTCATGACTCCAGAATCGGGAAGCTGATGAAAATCGGCTAGGAGATTGTCGGTGCATAGAGAGTTTAGTTTCGGTTGATTGTTTGGAAGCTCATCGGCACCAAATCTTTTGAAAGAGCACTATCCTAATATCGTCATGGGTTAGAAGCATAAGAAGGGATTAAAACTTTAGATCTAAAATAACCGATTGCAGCCAAGCGAAGATGATTGTTGTGATTATCAATGATAGCCGATGAGATATGCATCGCTGCTAGAGTAAAAATAAAAAAAACACAATGTACAGGGCAAGACGCATATAGATCTCGAAGGATCAGTCACAGGTTGGATCAGGCAGAAGGACTTTTGATTACAAAGGGGAGAACGCAAGATTACAATAAGGATGGTCAGTTTGTCCACCCCATCCTATACTTAATCGGGAGAGTATGATCGAAAGAATTGGCCAGATCCGTTCCAGCCTCTTTCATATCATCTACAGAGTGTTCTACTCTATCTTCTAGCTCTCGCTCGCAGACATCGAATCTACGGTACTCAGCGCCAGAGTGGATCCGCACGGCATTGAAGGCGAGCGCCGTGCCATACCCCATGCCGACCCTAGAGATGACGGGGAGGATTCGGTTAACTTCATTTACCCGCTTCAGGGTCGTCGTACCTGTCACGTCAGCAGTGATAGCAAGCTTGGTGACGGCGGCCTCGAGGGTGTGGAGTTTAGCTGTCAGAGCTGAAAAGAGGAAGAGTGGGTAAAAACAGGAGGAGAAAAACAAGAAAAAGAGATGATGAAAAATATTTACCGGTGGCTCGATTACGAGCGACGTCACGTTCTCGAAAGATTCGGGTAATCTCCCGATCCTTCCCTTCCAGATCGAATTGAAGATCTGCGATTTTCTGGGTCAGGTTTTCGGAGGAAGCATCGTCGGTCCTCCTAAATAGAAATGATGAAGTAAGAACAGCTGCATCGTTTTCGAATCAAGAGAAGGAAGAAAGGGGCAACCTCCTCTTAGAGGTACTAGAAGCTCCGAACTCAGAGCTATGGTGGCTCGCCTCGGAAGACATCTTCTAGTTGGTTGGAGGATAGCAGAAGAAAAGAGGGTTTTCTGGTTTTGAGAACGAAGCAGAGGAGTTCAGAGTGTACGAGCCGAAACGGAGTGAAAGGGGACTTTAAGGGATCCCAAAGGCGCATCGGGAGATGAATCGGCAAGTACAATAATTATGGTGTGTAAAGATGGATGCTTCCAGAAGTTCCACGTCAGTGCACAAGGAAAGAAGAATTTTGGAATAAATATTTATCCCAAAATTCTTGTGAGGGAAGGATTGGATACGGTAACCCCAAACCAAGTACTAGGTGATGTGGTCACTCAAGACACATACCGTGTGGAATGGGATGAGGGAGCCCAAGAGGAAGAGAAGAAGAAGAATACCGTGGCATTCAAGGCGTCATCCTCCAAGAGCAAGAGCAAGGGCAAAGCAAAGGAGGAAAGCGATGATGAAGCTAGCACAAGCGGAAATGAGTTGGATGATGAAGAAATAGCTCTTTTTGTCAAGAAGTTTGGCAAGTTCATGAAGAAGAAGGGCTTTGGGGCAAGAAAGAGAAGAGATACAACCAAGAGCTCAACTAGAAGGTGCTATCGATGCAAGAGCAAAGATCATTTCATTGCGGATTGTCCACAATCTAGTGATGATGAAGATGATCACAAGAATAACAAGAAGGATAAGAAGGAGAAGAAGGAGAAGAAGAAAGAAAAGAAGAAGGGTGGATCCTATGTTGTGACATGGGATAGTGATGCTTCCTCAAGCGATGATGGTGATTCTAGTGATGATGAGAGGAAGACCACCAAGAAGAAGGCTATGGCTAGTCTTGCTATCTCAAGCAAGCCTTCTATCTTCGACGCTCCATCGACGTGCTTCATGGCTAAGGCTGCTAAGGTATCATTTGATGAGAGTGAGAGTGATGATGATGAGGAGTACTCAAAGGAGGACCTCATGAGCATGCTACAAGATGCTCACTCTTACATTGAGACTAAGAGGAAGGATTGCAAAGAATTGTGCAAGGCCAACAAGGCTCTTGAGCAATCCTTTGATGAGCTCAAGTATACTCATGAGAGGCTAGAGGAAGCCCATGAGAAGCTTGATCAAGCTCACACTAGGCTTAAGGAAGCCCAGTCCTCCCCCCTTGATCAAAGTAAGATTGAGGATGTTGTAGAGACATGCAATGTAGGAGTTACATGTGATATACTTGATGAATCTTTTATGCTTCTATCATTGTTGCTCCCACAAATGCATCATCATCGTCTAGCTCAACTAAAATGTCTACTTCTACTACTTGTGATTGATCATTAATAGTAGAAAATAAGAACCTTAAGAACAAGGTTAATGAGCTCACTCATGCCTTAGGAAATGCCTAAGGTGGAGATGCCCGCTTGCTTAAGTGCTTGGGTAGCCAAAGGTGTCCATTCAACAAGGAGGGACTTGGCTATACCCCCAAGAAGGGCAAGGCGGCTTTTGCTCCTCACAAGACTTGTTTTGTGAAGAGCAACGGTCGGTTTTGCAATAGTTGCAAGCAATCCGGGCATATAGAGAAAAATTGTTTTAACAAGAATAAAAACAAGAACCATGCTCATGTTACATCTATTTGCTTTGATTCTTGTTATATGCTTACTAAGGGCACTAATGGCGTGAAGGCTAAGTACATTGGTGCACCCATGGTTGGCCCAAAGAAGAAGGCAATTTGGGTGCCCAAGAGCTTGGTGACTAACCTTGGAGGACCCAAAAAGATTTGGGTACCTAAGAAGAATTGATCTCTCTTGTAGGTAAACTATAAAGATGGAGGAAGGCATTGGGTACTTGATAGTGGGTGCACTCAACACATGACCGGAGATGGCAGAATGTTCAAATCAATCAACACTAGTGGCAATGATCATGCAGATGCTATCACATTTTGTGACTGCAAGAAAGGCAAGGTCAAAGGCTTGGGCAAGATTGTAATATCTAATGACTTGAGCATCTCCAATGTACTTTTGGTGGAATCTCTCAAATTCAATTTGTTGTCAGTGGCAAAATTGTGTGATTTGGGATTCAAATGCATATTTGGTGTTGATGATGTGGAGATTGTGAGTGTTGATGGAAGTGATGTGATCTTCAAAGGATTTAGATATGAGAATCTCTATTTGGTGGACTTTGATGCTAGTGAAGCTCAATTGACAACATGCTTATTCACCAAATCAAATATGGGTTGCCTTTGGCATAGGTGATTGGGACATGTTGGAATGAAGCAACTAAAGAGGCTAGTGAAGCATGACATGGTGAGAGGGCTAAAAGATGTACACTTTGAGAAGGACAAGCTATGTAGTGCATGCCAAATGGGAAAGCAAGTTGGAAACACTCATCCTAATAAAGGAATGATGACTACTACACATGGACTTGTTTGGACCAACCACATATGCAAGTATTGGGGGAAACAAGTATGGATTTGTGATAGTGGATGACTACACAAGATACACATGGGTATTCTTTCTTGTTGATAAAAGTGAAGTGTTTGGGGTATTCAAACCTTTGTCAAGAGAAGTCAAAATGAGTTTGATAGAAGAATCAAGAAAGTGAGAAGTGATAATGGAAGTGAGTTTAGAAACACAAAGGTTGATGAGCTGTGTGATGAGTTTGGAATCAAGCATCAATTCTCGGCCAAGTATACACCTCAATCCAATGGGATAGTTGAAAGAAAGAATAGCACACTCATTGATATGTCAAGATCCATGCTTAGTGAATACAATGTGAGTGATTCTTTTTGGGCCGAAGCAATCAGCACAGCATGTTATTATAGCAACCGGCTCTATTGTCACCCTCTATTGAAGAATACACCATATGAGCTCCTCAATGATAGAAAGCCCAACATTGCTTATTTTTTGGTCTTTGGGTGCAAATGCTACATATTGAAGAAGGGCACAAGACTTGGCAAGTTTGAGAAGAAGTGTGATGAAGGGTTTCTACTTGGTTACTCTACTATAAGCAAAGCATATAGAGTGTGTAACAACACAACAAGAATAGTTGAAGAAGTCCATGATGTTGAGTTTGATGAAACCAATGGTTCCCATGAAGAACAAGATAATTGTTGACACTCAAAAGTGTCACAGATAAAAGATGAATTTAGAAGAAGTGTTCGGCCTGTAATATTAGGGTCGAATTTGTCTTTTGAGAGATCGGATGTTCTAGGTTAAATGGGCCTGATCATTTTGGGTTTCCGATCACTCATGTTATGTCCGAACAAGTGGCCCTGGCCGGAGGCCTTATGGTTGTGACGGATGCTGAGTCCAGAGCTAAATATATGGATCCTTCTCTTGTTAGGACGATTTGTTGATCAGTATGGGCTGATAAAGCCCATTAAGACTGATCTGGTCGATCCAAGGATCGGTGAGATCAGGGTTACCTTGTCACGTCCGGATTGGATTCTATATGTTGATAGAGTACAGATAAGAAACTTGGAGATCGTATCTGGAGATGTTTCCTATTGGGATAAGACCAACCCCCTCTATATATATGAGAGGATCATGGCCGATTGAGGCATCCAACCCTAATCGATCAAAATCAATCTACTATCCCTTTTTACCCCTTTTTCCCTCTACCTTGCTGTTCGGCGCGTCTCCTGGTGAGGCTCGACGGCGTTCTAGGCGGCCTTGCTGGTCCTACAACAACCTCTACGTGCTTCTCCCCGACGGGTCTTCCCGGGAGGAGTTCTAAAGTTATCAACACAGGGGCCTAAAACCCTAGATCGGCCTAAACCGGTCTCTAGATCGGTTTTCGTCGGTTTAGCTAGAGCCTCTGCTGTCTTAGGTTGATCTCCAACCTCTTCGGGCGTACTAGCCCTGCTCGTGTGTGATTCGGATCACTTCCGACGTCAACACACTTTTGGCGACTCCGCTGGGGAAGATCGAAATTTCATCTACTACCAACATGGGCGACAAAGACGGTGCTACTGATAAAGAGAACATCGTCCGTCCTGCGGGCATTGACGAGCTCCCCGGCGAGTTGAACCAACAAGCGCAGGCCAAGCTCGATGCCGTATCGAAGGCTTTCCTGGAAAGCTGCTCTAAAGATCGGCGCGGCAGGGTCACTCAAGACAAGGAACCGAACTTCAGCGAGATCATCCCTACCATGTCAACCGCTGAAGACGCTACTAACAAGGTAAATACCAAGGTACCTAAAGATCCTTACCCTACTCATGCTAATTATTCTGCAATGCTGGTTGATACTTCAAAAACTCTTACCAATACTATCCAGCATTCATTTAAATTGCTTAGTGATCGCATGGATAAGTTAGAAGGTAAAACTGTCGAACCTGAAGTCCCAACCGGGCAACCACAGTTCAGCATGCCTTTTAATTCTTTTAGAGGGTAGACTTCACATATTAATTTTGGACATTTAGGGTCTACTGAGACCAGGTGCGGTGAAGCCGGTACCTCGGCAACTACCAATCACATTCATCATGGAACTGGTCGGACCACACAGACCGACCAGGGTACAGCGACAAATAGGACTTCAAAAGGACAGGGAACAGTGTTGCCCAATCCACCGAAGTCCCCAAGTCACAATCCCATGCATGGTGGTACCTCCGACCTTGCCAACACCGATTTTGGACGGGCCATAAATCGGTTTAAAGAAGAGATAACTAGGTCTCTCGAGACCAGCTTGGGGGTCCAATTTAAGCTTGCCAGGACCACGTATTCTAAACCTTACCCTTCGTGTTTTGATTTTATGAAAGCACCTGACGGTTGGAGAGTACCAGATTTTTATAAGTTTAGTGGTGATGGTAGCAAAACAACTATGGAACATGTCAGCATGTTCCTCGCACAAATGGGCGAAGCCAGTACTTTAGATTATATGAATGCACGACATTTTCCTCTGTCTCTTACCGGCACGGCTTTCGCCTAGTTTACGTCACTGCCGGAATGCACCATAGGTTCTTGGGCCGAGTTAGAAGAAAAATTTCATAATCACTTTTATGACGGAGTCCAAGAAACTAGGTTATCACATCTCACATCGGTTTGACAAGGACATGGCGAGTATGTGGTTGACTTCTTTAAGCATTTTAAAGAAATCAAGAACCGATGTTTCCATTTGATGATCTCCGACAGAGATCTAACAGATCTATGCCTCGCCGGTCTACATCGGGAGATCAAGGATAAACTTGAACATCATGATTTCTTTAATGTAAATCAGCTGTTACAGAAGGTCATTTCAATAGAATTGCGCCTTAAAGAACCTTACGATCCTCATAAGACTCATCGATCGGGTGTGCATATTGCCGAGATAAACTCTAATAATTCCGACGATGAGTCTAAAGACTGTTACGCTGCTGAATTTTTATGGCCAGCGCAGAATAAACTAATTACTTGTCCTTCCCTTAAACCAATTCAAAAGAATCGGGGTGAGGAAGTAAAGTTTACTTTTGATTTCTCTAAATGTGACCGAATATTCGATGAATTACTTAAATTCGGTTATCTCAAAATTAATTATACTTTGCCATCACCCGACGAATTGAAGAGAAGGGCTTATTGCAAGTATCATAATTCTTTCTCTCATGCCACTAACGATTGTAATGTTTTTCATCGACAGGTCCAATTGGCCCTTAATGAAGGATGATTGAGTCTTATTGAGATGCAGATCAACACTTCCCCTTTCCCAGTTCATATGGTGGAAGCAGGAAATCCTGCTGTTCTGATTCGTCCAGAGCAGGCCGATACGACCAAAGGGAAGAATGTGGTCATCGGTGAACCACGAGTTGCACCGAATGTTGAGAGTGATTCGGGACGCAAGGTGGTGCTTGAGAAGGGTGATGATGGGAAAAGCAAGCTCACAATCACTGCAGGGTCAGCACGACACATGCATAGACAGAGATATTTTGAAACCAGGGCGGCACAACAGAGACCGACCAGGTCGGGCTCTCAGACCGACCAGTTTGGTTCATCTTCAAAGCAGCCAGTGCAGAGGGCCGACCAGGTCAAGCCGGTCTCTCCTAACCCCAGTGGGACTAATAGATCGACTGATGTAGTCGGTTTAGCCAGTTCTAAAGACCCTACGCCCTCCGGAGTACATGTCGTTCGCACATTTGTCCCGCAGAAGCCCGAGGTCGGTACTTGGAAGACTAATGCGGATAAGAGCAAGGGGGAAATTGCTAGAGAACCGTGCACCTTTGATAAGCTCATGGCCAAATACAAATAGCAAAAGGCCGATTCCCAGAATCGGCCCTTAAAAAAAGAGAGTATACTCCTCCGAAGCGTGAGGATGAGAAATCTAAACAGATGATGGTGTCCCAGGCGGTGTCTCCGGCACCGAAGACTAACCCTTATTATCATCAGTGGGCCCCTCCTATTTCACCACCACCACAATGGGGTCCTCAAGGAGTATGGGTACCTTACCCTATGCCGACACATATGTATTACCAACTAGGATGGGGAATGCCTACCAATCAGCCTACAAGGGTCTCAGTGTTCGATCGTTTGGGTGATCGGCCAAGCTCTCGTAACTCAAACCAGAATCGGCTGATCACGTCAAGGACTTTAACCCCTCAGGAAACGGGGAAGGCGCAAATGCGATAGATTTATGTACCTAAGAAGGTGCAAAGTGTCCCCATTATATCTCCGACTAGATCCGATCCTGTACCCACTATTATGATCGGGTCTATGCAGGTTCCTCTTGCCAATGAACCCGAGCCGATGGCGGTCGAGGGACCAACTGCAGAAAAGGTCCCAGAAGCTCAAGATACTTCAACTGAGGCAGAGGTAGAAAAGCCTGTTGAGCGTGATCCCAAATACATGCAGCCCAGGTGGTGTCCTCCTGGTTTGACTAAAACTCAGCGAAGGAAGCTGCAGAGGGCCCGCTGCAACAAACAGAGGAGGGAACGGCTTGACAAAATGAGGGAAGACATATTCAACTCAATGCATCCTATTTTCCCTCAGGGCAAGCGAGGGGGTGAAGAGTCGACTTGTAATCAAAAGCCGACTTTAACAATTGTAGAGCTAAACAGGTCGGATCCTGAACCGAACAGTTTGAACACCGAATCTACTGGAGTGGCTTCGGAGTCAATCAGGTCGAACACCGACCCGACCACTTCAAGACCGGTGCCGACCAGTTTAGGGGTCGAGCAGGTTGAATCGGCTGCTACTGGCTTAAGAACTGAGCCGACCCGACCAGAATCCAAAGCCAAGTCGGTTCCTGATGTTTCGATCAGATCCGACACGTCTCTTGATAACCCTGTTTCCTCTACTGGTATTGTTGCGTCCAGTGAAGAATTACCTGAAGAACAAGATGAGGAGATGGTGGACTATGAACCTTCCCCAGAAAGGGCGAAGGTCAATGTTGTGTACTTATCGGTCGACTACTACGTGGTCGGAGATGATTCGACAGCGGCAGAGTTCAACTTCGCTACACAGTCTGCTGTGTTCCAAAAGCCGAAGGAATCTGTCAATCATATTAAGCCATTGCATATAAAGGGTCACATCAATGGTACACCAGTTCACAGGATGCTGGTCGACAGCAGGGCGATCGTAAATTTGATGCTATACTCGCTTTACCTGAAGCTTGGTGGCGTCGATGAAGAGCTGATCAAGACCAACATTACTATCACTGGAGTCGGAGGAGGAGATCCTATTCCGGCCAAAGGAGTCGCGTCCATGGAGCTGACCATTGGGAGCAAGACTTTGGCCACTGCTTTCTTCGTCGCCGACATACTCCCTCCGTATCGGTTTTAGATGACGTTTTGGACAAGGTTTGAGTCAAACATTGGAAATATAAATCATGAATAACTTTTAAATTATTGAGTTTAGAGATATAAAATTCATATAAATAAATTTGTCTTGAAAAGTACTTTCATAAAAGTATACATATACCATTTTATAACAAATAATTTTAAAAATACAAGTGGTCAAAGTTGCACTTTGGAGACCGTGTCGCTGTCCTAAACTTCATCTAAATGCGATACGGAGGGAGTACAAGGTAGCTACAACCTTATACTTGGGCGTGAATGGATTCATGCTAATCGGTGCATACCTTCTAGCCTACATCAGTTTCTCATTCAATGGGTGGGGGACGATGTTGAGGTGGTGCACTCGGATTCATCGGCCTATGTAGCTACGGCTGATGCTCCTTTGCTCGGGGGGCATGACACTATTGCTTGTTTATCTGGTCGGGACCTTTCTGATTTCCAGTTTGTTAGTGTTACTAGGGAAGGTTTTGTACCAGTGTCCTTAAAGCCGATTGATAATCGGTTCAACATTATCATGTAATTTAATGGATGCTAATGTTGATTGGTTAAAACATCATGTTGAACAATATCGGACCAATAAGACCGATACTTGTGAGGCTATTGACGATTTTGATGAGCTCAATAAGTTGGGCCAAGGTTTCACGTCGGCCGACCCTTTAGAACAGGTAGATATTGGGGATGGTTCTGTACGTAGGCCGACCTTTGTAAATCAAAGTCTTGAGGCCGATTATAAGCTAAGATTAATCGCCCTTTTAAAAGAATTTGTTGATTGCTTTGCATGGAATTATACGGAGATGCCCGGATTAAGTCGAGAACTTGTCGAGCATCGGCTTCCTATCAAGCCGGGGTTCCGACCGTTCAAGCAGCATCCTCGCCGCTTTAATTCTATAATATATGACCGGATTAAAGAGGAAATTAATCGGTTATTGCAAGCGGGGTTTATCCAACCATGCAGATATGCGGAGTGGGCTCTAATATCGTGCCTGTGGAGAAGAAAGACACTGGGAAAATCAGGGTTTGCATTGATTTTAGATATTTAAATAGAACCACTACCAAAGATGAGTATCCTATGCCTATAGCCGATATGTTGATTAATGACACTTCAGGATATCAGGTTGTCAGTTTCCTTGACGGCAACGCTGGTTATAATCAGATATTCATGGCCGAAGAGGACATGTCCAAAACGGCCTTTATTTGTCCTGGGTTTGTAAGTCTTTTTGAATGGGTTATGATGACATTTGGTTTCAAGAACGCAGGTGCTACCTACCAACGCGTTATGAATCTGTTTTTTCATGATTTAATTGGAATAATCATGGAATGTATATTGATGACATTGTGATCAAATCGGCTGCTCATGTATCTCATTTAGCCGATTTGCGTTTAGCGTTTGAGAGAATACGCCGCTATGGTTTGAAGATGAACCCACTAAAATGTGCTTTTGGTGTATCGGCTGGGAAATTTTTAGGATCTATCATTCATGATAAAGGCATATAGATTGATCCTAAAAGGATAGAAAAGATCAAGAAAGTTCAAGCGCCTACATGTAAGAAGGACTTGCAGAAGTTCTTGGGAAAAGTGAACTACTTGAGGAGATTTATTGCAAACTTGTCCGAGAAAATTATTCATTTTACCCCTATATTAAAGCCGAAGAGTGAAACTGAGTTCACTTGGGGGGCAGAGCAACAAGAAGCATTTGAAAAGATAAAGGAATATTTGTCATCTCCACCAGTTCTTCGGGCGCCTAAGAGAGTAATCCCTTTCAGGTTATATATCGCCGCCGAAGAGAAGGTCATTGGAGTTGTCTTAACACAAGAAGATGGAGGTAAAGAATACGTAATTGCTTATATTGGTCATCGTCTTCTTGATCCCGAGACAAGGTACGCCCATATTGAAAAATTATGTTTATCCTTGTACTGTGCTTGCGCTAAAATGAGACACTATTTACTATCTAGTACATGTGTCGTTGCATGCCAGGCCGATGTAATTAAGCAGATGTTATATCGGCCAATCCTTAGAGGATGGATTGGTAAGTGGGCGTATGCGCTGATTGCGTTTGACTTGACTTATAAACCATTGAAAATGTTAAAGGGTCAAGTTCTTGCTGATTTCATTGTTGAGCACGGTATTAATTTAGAAGATGAAATTAGTTATTTTACTTTTACTCCATGGAAACTTTATTTTGATGGATCGGCTTGTAAGGAGGGCCAAGGTGTTGGCGTGGTTATCATTTCTCCTAATGGTGCTGAATTTGAAATGCTAAGCCAATTAAATTATCTTTGCACCAATAATCAAGCCAAGTATGAAGCTCTATTATTCGGTTTGGAGATATTATGTTCCATGGAGGTTAAACATGTTGAGGCTTATGGCGATTCCTTGCTAGTAGTGCAACAGGTTGCTGGTGAATTTCAATGTCTAGAAGGGTCGTCAAATATTTATCTTGACATGTGCCTTGATATCATTACTCATTTTACCGAATTCCAGATTCGGCATATACCAAGGCATAAAAATCATAAAGTCAACATGTTAGCTCAACAAGCATCTGGCTATAGCGTCAACAAACATAATTTTCACATAAAGCCGATGCAACAGCATACAGGAGTATTGTCGGCTCCTATAGCCGACCAGTTTGTTTTACAACCAGTTCGGCCGCCTTACCCCGGAGACCAGGTACATGTTAAGCATACTTGGGTAGACATTATGGCCGACCAGGTTGTTTATGAATCAAGTCAGTTAATTCGTCCGATTGACCTGGTCAATCATGGAACAATTAATCTGTCTGAAAGAACTCTAAATCGGTCTGAATCAAGTTCTAATGAAGGTGGAACTGATTTAGAAGATTGGAGGACTCCCTTGATAAAATATCTCAATAATCCAAGTACTAAGGTTGATCAAAGTGTTTGGTGGAGTGCATTTAAATATATACTGCACAATGATGAGCTTTATCGAAGGACTGCCGAAGACTTGTTACTTAAGTGTTTGGGATCTGATCAAGCAAAGGTAGCTATGGGAGAAGTTCATGAAGGTATTTGTGGTACACATCAATCGGCACCAAAAATGAAATGGTTATTGCGTAGAGCTGGGTTTTATTGGCCCACAATGATGGCTGATTATTTTCGTTACTACAAAGGATGTGGAGAATGTCAACAGTTTGGAAACATACAACTTGCACCTGCTGCTATGCTTCATCCTATTATCAAACCGTGGCCTTTTCGTGGTTGGGGGCTAGAGTTCATTGGCCAAATTCATCCCCCATCTTCAAAGGGACATCGTTTTGTTTTGGTCACTACAGATTACTTCACTAAGTGGACTGAAGCGGTGCCTTTGAAGAATATGACGCACAAGGAGGTGATTGAGTTTATTACGGAGCATATTATACATAGATTCGGCATACCTCAAACGTTAACTACAGATCAAGGAACATCTTTTATTTCTAAAGAGGTACGAGATTTTTGCTGAATTATACAAAAAAAATGCTCAATTCGTCTCCATACTATGCTCAAGCTAATGGCCAGGCTGAGTCTAGTAATAATACTTTGATCAAGCTTATCAAAAAGAAGATTGAGGATAACCCAAGGAGGTGGCATGAGGTTTTGTCTGAAGCTTTATGGGCTCATAGTGTGTCAAGACATGGTGCTACAAAAGTTACTCATTTCAAGCTGGTATATGGGCAAGAAGCAGTGTTGCCCGTCGAGGTAAATCTAGATGCATATAGACTGGCTAAACAGAATGATTTATCTGCTGTTATGTATCATGATGCCATGATGGACAACATTGATGAAGTAACCGATAAGAGATTAAAGGCTCTTAAGGAGATGGAGAAAGACAAAGCCCGGGTTGCCAGAGCTTACAACAAAAAGGTGAAGAGCAAATCGTTACAAGTGGGAGAATTGGTGTGGAAGACTATATTACCACTTGGGTCGAGGAGCAGCAAGTTCGGCAAGTGGTCACCGAGCTGGTAGGGTCCTTATAAAGTGATCAAAGTGGTATTTGGAAATGCATATATGCTGGAGACGTTACAAGGTGAAAGTCTCCCGAGAGCAATAAACGGGAGGTATTTGAAAAAAATACTTTCCAAGTGTTTGGCAAGAAGCCTGAGTGCCTTCCAAGCAATGGCCGATACATGTATCGCCCTTAGAACAAAAATAGTTGGAATATTTATCCTTAAATATCGAATAACCGATGAGTTGGACATCGTTGTTATTCGGTTTGTTTTTAGGTTCTACCAAATATCACCTAAAAACAGGGGGGCATATGTTGACACTCAGAAGTGTCACAGATAAAAGATGAATTTAGAAGAAGTGTTCGGCCTGTAATATTAGGGTCGAATTTGTCTTTTGAGAGATCAGATGTTCTAGGTTAAATGGTTCTGATCATTTTGGGTTTCCGATCACTCATATTATGTCCGACCAGGTGGCCCTGGTCGGAGGCCTTATGGTTGTGATGGATGCTGAGTCCAGTGCTAAATATATGGATCCTTCTCTTGTTAGGACGATTTGTTGATCAGTATGGGATGATAAAGCCCATTAAGACCGATCCGGTCGATCCAAGGATCGGTGAGATCAGGGTTACCTTGTCACGTGCGGATTGGATTCTATATGTTGATAGAGTCCGGATATAGGAAACTTGGAGATAGTATCTGGAGATGTTTCCTATTGGGATAAGACCAACCCCCTCTATATATATGAGAGGATCATGGCCGATTGAGGCATCCAACCCTAATCGATCAAAATCAATCTACTATCCCTTTTTACCCCTTTTTCCCTCTACCTTGTTGTTCACCGCGTCTCCCGGTGAGGCTCGATGGCGTTCTAGGCGGCCTAGCTGGTCCTAGAACAACCTCTACGTGCTTCTCCCCGACGAGTCTTCCCGAGAGGAGTTCTAGAGTTATCAACACAGGGGCATAAAACCCTAGATCGACCTAAACCGGTCTCTAGATCGGTTTTTGTCGGTTTAGCCAGAGCCTCTGCTGTCTTAGGTTGATCTGCAACCTCTTCGGGCGTACTAGCCCTGCTGGTGTGTGATTTGGATCACTTCCGGCATCAACAATAATCTAGATGATGTGAGAGGAACACAATTGGTGGAAGCTATGAAGAACATGGACATTGGTGATATAAGGCCAAAGCAAGTAATTGACATTGAAGATGACAAAGATCAAGTGCTCTCTCCTCCAACCATACATGGAAATGATGTTGCAAGCTCTAGTGGTTCTCAGGATCAACAAGATGCTAGTGGGTCTTAAATGGCTCATCCAAGTGCAAGTAAAAGTGTCCAACCGCAACAAGTGCTCCAACCAACACATATTGCATGTAACACCCTAAAATTTTCTCCAAAACAAAATAGGTGAAAATGATTTAATTATGATTTTTGTGAAGCATTTAACCTAGGGGTTAAATAATTTTTGTTGAATTAAAATAGTAGTGGCAACATGTTTATGCATTCATGCTGGTGCATTATATTTATTGAAGTGACTGGTTTTTGCCAAAATTCAAAATGAATTCAAACTCCTTTGAAATTTATTTGAAAAGCTTGGAAATAAAATGAAAAGGAATTTATTTCTCTCTCCCCTCTCCCTCTTCCTTTCCGGCCCAGGCGGCCTGGCGGCCCAACAGCCGGCGCGCCCTCCCCCCTTCCCTTCCTTCCCGCGCTGGGCTTCCCTCCCCCTTCTCTCCATCGCGCGCGGCCCGC
The DNA here is from genome assembly GCA_009763385.1 of Coix lacryma-jobi var. lacryma-jobi. Classification (NCBI taxonomy): domain Eukaryota; kingdom Viridiplantae; phylum Streptophyta; class Magnoliopsida; order Poales; family Poaceae; genus Coix; species Coix lacryma-jobi. The sequence goes on from VDCT01001211.1 coordinate 300,311, forward strand.
AGGCCGGCCCGCTCGGCGCCGCTGCAACCACCCGCGCGCCCTCTCCTCCCTCTCTCTCGCTGGCAGCCCGTCCCCACCTGTCGGCGCCTCCCCTTTCCCCCTCCGCGCGACGCCGCCCGCAGCGCAACCGCCGCGGCCGCACGCTCCCGCTTCGCCCGCGCCCACTCCCACGACCTCGCCTCTCCCTCGTCCATATAGTGGACGCGGTCTCCTGCCCGCTCCTCTTTTCCCCACTCCCGCACCCGTAGAGCCGCGCAGCAGAGCAACCACCCGAGCAATCGCGACCAGAGCACCCGCGCCAAGCTCCGCCGAGCCAGTGCCGAGCGCTCGCCGCCGTTGCCGGCCGTGCTCGCCCTCCCCGGCCCCGTCCTTCACCTCGCCGCGCTCCGCGTCGCGGTAGCGCCGCCGCCGAACCCCTTCTCCCTCTTTCTTGCGCTCGGTTTTGGCCTAACTGCCGTAGCACTCTTGCAGCTCGCTGCCGTCGCCCGGAGCTCCGTCGCCCGCCGTCGTTCCCCGCCGTCCGAGCCTCACCGCCGCCTCCTCCGCCGTGGTGAGGGTTCCCTTGTGCTCCGCTTTCTCCCCACCCTCTTGGTTTGGCTTGTGGTGCCCTCCGAGGCCGGGTCCGCAGGCACCCGCGCGCCATCTATGGCGGGAGCGCGCACGCCGTCGCAAGGCGCCGCGATGTCGCGGCCGGTGCGCGCCGTCGGCTCGCCCGCGCGTTCGCGTCTCCCCGATCTAATCAGGTGCGTCCGTGGCCGATCCAACGGCCTCGGATCGCCGATACCCTTTCGCCGGCCGATTTCGCTAAAGAGACCCCGTGGAAAGCGGGAATCAACCCGCACTCCACCAGGCACTATTCCCTGTGCCTGGAAAATCTTGCAACCAGGCCCTTGTATTTTTGCTCAATTGAGGCGCAGTCCAGCCGACTGCGGATTTGATTTAAAATTCAATTTAAATTCCGATTTAAATTCAAATGGATTTCAGTCTATTTACAGAAATGCCACTACACTGTTTTGCTTATAAAATCCACGTTTTAGCTCCGATTTGATCCGTTCAAATTGCGTTAGCTTCGTAATTTAGTGCTCTATCCGTTTACGTCCCTGTTAGGCCGTTTTGGACAGGTTAGATGTAGGGTCCAAGTTAATCTTGTTTAGGGCTTTAGAAACACCGTTTCGACCGTATCTTTCGCATAGTAACTCCGTTTTCGGTGAACCAAAACTTGTTGTGATCGTAGAAACGCGTACTTCAGTTTTATCAAAGATTTATTTCTGTTTATTACTGTTTGCTGTACTGTTCTAATGATAGCCTTGTTTGCATTGTGTATGTTTGCGCCTGGAATGCGTGGTGATGTTTTGTGATCGAGTAGACGGTGAGTCGGTGTGGTGCGATCAGGACCCCTCTTTCTTCGACCAGCAGGAAGATCAGTCTTTCGACAACCAAGGCAAGTTAGCATGGGATCTCCTTGTTACCTATTTCACTTTACCATTAAATTACTCATTTATGCATGTGTCCAATTGAGCAACCTTAGAGACCCACTTAGCTTTGTTATCTGTGATGTTCTTGACTCCGTGGGATCTTTGCATATGGGTAGAATGCTAGTGCTAACTGACTTATAACTGATCCAGTCCAATGATGAATTTGTTCTCATGATGATATGTTGTTAAACGGTTAATAAAACTTGTTGTTAGCAAAAGCTGGGATTGACAGTGCTACCATGAGTGCTATATGGCTCTGGTTTTAGCTCAGTACACTGGACCTTTTCTAACTTGTTAGCGGTGACCCGAAAGGGCGCATAAGGGGCTTGCCACTTTGGGTGTAGGGCTGCTCCTGTTCCTATGTGTATAGCTGCGATGGCCTTGTGCCATAGGAAAGGGGGGTTACTACATCTGCCTGCCAAGGAAACCTAGCGGCCCTAACATGTTAGACGAACCAACGAAAGGCTTCATAGTGTGCCCCGCCGATCTACCTCGGAAGTGGATCAAGAGGTTGGCCGCCTCGGGCACAAGGGTAACACGGCTTGTGGGTAAAGATGCACAACCTCTGCAGAGTGTAAAACTGTTATAACAGCCGTGCTCACGGTCACGAGCGGCCCGGAAAACTAGCGGAACTATGATACTTGTATAACTATTTACTTTATATTGTTGGTACTTTATGATGTTATATTTATCTTTGATGGACAAATGGATCATGGGTTAAGGGTTAAGCACCATATTCGTTTACCTTAATGCTAAAACTTTGCCAACTTAAAAGCTAACTGCAGTCAGCCAGTGTCTGCCTTTTGAGCCTCATGAACCCTGTGTTAGCTTGCTAAGTACGTGGAGTACTTACGCTTGTTGTTTATCTTCTTTTTGGGTAAAATCCCGGATGGGTAACAGATGAAGGTGCAGTTGGCGACTTCCCAGAGGACTTCTAGGCTAGCTGTTTCCCCCAGTCAGCGTTCCCTGTGGAGTAGATCTTGTTAGCAGTTTAGTTATCTTTTGTTTCGCTTGATGTAAGACTTGTGTTGATACTATCGTTATGTAATAAACAATGTGATGATGCCACCTTCTTGTAATTTGTCTAACTTATGTGTGTGATTGTTTCCTGGGCACACATGAGTACTCCGCCACAATTTTATCCTTAAAATTGGGGTGTGACAAATTGGTATCAAAGCTTTGTTGACTGTAGGACGCGAGCCTAGCTAGGAAATGGCCGTTCTAACACCTTTTTGTTACCTGCTCATGCTTATTTTATTATCTTGTTACTTTATTAAAATTTACATGCTTCTTATTCTTATTCTATTGTGTAAAACTAATTGTTTCCGCTTATCTTGTCTTTAACCATAACGTCAGGATGCCTCGCATGAACACCCGCGCGTACCGTGCCCTTTTCACCGCCAGTGCCAGCCAACCTGCTCCCCCTGTGGTCCACATCCCCGACAGTGACGGTTCCTCTAGCTCCTCCAACACCGCCTTCATCGTGGAGGATGAAGAGTTGACCTCTACCCCGACTGTCTCTGAGGAGCTAGCAGCGCCACCACCGCCCCCTGCAGCAGTTCCTGAGTCTCCAGCTCCGGAGGTGCCAGCACCAGTGGAGGCTGTGCCTGAGGCGCCAGCTCCTGAGGCGCCAGCGCCTGAGGTCCCTGCACCAGAGGCACCCGCTCCTGTGGCGCCTGCCGCTCCACCAGTCGTGGAGGCCCCCGCCGCTCCAGCAGTCCCCGTAGCACCTGCCGCTCCAGCAGCTCCTGCAGCACCGGCCTTTGTGCCAGTGTACCCGGTGGTGCATTCTCCCGCCGCTTCGTCTGCTTCAGCACCAACACCCCCTGCCTCTCCAGTAGTGCAGGTGGTGGATGAAGACCTTGGATGGACTCGTCGCTTCATGTTCAAGAAGCCTGACGAGACAGCATACTACCATAGTATGCTGGTTCGCCTGCTGGAAGAGTACTACCCAGAGTTGGAGGCCAAGCTCCAGTATCACTGTGGCGAGTACACTCATCCTTTGGAGGCCACTTACTGGAAGTCCGACCTAATGGTTACAGGTTGGAATGATGTGGATCAAGCCCATGTCATAGAGTCGGTGTGACGGAACGACCCTAATCCCATGGCCCACGTGTCCCTGTCAACCTCTGACAGCCGAACCCATGTTCCATGTGATTAAGACCTGTTCGCCACCGGGCTACATCAGTGCCCAATGTCCGCAGGATCATCTCACAATTCGGTTACAGCATTGCATACTTTTACAAATAACATCGGAATAAAGAGCGGAAGACTTAAATAACATTAGTTTTACAAAACAGGGTTCCAAATAGAAATTAAGGTGCAGTTATTACAAACCAAGTTCTGATAATAGAAATAGACATAGGCAGCATAGTGGAGAACAACAAGATACTTATAATCACCCAGCCCGAGGGTGTACAACTATTCTTCGGCCTCTTCCTGGACGATGGTCACGCAGCAGGGTGCAAGACACATCGGGGACTCTGTCATACCTGCAGCATGGGTAACAAACCCTGAGTACTGGGGTACTCAACAAGACTTACCCGACTAAAGAAAAAGGGAGAAGACTCAGGAATGAGAGGCTTAGGGTAGTCAAGGTAAGGCTTAAGCAAGATCAAGTATTTTGCAGAAAAGCATTTTTGTAAACATTATTTTATTTTGAAAGATTCAGTATTCCTCAATTTTTCATCATTCATGATTCATTTTACATTTCAAAACATTCCTAGTTGAGAACCACTCTCCGTTGACAGTCAGTGGACCAAGTCTCCATAACCGAGGAGCAACGTTAATCCGGATAAATAATACTCAGCTGAGGATCCCTATCCACACTGCATATGTAGCACCCAAGCTTGCATATGCCAACTCGTCTACCACGATTCCTCCAAGATTGGACCCGGTCCTACGCCACCCGGAAGTACAGTACACCACTCCTTTCCAGGTACGACGACCACGTGGGTACATGCTACTTCCGCCATCTCTCCACTCCCAGTGCGCGGTTGTCGGTCCCAATCAAGGATTTCTCGGAGCCAGAGCTTTCCGAAGTATGTGAATAGTTACAAGTCTTGACCAGCAGGCCCCCATACGGATGGTCCCTAATTTTCCAGCCAGAACTATACCTTGGTCATATCTCACCCAAGCGTAATAGTCCTGTCAGTTTTTCAACCATGTCCCGGTCGGTGTCAACTGTTGAGTCCCGGACTACAACATGACGGCACCGTACGCTCGGACAACCTCTCCTCGCTATTGACTAGGTACGGATCAGATACCTAACCAACAGCCGGGGAGTAAGACCAAAATCCCATAAACATTCCTTAAGTGATCACACTTTTAAAATTGGCATTTTATTGCAAAGTCTAATTCAATAAGCATTGCTAAGCATTTTTCAAATACTTTTGAAAAGCAGGTATCAGGTGTATCAGTGGTCAAGGTGGATAGTGCATCAATTAGGATAACACACAACTCCTATAAACCTAATGCAATAATTTAACTCAAAAGCATTTAAGCAAATCATTTTATAAATTCAAGGAAAGGGTTAAATGCACCGGGGCTTGCCTTGAAGAGCAAAGACAGCTGGCTCAGGGTTGGAGGTGCAGAGGTCGAAGCTCGGGGTAGCCTCAGGGACAGGTTCGTCGGCGGCTGCCTCGATCTTGACTCCTTCTTCGGTGACTATACGAATGCAATGATGCATGCACATGAGTATGCTATCATGAACAATGCAAAACAGGACATACAACATGAACCCTAATCACTTTCTCTATTTTCCTTAATTATTTAAAAAGGTCATTTTATGAAGTTGCTCCAAAAATTACCAAATTAATCACATAAGCTCATTACGGTGTAGATAGATGGCAAAACAAATTTCATAATTTTTGGAGGTCATTAAGGTGCTCAAATAATTCCAGACATTAATTAACAAAAGGCACTATTTAACAATTACAGATAAATGCTCAAAAATCAACTTGTTCTAAAAGGCTTCAAAATTTCACCAGAGACTAAACATGGCATAGGAAGCTCACAAAAATTAGCCTCATGATTTTTGGAGTTATAAATAATTTTCTAAAAATCCAAAACTATCCATTTATTAATTAAAAGAGGGATTTTACATTTTTAAATTCTTGCAGAAAAGTCAAGTTTCATATTTTTATAAAATACTAAACGGTGCAAGGAGCATACCATAATTTTATCAGGATTTAAGGAACAACAGATTAATTCACACAAAAAAGAGAAAACAGAACACTATTCACATCTTTCAGAAAAAGAAAAGAGCACTGTGCTCCTTCTATGAAGGGCTCGGCGAATCGCGCGGGGTTCGGGCGAATCGCGCGGGGCTCGGGCGAAACGGGCTCGGGCGGGACGGAAAGCGACTGCTTCGTCCGAGGCCTGGCCCGGAGGCTCGGGCGAAGCGGAGAGCATGCGCTCGCCGAGGCTTGGCTCGGGCGAAGCGGACTCGGGCGAGACGGAAGGCTCGGGCGAGACGGAAGGCTCGGGCGAAACGGAAAAGCAAGCGTCCGTCCGAGGCCTGACTGGGAGGCTCGGGCGAGACGGAGTGGAAGCAGAGACCGGAGGCTTCGGGTGCTTACCACGGGTCGGAGGCAGGGCTCGAGGGTGTGGCTCGGGGACGTGCTCGAGGGTGAGGCTCGAGGCTGAGGCTCGACACGTGCTCGAGGGTGAGGCTCGAGGCTGAGGCTCGACACGTGCTCGAGGGTGAGGCTCGAGGAAGGAGACGACCGCGGCGGCACTCCGGCGAGTCGGCGATCCTGCGCAACACACGAGACCGCAAGGGCCTGGTTAGAGTCGCGCGGAGCCGAGGAAGCTGACACAGGGGTCAGGGGAAGATGATCGTGGCCGGAGAGGGAGTATTTGACGAACCCGAGTTCACCGGGTTTCCGTCGGAGTTTGGGAAGATGAGGTTACGCCGGGCGATTGGAGACGGGGAAGGTGAAATTGAGGGGTGAGAAAGCTTCACGAGCTCAAGGCGGAGCTTTCGGGCTAGGTGGTTGAACGGCGGAGGGTCTGGAGTGGACTGGCCACGGTGGCGGAGGCGGGTGGCTTCTCCGGCCAGCCGGTGGTGGCTTTTATAGGCGCGGGCAGGGAAGGATGGGTGTCGCACGGGCGCGGATAAGATCGGGCGAAGCACGCGCACTCGATTACACGCTGCAGCGAGGCAGGAGCGTTGCCCAGGGGCCGGGCGCAAGCTCGCCGGCGTTTGGACACGCGGCGGCGGCGAACTGGGAACAGTGGGGGACGGGGCGGAGGTCAACTGGCGCGCGTGCGGGGGCGGCATGATGGCGCGGACGCAGGCGACAAGTCGGGGGCGGGCGTGCGGCTGCCAGGCGTGCGGCGTGCGCAGCGCCGGCGCGCGGCCATGGCCGGGCCCCCCCTCTACGGTGACGAAGATGAACAGGGCTATGCCCTAGGGTTTGACTTTTGGCTGTTCTCTGTATTTTGCAAATTACTTCCAAAACTTGAACTGAGCAGCAAAAACTCAAAACACCAAAGTTGTTCAGAAAAAAGAGATCTACAACTTTGTCAAAAAGAATATTTTCAAAATCCAAATATTTTTTGAATTAAATACGAAATCAGAAAAGGGGACACTTTTAGGATTTGAATAAATTCAAAATTACTTTTGATTTTACATTGAAAGTTGGAAATCTGCAAATATGAAAGTTGTTCCTTTTATCAAAACCTACAACTTTGCTAATATAACCTTTTTCTGAAACTCAATAGTTTTTAAATAAATTTTGAAAACTGAAAAGGGAACAAAACTGGAATTTGAATGAATTTGGATTTACTTCAAACTTTGTACAGAAACTTGAAAATTTGTAAATACCAAAGTTGTTTCTCTTGGCCAGATCTACAACTTTGCTTTTTGGACCAACCCCAAATTTTGAATAATTTTTGAATTACAAAAAGAGGGATAAAATCCAGGGTTTGGAAGTCAGGGTTTTGCAAAGGGATTTGAAATCTGATTTTGGTTTTTGAACTTTGGCCAACACAACAAAACTTCAAGACATCCAACTGAACAAGAATTACACAAAGCTAGGCACAGAGGTGAAATTACCATTTTTGCCCTTATAGGAAGATTTGGGCTTTTAGGGTTTTTGAAAAGAGATTGCTACACAAGTACTAAGCAAACATAAATGCAAGGCAAGAATGATTAATGACTAATGATGATGACATGTCAGGTTAATTACAGTTAAACACCAGAGGTGTTACAGTCGGCTCACAGGACTACTACCAAGCGTGGTGAAGCTCTCGCCAGCATGGAGGACGCAGCACAGGATGCTTTCTTGCATTACCGTGGTCTGCGCTTCCAGTCTATGAGGACTGACCGTTACCGTTACCTGCCCCACAGTGACATGGTGGGCTCGTGGCAGGCCCTGCTTCCACCTGTGGAGTACCCGGTTCTGGTCTCTACCGCCCAGCATGCCTATGAAGTGCAGAGGAAGGCTGACAATGTGCAGGATGACCTGCGCGCTTCACAGAAAGTGATGAGGCGTCTGGAGCGTGAAGTGGATCATCTCCGCGGTGAGCTGGGTCTTCCAGCTGTTTACAAGAAGAAGTACAGAGCCAACGATGCCCCCGGTGGAGCCCAGTAGTTTGCCTACCATGTTTAGTTATCTCGTTAGAAACGTTGTTTAATTTCAGTTTGTGTCTGGTGAACTTTTAGTGGATGTGTTGCTTATGTTAGTGAACTATGTTTGATGGATCTTTGCTTGTGTGTGGTGAAGTATGGGTTTTGTCTGTGCTTCTCCAAGTTTAAAACATATCTCTGTGTTGAATAAAGTTGTTTATTCCTTATCTGTGTTGCTGTTTTCTGGAGCAGTCTGTGGTTATATCAGTATATCTCTTAATCCGTGCTCCCAAAATTTATGAAATTTTTGTGGGAGTATCTAGACTGATGTATCTTTCAAACAAATCTGGAACCAAGTCCTTATCTGTTCGGATCTGGGAGATATGCCTGTTTAAAGTTGATGTTACTGCGCAGTCTGTCACCTAGAACAGGTTCTGTTCAATGCTGTTTTCGGCCCAGAATCTGGTCGAATCTGAGAAAGTGTTCTATATGAGAGTTGTAGCTGGTTTCTTAAGCTTTCCAACGATGTCTGGTTCATCCCTGTGGGATTCCTGTAGCTTGAGTTATGCCCGTTTTAGTGTGCTGCTGTTGTCAAGGATGTGCACAGAAATTTTCAGCAATGTTTATTTATGTTCATATATACATTCTTTGTTGGATATAAAGGTCTAACTCTTGCGCATTTGTTGGTAAGCAGATGGCAGCAAGGGGTGGACGCGGAAGAGGCCGTGGCCGTGGGCGTGGTGCTCCTATGGACCCGCCACCGCCACCGCCGCCAGTGACCATCGAACAGCTGATGGCCACGCAGAATCAGCTTATGCACGCCATGATGAACCGCCTGGATCAGGCGCCCGCTGCAGCACCTCAACCTCTTCAAGTCAGGGACCGTCGAGGAGAGTTCCTGAAGGGCCATCCACCTGTGTTCACTCACGCCTCTGAACCACTGGAGGCGGATGACTGGCTCCGTGCAGTGGAGAAACAGCTGAACATTGCCCAGTGCACCGACTATGAGAAGGTGCTCTATGCCTCGGGGCAACTGCAGGGAGCAGCACAAGATTGGTGGGATGCGTTCATGTTCGGCCGTCCCCAAGATGCTCCAGTTGTTACATGGCAGGAGTTCAAGGAGAACTTCAGATCCTATCACATCCCTGATGGTCTCGTAGAGCTGAAACAAGAGGAGTTCCGCTCCTTGAAGCAAGGGTCCATGTCAGTGGCGGAATACCGCGACAAGTTTGCCCAACTGTCGCGCTATGCCCCACAAGATGTGGCCCAAGACAAAGACAAGCAGCGCCGTTTTCTGAAGGGTCTTTACGATGGGTTGCAGCTCCAGCTCATGTCGAACACCTACCCGAACTATCAGGCCCTGGTCAATAGGGCGATCGTTATTGACAACAAGAGGAAGGAAATGGAGGCAAAGAAAAGAAGCTTCCAAGGCCAGTCATCGGGGAGCAACACTCGTCCCCGAACCAACCCCCAGCAAGGCTACCCCCAGAGGAATCAAGGCTCCTCCAACCAGTGGAACAGGGGACAGCAACCCCAGGGCAACCAGAACCAGCAGCGCCCTCCATACCAACAGCAGTCAGGTGGTCAGCGCTACCAGCAGCAGCCAGGAGGACAGAGGTACCAGCAGCAGGGCAGCCAAGCATCACGCCAGGGAGCACCCAACTCCGCTCCCATGAAGAACGCGGCTCAGCAGAACCCCAACGCTTGCTACCGCTGTGGGGAGGTTGGACACTATGCTCACCAATGTCCCCAGAAGCAGAACCCTCAGGCTCCACAGAACCAAGCAGGAGGTCAGAAGCAGAATGCTCGTCCACCTCACACTGGGCGGGTGAACCATGTGGCTGCTGATAGTGCCCTGGATGCACCGGATGTTATGATGGGTACGTTCAGCATCAACTCAATCCCAGCAACCGTACTTTTTGATTCTGGTGCTTCGCATTCCTTCATTTCACAGTCGTTTGTTAGAATGCATGGTGTGCCTTTATGTGCAATGAAAGAAACAATCATAGTAAACTCACCAGGGGGTAGTATGCCTGCAAATTTTTGGAGCCCCACCTCTAGTGTCAACTTAAGGGGGGTAGAATTTAAAGTAAAGCCTATAGTGCTGAGAACAGCAGGCATAGATCTCATCTTGGGAATGGACTGGATGAAGCAACATGGGGCTGTCATTCAGTGTCAAGAAAGATCAGTTATTGTATCTACACTCAAGGGAGACAGGATCTGTGTGGAAGTGGTGATGCAAGAGCAGCCGACTGCCACCATAAACCAGATGGATGCTAGTGGTGCAGAGCAAGATCGGGTGGTGGACGAGTTCCCTGATGTCTTTCCTGATGATCTGCCAGGTATGCCACCTGATCGCGATGTTGAGTTCATTATTGAATTACTGCCTGGAACTGCGCCAATAGCTAAAAGACCTTATAGAATGGGGGTAAATGAATTAGAAGAGCTTAACAAGCAACTTAAGGAGTTGCTAGAGAAGGGGTATATACGCCCCAGTGCTTCTCCTTGGGGAGCACCTGTGATCTTCGTGGATAAGAAAGATGGTAGCCAGAGAATGTGTGTGGACTATAGGTCTTTAAATGAGGTTACCATTAAAAACAAATACCCTCTACCCCGGATAGACGATCTATTTGACCAACTTAGAGGAGCATGTGTGTTCTCTAAAATAGATCTCAGATCTGGGTATCACCAGTTGAAAATTCGGAACACAGACATTCCTAAGACCGCCTTCACAACGCGGTATGGACTGTATGAGTATACAGTGATGTCTTTTGGACTGACCAATGCCCCAGCTTACTTCATGTATCTGATGAATAAAGTGTTCATGGAATACCTAGACAAGTTCGTGGTGGTATTCATAGATGATATTCTAGTGTTCTCCAAAACAGAGGAGGAACATGCTGAACATCTGAGAATGGTTCTGCAGAAGTTAAGAGAGCATCAACTCTATGCCAAGAGGAGCAAGTGTGAATTTTGGCTGAAAGAAGTCTCTTTCTTAGGGCATGTTGTCTCTAACGGAGGTATATCCATTGATCCTAGCAAGGTGCAAGATGTGTTGGATTGGAACCCGCCAACTAATGCCAGTGAAATCCGAAGTTTCCTAGGTTTGGCCGGGTATTATAGGAGGTTCATTGAAGGATTCTCCAAGCTAGCAAAGCCTATGACTGCCTTGCTAGAAAAGAGTGCTAAGTTTGTGTGGTCTGATAAGTGCCAGGCAAACTTTGAAGAATTGAAGAGGAGATTGACCTCAGCACCAGTCCTAGTTCTGCCAGACTTGAACAAAAGCTTCTCCATCTATTGTGATGCATCTCGTCTGGGACTTGGATGTGTTCTAATGCAAGAAGGAAGAGTAGTAGCCTATGCATCTAGACAGCTGAGAAAGCACGAGGTGAACTATCCAACTCATGACTTGGAGTTAGCAGCTGTTGTCCATGCTCTAAAAATATGGAGACATTATCTAGTTGGACATAAGTGTGATGTGTACACAGATCATAAAAGTCTGAAGTACATATTTACTCAATCAGATCTGAATTTGAGGCAACGCCGTTGGCTAGAATTGATCAAAGACTATGACCTGGAGGTACATTATCACCCAGGAAAGGCCAATGTCGTGGCCGATGCCTTGAGCAGAAAAACTTATGCAAATGGACTGCAAGTGGAATACATGTCAGCAGAGTTGAGAGCTGAAATGGCATATCTTAACCTATGCTTTGCCAACAATGTTGTGGAGATGACAGTTGAACCTACCTTGGAGAAAGAAATCCGTGAGGGTCAATTGAAAGATGAGAAATTGCGAGAGATAGCAGAGAACATAGTGCTTGGGAAGGCACCAGGTTTCAGGATGGATGAAAATGGGACACTATGGTTTGGAAAAAGGATATGTGTGCCTGAAGTGAAAGCTATCCGCGATGCCATCTTGCGAGATGCACATGAATCTGCCTACTCCATACATCCCGGCAGCACCAAAATGTACTTGGATTTGAAGGAAAAGTACTGGTGGTATGGATTGAAGCGAGATGTAGCAGAATATGTGGCCCTATGTGACACCTGTCAGAAGGTCAAAGCTGAACATCAAAGACCAGCAGGATTGTTACAACCTATGCAGATACCCGAGTGGAAATGGGAAGAAGTGGGAATGGACTTTATCACTGGATTACCCCGTACACAGAGAGGCTATGACTCAATATGGGTAATAGTTGACCGTCTCACTAAGGTCGCTCACTTCCTACCAGTTAAAACCACTTACAATGGAGCAAGGTTAGCAGAACTGTACATGGAGAGAATTGTGTCTTTGCATGGTGTTCCAAAGAAAATAGTGTCCGACAGAGGGACACAGTTCACTTCTCATTTTTGGCATCAGGTACACCAATCGTTGGGAACTAAGCTAAATTTCAGCTCTGCATATCACCCACAAACAGATGGGCAGACTGAAAGGATAAATCAGATCTTGGAGGACATGTTGAGAGCATGTGCACTTCAGCATGGGGCTAGTTGGGATAAAAGCCTGCCATATGCTGAATTCTCCTACAACAACAGTCATCAGGAGAGTCTCAAAATGGCTCCTTTTGAGGCCTTATATGGTAGAAAGTGTAGAACTCCCTTGTTCTGGAATCAGACAGGAGAGACTCAAGTGTTTGGACCGGATGTTCTTAGAAATGCTGAAGATCAAGTAAGGACGATCCGGGATAACTTGAGGATAGCTCAGTCCCGACAAAAGAGTTATGCGGATACTCGCAGGAGGGACTTAGTTTTCAAAGTAGGAGACTATGTGTATTTGAAAGTGTCACCCATGAGAAGCGTAAAGAGGTTCAACATGAAAGGAAAGTTGGCACCCAGATACATAGGCCCTTTCCGGATCTTGGCCAGACGTGGAGAAGTGGCCTATCAGCTTCAGTTACCTGAGAGGCTGTCAGGCGTTCATGATGTGTTCCATGTCTCTCAGCTAAAGAAATGTCTGAGGGTGCCGGAAGAGCAAGTTCCCCTGGAAGAGATCAAGATAGGAGAAGATCTCACTTATGAAGAGTACCCTGTCAAGATCTTAGAGACAGCAGAAAGAGTTACCAGGAGCCGAGTTATCAAGATGTGCAAGGTTCAGTGGAACAGATATACAGAAGAAGAGGCTACCTGGGAAAGAGAAGAAGATCTTCGGAAATCTTATCCGCAGTTGTTTGAGTAAGCTCCAGTCGAATCTCGAGGACGAGATTCATCTTAAGGGGGGTAGAGTTGTAACACCCTAAAATTTTCTCCAAAACAAAATAGGTGAAAATGATTTAATTATGATTTTTGTGAAGCATTTAACCTAGGGGTTAAATAATTTTTGTTGAATTAAAATAGTAGTGGCAACATGTTTATGCATTCATGCTGGTGCATTATATTTATTGAAGTGACTGGTTTTTGCCAAAATTCAAAATGAATTCAAACTCCTTTGAAATTTATTTGAAAAGCTTGGAAATAAAATGAAAAGGAATTTATTTCTCTCTCCCCTCTCCCTCTTCCTTTCCGGCCCAACAGCCGGCGCGCCCTCCCCCCTTCCCTTCCTTCCCGCGCTGGGCTTCCCTCCCCCTTCTCTCCATCGCGCGCGGCCCGCAGGCCGGCCCGCTCGGCGCCGCTGCAACCACCCGCGCGCCCTCTCCTCCCTCTCTCTCGCTGGCAGCCCGTCCCCACCTGTCGGCGCCTCCCCTTTCCCCCTCCGCGCGACACCGCCCGCAGCGCAACCGCCGCGGCCGCACGCTCCCGCTTCGCCCGCGCCCACTCCCACGACCTCGCCTCTCCCTCGTCCATATAGTGGACGCGGTCTCCTGCCCGCTCCTCTTTTCCCCACTCCCGCACCCGCAGAGCCGCGCAGCAGAGCAACCACCCGAGCAATCGCGACCAGAGCACCCGCGCCAAGCTCCGCCGAGCCAGTGCCGAGCGCTCGCCGCCGTTGCCAGCCGTGCTCGCCCTCCCCGGCCCCGTCCTTCACCTCGCCGCGCTCCGCGTCGCGGTAGCGCCGCCGCCGAACCCCTTCTCCCTCTTTCTTGCGCTCGGTTTTGGCCTAACTGCCGTAGCACTCTTGCAGCTCGCTGCCGTCGCCCGGAGCTCCGTCGCCCGCCGTCGTTCCCCGCCGTCCGAGCCTCACCGCCGCCTCCTCCGCCGTGGTGAGGGTTCCCTTGTGCTCCGCTTTCTCCCCACCCTCTTGGTTTGGCTTGTGGTGCCCTCCGAGGCCGGGTCCGCAGGCACCCGCGCGCCATCTATGGCGGGAGCGCGCACGCCGTCGCAAGGCGCCGCGATGTCGCGGCCGGTGCGCGCCGTCGGCTCGCCCGCGCGTTCGCGTCTCCCCGATCTAATCAGGTGCGTCCGTGGCCGATCCAACGGCCTCGGATCGCCGATACCCTTTCGCCGGCCGATTTCGCTAAAGAGACCCCGTGGAAAGCGGGAATCAACCCGCACTCCACCAGGCACTATTCCCTGTGCCTGGAAAATCTTGCAACCAGGCCCTTGTATTTTTGCTCAATTGAGGCACAGTCCAGCCGACTGCGGATTTGATTTAAAATTCAATTTAAATTCCGATTTAAATTCAAATGGATTTCAGTCTATTTACAGAAATGCCACTACACTGTTTTGCATATAAAATCCACGTTTTAGCTCCGATTTGATCCGTTCAAATTGCGTTAGCTTCGTAATTTAGTGCTCTATCCGTTTACGTCCCTGTTAGGCCGTTTTGGACAGGTTAGATGTAGGGTCCAAGTTAATCTTGTTTAGGGCTTTAGAAACACCGTTTCGACCGTATCTTTCGCATAGTAACTCCGTTTTCGGTGAACCAAAACTTGTTGTGATCGTAGAAACGCGTACTTCAGTTTTATCAAAGATTTATTTCTGTTTATTACTGTTTGCTGTACTGTTCTAATGATAGTCTTGTTTGCATTGTGTATGTTTGCGCCTGGAATGCGTGGTGATGTTTTGTGATCGAGTAGACGGTGAGTCGGTGTGGTGCGACCAGGACCCCTCTTTCTTCGACTAGCAGGAAGATCAGTCTTTCGACAACCAAGGCAAGTTAGCATGGGATCTCCTTGTTACCTATTTCACTTTACCATTAAATTACTCATTTATGCATGTGTCCAATTGAGCAACCTTAGAGACCCACTTAGCTTTGTTATCTGTGATGTTCTTGACTCCGTGGGATCTTTGCATATGGGTAGAATGCTAGTGCTAACTGACTTATAACTGATCCAGTCCAATGATGAATTTGTTCTCATGATGATATGTTGTTAAACGGTTAATAAAACTTGCTGTTAGCAAAAGCTGGGATTGACAGTGCTACCATGAGTGCTATATGGCTCTGGTTTTAGCTCAGTACACTGGACCTTTTCTAACTTGTTAGCGGTGACCCGAAAGGGCGCATAAGGGGCTTGCCACTTTGGGTGTAGGGCTGCTCCTGTTCCTATGTGTATAGCTGCGATGGCCTTGTGCCATAGGAAAGGGGGGTTACTACATCTGCCTGCCAAGGAAACCTAGCGGCCCTAACATGTTAGACGAACCAACGAAAGGCTTCATAGTGTGCCCCGCCGATCTACCTCGGAAGTGGATCAAGAGGTTGGCCGCCTCGGGCACAAGGGTAACACGGCTTGTGGGTAAAGATGCACAACCTCTGCAGAGTGTAAAACTGTTATAACAGTCGTGCTCACGGTCACGAGCGGCCCGGAAAACTAGCGGAACTATGATACTTGTATAACTGTTTACTTTATATTGTTGGTACTTTATGATGTTATATTTATCTTTGATGGACAAATGGATCATGGGTTAAGGGTTAAGCACCATATTCGTTTACCTTAATGCTAAAACTTTGCCAACTTAAAAGCTAACTGCAGTCAGCCAGTGTCTGCCTTTTGAGCCTCATGAACCCTGTGTTAGCTTGCTAAGTACGTGGAGTACTTACGCTTGTTGTTTATCTTCTTTTTGGGTAAAATCCCGGATGGGTAACAGATGAAGGTGCAGTTGGCGACTTCCCAGAGGACTTCTAGGCTAGCTGTTTCCCCCAGTCAGCGTTCCCTGTGGAGTAGATCTTGTTAGCAGTTCAGTTATCTTTTGTTTCGCTTGATGTAAGACTTGTGTTGATACTATCGTTATGTAATAAACAATGTGATGATGCCACCTTCTTGTAATTTGTCTAACTTATGTGTGTGATTGTTTCCTGGGCACACATGAGTACTCCGCCACAATTTTATCCTTAAAATTGGGGTGTGACATTGCAAGAGATCATCCTTTGGATCAAATTGTTGGTGACATAGAAGAGGTGTGCAAACAGTACTCATTTGGATCAAGATTGACTTCATTTTGTGAACACTACTCATTTGTATCATCTATTGAGCCAACCAAGATCGATGAAGCTTTGATGGATGTTGATTGGGTAAATGCAATGCAGGAAGAGTTGAACAACTTCACCCGCAATGATGTTTGGGAGTCAGTGGACAGACCAAAGAACACAAATGTTATTGGTACAAGATGGGTCTTCCGGAACAAGCAAGATGAGAATGGCATTGTTGTAAGGAACAAGGCAAGATTGGTTGCACAAGGGTACACTCAATTGGAAGGCATTGACTTTGGAGAAACCTATGCACCGGTTGCTAGATTGGAAGCCATTAGAATCTTACTTGCATATGCTTGTTCACACAATATCAAGCTCTATCAAATGGATGTCAAAAGTGCATTTCTCAATGGATTCATCAATGAGCTAGTGTATGTTGAGCAACCTCCCGGATTTGAAGAATTGAAGAAGCCCAACCATGTGTACAAGCTCAAGAAGGCTTTATATGGTTTGAAGCAAGCACCAAGAGCACGGTATGAAAGATTGAGGGACTTCTTGCTAGCAAAAGGGTTCAAAATTGGGAAAGTTGACACCACTCTCTTCACCAAGAAAATTGGAAGTGACTTGTTTGTGTTGCAAATCTTGGATGACATCATATTTGGATCAACCAACCAAGACTTTTGTGAAGAGTTTGGAGAGATGATGGCTAAAGAGTTTGAGATGTCTATGATTAGAGAGCTTAGTTACTTCCTTGGTCTACAAATCAAGCAAATGAAGAAAGACACATTCGTTAGTCAAGGCAAGTACATCAAGGTCATGCTCAAGAAGTTTGGGTTAGATGAAGCAAAAGCAATAACCACTCCAATGGGCACAAATGGATATTTGGACAGTGACTCTAGTGGTGACATGGTGGTCAAAAGTTATATCGGTCAATGATTGGAAGTTTACTCTATGTGACCGCATTAAGGCCGGATGTCATGTTTAGTGTGTGCATGTGTGCAAGGTTCCAAACTTCACCAAGAGAAAGTCATTTGAAGGCAACCAAAAGAATATTAAGATATTTGAAGCACACTCCAAATGTTGGATTATGGTATCCCTAGGGCTCTCAATTTGAATTGATTGGATACTCGGATTCCGATTATGCGGGATGCAAGGTGGATAGGAAGAGCACATCAGGCACTTGTCAATTGCTTGGAAGATCACTTGTCTCATGGTCATCAAAGAAGCAAAATAGTGTTGCACTCTCTACCACCGAAGTCGAATACATATCCGCGGGTAGTTGTTGTGCACAATTGTTATGGATGAAAGCTACATTGCAAGATTATGGAGTCAAGTTTGGACAAGTCCCATTGCTATGTGATAATGAGAGCACCATCAAAATAGCCACCAACTCGGTTCAACATTCAAGAACAAAGCATATTGACATAAGGCATCACTTCATTAGAGATCATCAAGCAAAGAAAGACATATCTATTGAAAGTGTGGGCACCGATGATCAACTTGCTGATATCTTCACCAAGCCACTAGATGAGAGAAGGTTTTGCAAGCTAAGGAATGAATTGAATATCCTAGACTTCTCCAACATGAGTTGAATGCACCCCCACATATGACATGCCTCTCCTCCGACAAGGCAAGGTGAAATTGTTTGGCATGTGCATTCATTCTTATTAGGTTGTGTTTTAGTTCATATAGCCATCACATTGCTTATCTAGACTCATTCATGGTAAATCAAATGAATTTGGAGTATATATGGTACCACTATTGCTTCTATGTTTGACTTGATCTAGTGGTAGAATATAACTTGTTTGTGAGCATGTAACTCTAGTGTTTGATCTAGTAAGTGAGTAAAATGTGTTTAACCAACGTGAGTAAGATAACCATTGTAAGATGTGTGGAGAAGCTTACTCTAGAGCAAACCGTGTTAAATACCTTATGTTCATGAGCTAGATTAAGCCACAACTTGACTTAGTTCGATCTCCTCACATGTATCTCATGCTAATGGTTGTCTCCTTCCTTTAAAATTTTGTTCCACCTTTATGATAATTGTTGACAAAGGAGGAGAAAGAAAGTGCTACAAAGATATATGCTATGCTACTGGAAGGGGGAGTAACAAAGACAAAAGGGGATAAAAGTTTCAAGTGGTTCGAAGCTTGAACACTTAAAATTTGAGCATACAAATAGGGGGATCAAGCTCATAAACATGTTTGTTGCAATTGAAATGTGCATATTCATATGTTTGTTGCATTGCATAAGCTATTTATATTGATATTCATGCTTATGTGATGAATGCTAGTGATAAGACTTGATTGATGAATTGTTTAATTAGCATGTATAGGATTGCAACTAGACATATTGTTGTTTCAAGTGGTTCAAGAATCTTATTATAAATGTTGATCTCATGGGGTTCTTGAGTTTTGATGTATGTCTAGTGAATAATGATGCTAAGGATGGTATAACATGTGCACTCCGATTGGTATCACGCTTCAAAGGTCCATTCTTATGCCTTAGCTTCATCATTGATAGTGTTGCTCACCCATATCTCATATCCATACATATGTGCCAATTTTAGAACCAAACTCTATAGCACATATGTAGGGGGAGCTAACACAATCAATATGGTTACTCAAATTTAAATCACATATCTTTGTATAGGTTGTCATCAATTACCAAAAAAGGGAGATTGAAAGCCCTAGTTTGGTTTTGGTGAATTGATGAAACCTATTTGGTCTAATCCTACTGATAAGCATGTGTGTAGCTAATGAGAAAGGATTACGACCAAGCCATGTGGTGGAGCTAGCAAGGTGGCAACCATGGAGGATGGTGACGGCCACAAGCACTCATGTGATCAAGTGCTCTACCATTGGTGAAATGAAGAAGAGAAAAGATGCCTTGCTCAAGTGGCATATTATTTCTTACTTTTAATCATGAGTATAGGCAAGCTGGACTATCAAGAGGGATACAAACTAGGCTAGCTAGATGTGGTGAAAAGTGCTTATGACGTCTAACATCTAGTGCCACTTGAGCGATCTATCTTTGCGATGTTGCTAGGATCGAGTGGTGTTGTGAGTGCAAGTGAAAATCCTTTAAAAAATGTTTTTGAAAATGCTAACACATATGCATAAGGTGGTATAAACTTGGTGGTCTTGGCACATTTGCAAAGGAGAAGGTGTTGGAGTTGAAGTGGATCAACTCGGAGAAGAGAAGGAGGTTTTTCGGTGTGTTCCGAACTCTAGGATGACTCTTGGATTGAAAATCTATACTAATCCTTTGTGAGTTGGATCAGCTAGTTTTGTGGGTTGTGTATCCCTCTGAGTTAGCTTTCCAAAATGTCCAAGATCATCGAAATAGGAGTTCAGAGCTAAAAGTTATGGCCGTTTTAGCGCGGAGGTCAGGTTGCTGCAGTTGGTAGTACCGACCCTGAAGTCGGTAGTACCGACCCCTCGGTGGGCAGTTCACAGGCTCTCTGTGTTGGGCCATTTTTGGCCTAAAGGTAGTACCGCCATAAGGTCGGTAGTACCGGCCCCGGTAGTACCGACCCCCCCCCCCCCCCGGTCGGTAGTACCGGTGATCGAAGACACTTTGAAGGCTCTCTGTGTAGATCTAGATTTAGCCTACCGGTAGTACCACTATAGGGGTCGGTACTACCGACCCTCTTCCGGATGTGTTAGCAAGGTCAACCTAACGGTCGTTTTTGATGTAGTCGGTACTACCGGCTTATGGGGTCGGTCTACCGACTGTGGCGCAGATGGTGACTTGTATAAATAGCCGCTCTCTTGGCTTCTAACTGTTACCTCTCTCATTCATTGCGCCCAAACACGAGACAAGAGAGCTCCCAAGTATTGACTAAGCTCCTCTCTCTCCCCCTTTGCCTCTAGATTGAATCTCTTGCAAGCTTTGAGCTAGGGAAGTGAGATTAGAGAGTGAGAAGCATCCATCTACGTCTTGAGCACTTGGATCCTTCATCTCTCCGGCTTGATTTGTGTTCTTTACTCTTGGGTTCTTGGAACCCTAGCCGGTTAGGTGTTCTTCGGTTGTAGCCCGTGTTGACTCATTTGTGAGGGCTCTCCGAAGTGTTTGTATTACCCTCGTGATTCTTAGTGAAGAAACTTGGCTAACCTTCATGGTTGCTTGAGTGAGGCAAGGAGGTGAAAGAGACTCCGACCTTAGTGGTCACCTCAACAACGAGGAGTAGGCACTTCTTAGTGAAGTGGCCGAACCTCGGGATAAATCTTGTGTCTCATGTGCTTATCGTATTCTCTTCTTCGATTATTTCGTTTGCACTTGTGTTCTTCGTGTTCTTCCTCCCTCCTATCTCATTCTTAGGTTGGGGAGGCTCGATCTACTCTTTGGGAAGGGACCACGACTTGGATAAGGTATAATCTTCATCTACATCCCCTAGAGAAGCTCGGTAAACACTAGATCTAAAATTGCATCTCATCTATCTTGATTTCGTAGCAGCTCGTAGGTTGTCGGTAGTACCGTCCTATAGAGCCGGTAGTACCGACCCAAGTAGTACCGGCCCTTGAAGCCGGTAGTATAGGCTGTGTGATCTGGCATCCGTTTTCGAGTTTTGAGTTTCAAGTTTCTAGATTTTTTAAATAGGCTATTCACCCCCCTAGCCATTTAGACCTTTCATTGCCCCAATTAGCTCCATCACTCTAGACAGCTATTTTCTTTCTTCCTATTTAGGTTCCTCCAACCTCAAGTTGTAGTGATGCGTAGATGTTTTAGCTACAATCATTCATCTGTGTAAAGTTTTGGGAAAGGTGGTCCTAACCACCTTGTATCCTCTGTGGTTCAAATCTTGTTTTTGATCTATAGTGTTTTGTTTCCCTATGTTCTTATCTCTTGGTGTTCCCTCGTTCTCGTTTTTGCCCGATCACTTGATTCGAAGCGTTTGAGATCAAACTGATTACTTCTACTTATGCTAGGATGTGTGTTGATCCCTTCCATGGAAGGAGTTTGACTTAATCCACTTGAGTATGTAGATCGGGTCGATTTTGTTTTTGGAGTCCTTTTTTGTGTTCTTGCATAGTTCTTCGTTGTTTCCTAGAGTTGTGATTGGGTTTGAGCCATGATTTCCTAGAAATAGCTCACTAACTTGCTTGTGATCCCTTGTGCAAAATTTGAGCCCAAGTGCTCTTGATTTGAGGGAGATCGAGACGACGATTTAGTGCATGAATAGGCATTGTTCGTGGTGACCGAACGCCCTCCATGGGTTGACAAGATGCTACCCTCAGGGTGCGGTCACTCCCATACAATAGGAGTTTTGACCAGACGGCCAGCCGCCTGTGACCGAACATGCATATAGACGCTACTCAATGAGCTCCGCTCTTGACCGAACGCTAACGCTCGGGCCGGTCGGATATTGCTTGGTGACTTCGGTCATTCTAGCATCTCAGCCAACATGACCAGATGTAGGGTCTTCCCTGTGACTAGACATGCCTGTGACCCTGTTACCGCGTCCTCTGCAATAGGGGCAGAGTCTAGTCATTCCATGGTCGATACTGTTTCGTCTATTGTTTTCGCATTCGAGCTCTATTTTTTGTTTGTAGTTTTCACATTCAAGCTCTGTTTTGTGATCTGCTCATTGCATTAGAGTCGTGGCTTCCAAATTTTTGTCCTCTCCAAAAATCGTGCTTCTAGGTTTCTGTCCTCTTTAGAAATCAGTTGTTGGCATGCTCAATGTTCATCTATACAGTAGTTGGCTCACTTGAATTATGGCGCATGAGTTTTGTGGTGTCCTATTGTGTTCCTTGGGAACATCCACACACCAGTTTGGGCCATGGCGATCATTGTTCCTACTTTTTGCTCTTGGGTTTGAATTTGGTATAGCGACCAAATATTTTGAAAGAAATTTAAGGCTCTCATTCATCCCTCTCTGATCGTCATATCTGGTCCTTCACACAGTGGGCATGAAAAATATATGTGGTACTTGACATGTAAACCAAATAACCAAAATAAGTAGGTATTTTGACTATGTTCCAACAAAACAAAAAGGTGACATTATCATCCTCTACAACAAAATTCTATAGTTATTAAGTGATGATACAAGAGTGCAAGAGGTGTAGTTAATCCCATCCCCTTCATATGAGCATTCATCATTAATAACCTAGAAGGGAATAAAGGGGTGAGATAAACTCAACAAGCAACGACTATGAATACACACATATCTTACACATGTTGATTAACATGTTTTTGTCCAAAGGAGAAACCATGATAAGAGATGGTTTAAATAATTAAAGTACTTGACCTCTTGATATGTCAACCATTAACCAAACACTCCAAAGATTCATAATATGCAATTCAATATTCTCCAATTGACATGAAATGTATGTATGTCATGATGCAACTCCATTTGAGAGTTCAATGTTGGATGATGTCAACCTCTCATGCAATTCCATGTATCGGTACTAGTCACTGTAAGATGATGGCGGTGACCGACCATTAACTCCATATGAAATGCATATACATGCATATGAATGATCATGTATGCATAACTCAATGGTGCAACAATTTTAATGTAAAAAAATTGCAGGCATCATCTCATAGCGACAAGCAACATCGATATGATAAATAAATCCATACACAATGTACAAGTAAACAAGAATAAAAACAAAACCATGTTATTAGTCTTGTTGCACTTTATTCAAAAAGAACACAAGACATGGATATAAGCATAACATTAGCCACACCCCTACATTACATGCCTCAAGAATGATGATGTTAACAACACTAGGCACATTGGAGCATTATCATCTGTTTAGAAATAAGATCTCAGTTCAAACATTCACACAAGCATATATGAAGAGCAACTAAACGCCACTACACTCCAAATCATTGAGCAAAACAAAACAAGCACTATGTTCAGCTAATAGCAGCATATCTCCTTGATATTTATGTATCCTTACATGTACAA
The DNA here is from genome assembly GCA_009763385.1 of Coix lacryma-jobi var. lacryma-jobi. Taxonomy (NCBI): domain Eukaryota; kingdom Viridiplantae; phylum Streptophyta; class Magnoliopsida; order Poales; family Poaceae; genus Coix; species Coix lacryma-jobi. The sequence goes on from VDCT01001211.1 coordinate 323,563, forward strand.
AAGCAATGATAGCAAGTAAATACATATTCAGAAACTACAAAACAAAACATACAACTTTCATGAAGATACACTATTTTTATTCTGAACTTAAGCATGCCTAAGCTTCGGTTAAATTAAAACAATAAATTCTGCCCTGAATTTTGATAGTCATTTGTAAAGTATAGATATCTAATAAAACATTTATCCAAAAAATTATGAAACTTCATCAAAGAATGTAAAACTATATTGCACACATCTTTTGTTCTATATAACCTTTTGTTTAAAAACATCAAGATGTCCTAATCAAGGTACAAATCTCAAGCACAAAATCTGACGCAGAAACCAACAACCCACTTGAAAAGCATGTATCTGGAGTTATATTTCACATATTACATTGTGTTATGTGCTGTTGGAAGACTATAGAAAGATTCTACAACTTTGGTATTCACTGCAAAAACTATTTTAGCCTCTAACATAGCTAACAACTAAATCAATCTATTACTACCAGAACATCATTGGAACAAGACACTAAAAACCAATAATTCCTAAAAGACATAGCCTAAAACCGTGAAATTTCTCGGGCAGTAGGACCAAGGAAACATCTATAACTTTGGTATTCAAGTATTTGGCTAAATTGGCCTCTAAAAAGCCAAAAGTCACAACCTATCTGTATTGCTCGATCTGAAAATCTAGAATAGCGTGCTGCGATCGATCTTACCAAACATGAACTTAGATCTTCAATTATCTAGATTTAAACTTGCCAAAAACTTTGGATTGGTAGGGAAAAAGGCTGGAGACACTCACCTATGGTTTCCTCTTTGACTAAACAGAATGGAAAACAAAAGGGGAAAAGCCAACTATCAAACCTCATTTGTCCTCTCCACATGGTCGTTCTATTCTGCATCTCGTGTTGACAGGGCCGTCTCCAAAAAATAGAGGCCCCGGGGCAAAATGCAAATTGAGGCCCCAAAATTTATAAATTTGTAGGGCTAATAAAATTAAGACATTTTCACTTATCAAATGTATATAAATAGATCAAATATTAATTATAAAATAGTAAAAGTATTATTGGACTCAAGTTCTATAGAAAAGCACTATTATTTGTTTTGTATTTTTTGAAATTGAGTCTCCAATTATATATCCTTCATATTTAATATTCTCTAAGACACCAGATCAAATTAAACATCATTAGGCGAGATTCGTAGGCATGTGGTTTTGTTTTTTTTTTGCAACATGAGTGTGTGTGGATGGCTTATAGTACGATGGTCTTGTACAAGAAAAAAAGGGTGAGATCACATTTATTTGCCAAATCATGATTAGGTAGCCCCTATCCTGCCCGTCTTGTACATAATGCAACACATAGTGTAATGACTCATCACTCTTGTCTCATGCATGTTTTTCTTTATCTACACATTCCTACACATCACACGTATAGATATCTTATAATAAAGTATTGATAGATAGGAACAAAAAGTTACTAAGATGGGTGTTGTATTGTTTTCTCTATCTTTATTGTTGTCTTTTTGCCCTTTTTTTATCACAAATTTCAGTTTTCTCCCTCTGCTATCTTGTTTTTGTTTCCTTGGGTAAAATAGGCATCCTGTGGGTGATGAGGCCAAGAGCATGAAAAATGATTAATTAGTGTTATTTTAGTTGGTGTAATTAATGTCCTAAAATAAAAAGTAGAACACTTGGCATGAGTTGAGTTTACAGGCATTTGCATTTGGTCCTTTTATTATGTCTAATTTTGTCAATCCTTTAGGATAATCAAGTATTCTTGGTATACTTTTATAATCCTATAAACAAAAATCACACTAAACAAAGTTAAACAAAAAAACGATCTCTAAGCTAACAAATATAATACAAAATGCAATGTTAATTTCATGTCTTGTTAGGATACTAAACAAAGTATTTCCAATAATGAAAAACACAGCTTCAATATATGTTTTAATATCTTAGTGACTTACGACATTTGAGACTGTATAGACCAAAATCCGCTGGCACATTACTTGAAATAAACATAACTGAATGAAACTCAACTGGAGGTAATCTCTTACAGTTCGACCCCAATACCTTATTACATAATGCCATTGCTCACTCTATACAGCACTATTGCTGCCAGCATAATTTACTTCCCTGTCTCATTTGTGTCATCATTGTCCTTGGTTCCGCCCCTACCCTCATTGTTATCCTTTGCCTTCTCTATTGGTAGGTCGGTAAAGCTTCCTGAGCTAGAAGCTCCCTTAGAATTACCCTGCCCAAGGAAGTCGAAGAATCGAATCTGCCCTCCATCTGCAATGTTGTAACGTTGGACAATGGCGCGTGGTGCACGCTTCTTCTTCTTGTAGATGCGACAGACAACCCAAGAGTCATCTGGATTAAGCATGACAGGAACAACCTTGGGCACACTTGTAGTAGCATTATGGAGAGCTTCAGAGAGATTGCCATTTTTCTATGGAGAGATCACAAAACTATTTGTTATGCAGTGTTGTTTTAGATGAAAATGGGTAAAATATGGTGAATACTAATGTTTTTTTACATAACAGAAGCAAGGCTTGGCAGCAAAAGCTAAGTTTGAGGTTACTAATTTTACAAATGATCAAATTGGACAACATCAATGATTCTTTTTTCTTATGTCTTTCTTACAAGTGAAAATGGTGAAGATTATTGAATCAGGCAATTTTTAGAAGTTCTCTATAAACAATTCTATGTTAGGATATAGGCCCAATGCTTAAGATGTTACATCAACAATTCCACGAGAAACAAGTTACTGCCACGTGTTGTTCGTTGGACTAGTCAAGCTTACTTTCGAGCAAACCGACAACGAACTCCTTTCTACCTCAAAATTTTGTATCTTCGAAGAATCCCGCCCGAGGATGACTAACTATTTCCCCACACAAGAAAGTTTGCAGAACCAAGTAGTAAGAATTACTCTTCAACCATGCAAATTATTATGTATCCCCCACCCCTCTCTTAATTGACATGCAATCAGTTTTATTCAAAAACAAAATTCTTTGGATTGCGAGTCAATATACCTTTGCGATTTCCACTGCATCATGACTGTGTTCTCCTAAGTTATTTGTTCCATTGGGCCTCATCACAGGATAGGGTGCAAGGCCAGCTTGAATGAGGCTATATTCTTGCATAACCCATTCTGTGTTCTCACCAGCTCCTGCCTTGCCAAGGTAGAACACCAGTGTTTTCTTTTGCCCAACCATCAAAGGCATTCCACCATTGATGATATTGCTAAAGATGGGCACGTCCTTACCCGATGCCCTCCAGTGTCCATCACCTGTTGCACGATTGTGTCGATTTCCATGTGGCCATCTTTGTACCCTTTGACAAAAGATGTATTTCTCCACAGATCCCTCTGCGTACATACAACAATAAAAACAAGAAAACCAAGCAGGGAATTTTTAGCCATACATAGATCAGATCAGATTGTAGCAGGAGCAATCAAATGAAATTAAAAAGAACTTATAGATGTATTTGTTGGGAAAGGTTGGTGCATGTGCAGATGACCTGGTACTAGGTCCCAAGGGTTGCGGCTTAGGATATCCACATCAACAATGAATGTTGAGGGGAGTGGTTCATTCACAGCACGAGGACGAAGGTAGCACATCACGATCTCCTCTTCAGTAGGTTTAAACTTGAACCCTGGCGCAAGTTCCACGGAGGCTTCACTTGCTATGGACTTAGAGGAATCCATGGATGTGTGTGTTGTTGTGTGAATGGTGTGGGCTCTACTCTTGATATAGTGAGCTTGTTTGAGATTATTTGGTGATAGGGATAGAAGTGTGAGAAAGGGACTTTTATAGGGGGAAGGGGGTTGTTATTACCTTGCGTGAGGGTAACTCATCTTTATCTCCTTTCCTATGTCATTCTCCCTCTACACATTTTCTTCCTTCCCCTTTTTTGGTCCCCACCATCCAGTGTGTGCCTTAAAAGAAATGATTAAAAAGCCCCCTAGATAAGGGTTTATCTCCACACCCTCTACCCTAAACCCAACAGCACTACCCAACCTCTTGATTTTGAATGATGGTTCCTCTTTCGTGACCTTCAAATTAAATCTAAATTTATTTTGCAGCCCTTAGGTGTTATGTTATATGAGTTCCTAGTGGTTCAACTGGGTGGCACTAGCTAGTTATGTTTTCTGCATCACTTGCTTGGTAATCTACTAGATCGAGCAATATAATATAGATGACGTTTGTTGGTAATTCATAGGCTTAGTTCATAACTAGCTCCAAGGCTATGTTTTTCTTTGTACCTCCACTGCAGTGTAGCATATTGTTTGACACCCTTTTTAATCTGCACCGATAATCTTATGTATTTGTGCCATTCAGGAATTTTTGTTGCTCTCATGCTAGAAAATAATGTCTCGAGCGTAGTCCAAATGTGTAGAAGGGGTAAAGTGAGGGGGACTCAAGCTCATTTTCCCACTATCCCGCCAACAGAATTTGTTCTATTTCGAGCCAGACGAAGAAATGGTAGGTGTCAGTGACTAGGCCTTGTTTCTTGTATCTTGCCACCATAAGTGTTCGTCTCATGTAGTTACTTTAAAGTACCTTTGTTTTAGTCTTTTATGGGGGAGGCGATGCATGGAATCAATACGCAGACATATATATGTATGAGACTGAAACTATGTGCGATAAAGGGTTTCTAGTAGACCTTGCTTCCAAGTTTGGTCCAGCCTTCAGTTACATGGTTATGTTTCTTGTATTTTTTTATTGTTTTGGTTAAGTGAGTACACAAGCTAATAACTGTTTGTACCTTTGCAACTATATGCTTATTAGCTGTACTTAAACTCCTGTTTTTGTACAAGGAAGAAAAGAAAAATGGCCAAGTTAATTGAATCAATGCACTATGGTCAACTAGGCTTCCACGTTGCACTCATATTTTAACTCAATCTCTCATTGAGCCCAATTGCTTTGCAAGTCAAATCGTACCTTACCCACACCTCGGTATGTCCTGAAATATATGAGCCGACAACAGGTTTTTACACAAGCAATGATCTTGTAGAAGCATGTCTCACAATTGTCGTCCACAGATAATTTAGTCAACACCACACACTCACTACAGCAGATCCATTCTTTGTCGAGTGCTGGCAGCCTTTTCACTCGGCGAAGGTTTACCGAGTGCCGCACTCGGTAGAGAGCACTTGGCAAATATAATGTCGGCAAAGGGCTCTTTGCCGAGTGCCAAATATCGGGCACTCGGCGAAGGCTTTGCCGAGTGCTGACGTGACACTCGGTAAAGAAAAGCACTCGGCAAAAAAAAACCCCGAAAAAATAGGGAAAAAATTGAATCAATGCACTATGGTCAACTAGGCTTCCACGTTGCACTCATATTTTAACTCAATCTCTCATTGAGCCCAATTGCTTTGCAAGTCAAATCGTACCTTACCCACACCTCGGTATGTCCTGAAATATATGAGCCGACAACAGGTTTTTACACAAGCAATGATCTTGTAGAAGCATGTCTCACAATTGTCGTCCACAGATAATTTAGTCAACACCACACACTCACTACAGCAGATCCATTCTTTGCCGAGTGCTGGCAGCCTTTTCCACTCGGCGAAGGTTTACCGAGTGCCGCACTCGGTAAAGAGCACTTGACAAATATAATGTCGGCAAAGGGCTCTTTGCCGAGTGCCAAATATCGGGCACTCGGCGAAGGCTTTGCCGAGTGCTGACGTGACACTCGGTAAAGAAAAGCACTCGGCAAAAAAAAACCCGAAAAAATAGGGAAAAAATTATTTAATTGGGGGAGAGGCCCATTGGGCAGTGCCCACGCAATTTTCTCTCACATAGAGAGCAGGATTCGAACTCATGACCTCTCGCTCACGTTGAGCCTCCTCTACCACTGCACTACACACTCATATACGCTCCATCTTCGTTTCGTTACCCATATATTATACTGAACCATGTGTAACTTGCTTATTTGAGGCCTTAAACGAATCCAAATCAAAAAGTTATCAACTACAAAGTTTTCTAACTTTTCGAGATCTACAACTTTTATTTTGGTAGTTTTTCCATCCGATGTCGTTTATAAAAATTTGAATTTCAAATTCGACAATTTGAAACGTAGTTTTCGTTGACAAGATGATTTTAAATCAAAAAGTTGGCAACACCAAAGTTTCATAACTTTTCGAGATCTGCAACTTTTATTTTGGTCATTTCTCCATCTAAGGTATTTTGAAAAAAATTGAATTTTAAAATTTTCAAATTCGGACGCAGTTTTGCATAACTAGATGACTTCAAATTTTAAAGTTATCAACTACAAACTTTCATAACTTATCAAGATCTACAAAGTTTATTTTGGTTGTTTGACAATTTATGCATCCAACATTGTGGTTCTAATATTATTTACAAATATTATATATCACTCTTGTAGTTTCATAAACTACCGGAGAGATATATAAGATTTGTGAACGAATTTATTTTAAGTTTGTCAACTGAAGAAATCACCAAAATAAAAATTGTTCATCTTGATAAGTTAAACAACTTTGTAGTTAAAAACTTTTTCATTTGAATTAATTTACTGCTTCAAAATGTAATTTAAAAACTGGCTTTGCCGAGTTTCAAAAAAAAACACTCGGCAAAGAGCTCTTTGCCGAGTGTTAGGAAAAAAAACACTCGGCAAAAAATTTCTTTGCCTAGTGTTTTTTGGCACTCGGCGAGTTTTTTTTCTGGCACTCGGCAAAGAAAATCTTTGCCGAGTGGGTAAAGAAAAAACACTCGGCAAAGATTGGTTTTCCCATAGTGACTCTCTATTTGGCTAGTTGTTTCAAGATTGACGACACAACTTCATGCCCAAGTTCAGGCAGGGTATGCATCTGAAATTTAGTGCATGGTAGAGTGTGTGGCACCAGCCCTGACGCAATGGTTGTATGCCTAAGTGCATGAAAAATATACATGGTGTAGTGTGTGTCAGCTAAAATATGAGGTCATCCTATAAACTATAGTTTTTTTTTATTTGGATGGTTCCGTAGAAGGTTAGAAGATGTCATTCCAAGATGTCTCATATGCGTCTACACTAGGCTGCAACAACTCTCACCAAAAGGCAGCTCTGTGCGTGCATATGGCATGACAAGTAGCTGGTGTGCATAACTAAAATAATTTATTGGAGTAAAATTTTGTTTTGTTTTCTAGAAATAATCAATAACATCATTGCTTAAAAAAAATGTTACTATGTCAGTTATGTTATTATTTAAATTAAGTAAATCTTGAATACGTTACCAACAAAGTTATAGTCGCACCCAACATAAAAGCATCAAATATAAGAAAATTTTATTTATATTGCTTCCATGGGTACCATCTGTTGAAAAACAACGGTTCAGAGATTTAGATATAGGTCCATTAGATTATTCTGCGATGTTTGCATCATCTGCATGTGGATTGTGGAGAAGGGAAGAAGTGAGGAACAAGCTTACTTTTCCACTCTATCTTTACCACCAGTATACTCAAGCTAATTTTCCACTCTATATCTATAACAAATAAGTGGGATTCTATGCACAATTTTCACTATGTCTTTAATCAACAGAATTTGTAGTGTTCCATCTCAAACAAACAGATGCTTCGAGTAAATGAGTAATTTTTTTTATTTTATTCAGTCAGTTTCTGCTTTCATAGGAGTTTGTCTCATCTAGTTAGTTGAGCCTACCTTTTTGTTTCATGTGTCCTGTGGGATGACATGATGCATACAACTAGCAAACATATCAGAACAAAACTATGGGCCATTGACAATATATCTTGGACATTGCTATTAAGTTTGCTTGTGTCTTTCTTTCGGAAGTAGAAGTGCATGTTGGAAATATGCCCTAGAGGTTATCATAGAGATGATGATATTTCTATTGTATCCATGATTTATTATATGTTCATTGAATATCCATTAAAGACAACTTGTATTGATTGGCAATTATGTGAATTGTCTGTGAAACTCTTTTACTTGTATGGTTATTCGATAGTTGTCCCTGATCGGAGTTCATGTGAGGACACACATGAATATTAGATCAGCACATGTATTAGTTGATGACTATGTTTCACAAGTCATAGACATGGAGATGTCAAACTAATAATGTGGGCACATATATGACATGGGGCTGGACTGACCCAACATGAGATGTTCTTATTATCTCTTTACACATCATATACGTTATATCCTTTGACCTGAGATTGTGGTATGTACTCAAGATATGAATCGACTTACTTAGGGACTATCAAACGCTATTTCGTAACAGAGTAGTTATAAAGATAGTCTTCGGGTTTGTCAGGAAGTATGCTGTGAGACATAGACGATCAAGATGGAATTTGCCCCTCTCCTTGCGAGAGAGATATCACTGGACCACTCATATGATTGGATCATAAAATGCATGGTCGTGCTTAGGTTAAATGTTAACCTATGAGTTGGATCAAATATTGTGTGGCAAGGGAATTGTGTATATGTGATCGTGGTGGTTCGTCAGATATGATCTTTGCGTATACATAGGAGTTGGCACGTCTTGCTAGAGGCCGCTGTCAACTATCGGGCGAGTAGGAGTACTCAGGCCGTGTCTATGTGTGCGTGAACCCATAGGGTCGCACGCTTAAGGGGCTGGAAGCCTGATTCGAGTTGGACTCGAGTCAGACCGGGATCAGGGTTTGCTAATGGGCCTCCAGGTCGGTGGGCTCATTAGGGACGCCTATATAAAGAGGGGTGGGGCGACCAGGGTTGTAACCACGTCAATTGTGGACAGTCGTCGCCCACCCCACGCCCGCGCCTATTGCTCCTCGCAGACCTAGTAGTCTGGAGGTGTGACGCTTCCTCCCTGTATGTGTGGGATACCTCGGAGGTGCTGCATCTGGAGCACAAGGACGAACCGCACGTGGAGACGTGAAGGACGGACGTGAACATCTACACGACATCGCTGCGATGCGCACGTCTACACCGAGACATCTTCCGCTGCACCTGCGCGTCCAGTGGTAATCCCGTGATCTATAACTAGTAGTAGTTCCTGGTTTATGGGGTCGAAAATTTTTGCGTTCAGCTAACTCAGCAGAAGCGTTCGGCTAACGTAGCGGAACCATTTTTCGGCTACCACAGCGGTAGCATTCGGCTAGTGTAGCATCTCCATAACCCTACAGTGGTATCGGAGCCGTTACTGCCTCGTTATAGATTCGGTTGTGTGCATATACAGATATGCACGGTTGTAGATCAGTCTCTGATCTTGATTCGTGATCTTGCTGTGTTGGTCATGTAACGATCTACTCCTACCGGTCGGAATTCCGCCATCGGAGTTAAGTGATACGTGTAAATCCAACCATGGCAAGATGGAGATCAATCAGATTGATCGAATCGAATCTAGATCAAGAGCCGGGTGCATGAGATGTACCGCGGCATCTGCAAAAGAGCGTTGTTCGGTAAAACAGCCGTAACTTTTGCATACGACCTCGGATTGAGATGATCTTTAAACGAAAATCGATCTACAAAAAATTTTACATCCGATTTTCACCCGCTTTAGCCGGTTTCGTCAAATTTAGATTTGCGAAAAAAGGCCGGGAAAATTATGTTTTCTGCGATTCAAGATTAGACGTCGGGAACGTTTAACTCTGTTTTGCAGGAATTGATGACTGGTATAGCCCTTATGTGTATGTGATGCATGTAAGTAATTGTTTCATGACTTGCATGTCGTGATTATGACAATATGGCTAGAGCCACATATATATTGTCCATTTGATGTAATGGCCTGCGTGCCAAAATTATGATGATCCTTCACGCGACTATGTAATTACTTAATTAATTACGCTAGTTGTAGTTAGTCGGTGGATTCATCGTTGGAGGATGGCGTGCATGTATCATGTGGATGGAGATCATCATGGTGAACAGATTGGCAGAGATGGAGATCTCCAAAGAAACACTGGGCTATACCAAGTCATATCTGAGTTGATGTTATTCTCTTATTATGTCCTACTTCCACGTATGATTCATGTTTATTGTCTACATGCGGTAGTGAAAGTATAGAACGATCCCTCAGTAATGTTCAAGTCATATGCTTCCCCAAACCTTGCACTGTCATATGTCTTGTACAATCGGTGGCGCGCCTATGAAATTAGGGTGTCACTGATTTTCCTTGACCAGGCAGGTTCGTATCGGATACTTACTGCAGAAGGGTTGGTTGCTTGAACAAGGTCATTCTAACGGTTAGGGACCTTGAAGCATAAGGAGTTGAGCACGCATAGAGATGCTGGACAACAACAAGAGTCATATGTGATATGATTAACAAAGAGTTGCTTACCGATCTACCATGTCCACTAGCGGTGATGCTAAAGCTCACTAGTAGACTTGTTAGTTTGGGTCTTGAATCATTGAGATTCAATAGAGGGATATTGATCTCAGTGGGAGTAGATTATATTAATGATTTAATATCATTTACTCTGTCTTGGATACATTGTCTTAGTATTTTGCATTTACTTTTGTTGTAGATCAATGGCACCTAGCAATCCACCATTTACTTTACGATCAATCCTTGAGAAAGATAAATTGAATGGAACAAACTATGCGGATTGGATCCGCAACCTGAGAATTGTTCTCAGGAGTGAGAAAAAGGAAGATATTCTAGACACCCCACTACCAGAGGAACCTGCTGATAATGCACCTGCTACTGAGAAAACCGCTTACAAGAAAGCATGTGATGCTGATCTTGAAGTGGGATGCCTGTTGATTGCTAGCATGGAACCAGATCTGCAGATGCAGTTTGATAATAATCATACAGCCTACGATATGATCGTAGCGCTAGATGAGATGTTCCAGACTCAGGCTAGAACTGAAAGGTTCAATGTTTCTAAGTCTCTTGCTGAGACTAAGTTAGCAGAGGGTGCAGCAGTTGGACCACATGTGATCAAGATGGTTGGTTACACTCAGAGGTTGGAGAAGCTAGGCTTCCCAATTGGTCCAGAACTGGCTACTGATTTCATTCTCTCTTCTCTCCCATCTAGCTATGGGAACTTCATCTCGAACTACCATATGCATGGTGCGGAGAGGGGATTGAATGAGCTATGTGGCATGCTTAAGACAGCAGAGGCAGACATCAAGAAAGGTGCTGGCAGCAGCCATGTGATGGCAATCCAAAACAAGCCCAACTTTAAAAGGAAGGGCAACTTTTGGAAGAATAGGAAGGGCAAGGGCAAGGCCAAAGATGTGATCTCCAAGCCAAACCCTCCTGCGCCTGACGCTGCTGGACCAACTGCTAATTCTGAGTGCTTCCACTGTAAGGGGAAAGGTCACTGGAAAAGGAACTTCAAGGTGTATTTAGCATCCTTGATGAAGGATGGCGGTGGTAAAGGTACTCCCGCTGCTCATACACTTGTTGTTCATGTTACAGATATTTTCCTCGCTAACTCTTATATTAATTCTTGGGTATTTCATACCGGCTCGGTTGCTCATATTTGCAATACGATGCAGGGAATGATAAGAGGTAGAAGCGTTGGAAAAGGGGAGGTTGATTTCCGCGTGGGCAATAATGCAAGAGTTGCTGCGTTGAACGTCGGGACGATGCAACTACACCTCCCATTAGGATTTATTTTGGAGTTCAATAATTGTTATTTTGTTCCAAGTTTAAGTCGAAACATTGTGTCACCTTCATGTTTGATGAAGGATGGCTATTCATTTGCGAGTAAAGACAATGGTTGTGTAATCTCTAAGAATGATATGTTTGTGGCTTTTGCATCCATTGTGAATGGGTTGTTTAATTTAAATCTTGATGATGCACCTATGTCTATCTGTAATATTACTGCTAAAATGCCTCGGCTTAATGAGTTAAGTCCTACCTATATGTGGCATTGTCGTTTGGGTCATATAAGTGAAAACCGCATGAAGAAGCTCCATGCTGATGGGATTCTAACTTCGTTTGATTTTGAATCATACGAGACATGTGAGGCTTGCTTGCTGGGCAAGATGACCAAGTCGCCTTTCACAGGTCTTCCTGAGAGGGCGTCTGACTTGTTGGAACTTGTACATACTGATGTATGTGGACCAATGAGTACGACAGCTAGAGGCGGATTCCAATACTTCATAACCTTCATTGATGATTTTAGCAGATATGGCTATATCTATCTGATGAAGCACAAGTCTGAAACATTTGAAAGGTTCAAAGAATTTCAGAATGAGGTAGAGAATCAACGTGGCAAGAAAATTAAGGCCTTGCGATCAGATCGTGGAGGCGAATATTTGAGTCACGAGTTTAGCAATCATCTTGAGAGTTGCGGAATTGTTCCACAACTTACGCCACCCAGAACGCCTCAGAGAAACGGCGTGTCCGAGCGACGTAACCGGACTCTGTTAGACATGGTTCGGTCTATGATGAGCCAGTCGGACCTTCTTTTATCATTTTGGGGATACGCTCTAGAAACAGCTGCTTTCACATTAAATAGGGTACCGTCTAAGTCCGTAGATAAGACACCATATGAGATATGGACTGGTAAGAGTCCCAGTTTGTCCTTTCTAAAGATTTGGGGTTGTGAAGTTTATGTCAAACGACTTATTTCAGATAAACTAACACCCAAGTCGGACAAGTGCTTTTTCGTGGGATACCCAAAGGAAACTTTAGGGTATTACTTCTACAACCGCACAGAGGGCAAAGTGTTTGTCGCTCGAAACGGTGTTTTCTTAGAGAAAGAGTTTCTCAAAAGAGACAAGAGAGGGCAAAAGGTGTATCTTGAAGAAGTTCAAGATGAGCCAACAGGGATTGACTCCACGAGTGATGCTAATGTAGCAGAACAAGTTGAGCTACCTGTGGCAATAGACACCCCGCCCCAACCACGAAGGTCGGCAAGAATCCATGAGTTGCGTGGGGATGTGTTATTGTTAGACGATGACGAACCTGCAACTTTTGCCGAGGCAATGATGGACCCTGATTCCGAGAAATGGCATAGTTCCATGAGATCCGAGATAGATTCCATGGGAGCTAATCAAGTTTGGAACTTGGTTGACCCGCCTGATGGGGTAAGACCCATAGAGTGCAAATGGATCTATAAAAAGAAAAAGGATATGGATGGAAACGTCCAAGTTTATAAATCTCGACTTGTCGCAAAAGGTTTTCGGCAAGTTCAAGGAGTTGACTATGACGAGACTTTCTCGCCGGTAGCGATGCTTAAATCTATCCGGATCATTCTAGCGATTGCTGCCTATTATGACTATGAGATATGGCAGATGGATGTTAAAACAGCCTTTCTAAATGGAAATTTGGAAGAGGACGTGTATATGATACAGCCCGAAGGTTTTGTTGATCCTGGCAATGCTAAGAAAATATGCAAGCTTAAGAAATCTATTTATGGATTAAAGCAAGCATCTCGGAGTTGGAATATTCGTTTTGATGAGGTGGTCAAAGGGTTTGGCTTCCGTCAAAGTGAAGAAGAACCTTGTGTTTACAAGAAGGAAAGTGGGAGCGTTGTTGTGTTTCTAATCTTGTATGTAGATGACATACTGTTGATTAGGAATGACATTCCGATGTTGCAAACTGTAAAGACTTCACTGAATAATAGTTTTTCTATGAAGGATTTAGGAGAAGCAACATATATTCTGGGCATTAAGATCTATAGAGATAGGTCAAAGAGGCTAATAGGATTAAGCCAAGAAACGTACATTGACAAGGTGTTGAAGCGGTTCAACATGGAACAGTCCAAGAAAGGGTTCTTGCCTATGTCACATGGCATGCGCTTTAGCGAGAAACAGTGTCCTTCGACAACTGATGAGCGAGAGCGCATGAGTAAGGTTCCATATGCTTCGGCTATTGGTTCCATCATGTATGCCATGATATGTACGCGCCCAGATGTCTCATATGCTCTAAGTGTTGCAAGCAGATATCAAGCTAATCCAGGTGAGAGTCACTGGACACTTGCTAAAAACATCCTTAAGTACTTGAGAAGGACTAAAGATGTGTTCCTAATCTATGGAGGTGAGGAGGAGCTCATTGTAAATGGTTACACCGATGCTAGCTTCCAAACTGACACAGATGATTCACAATCTCAATCAGGTTTTGTGTTCACAATAAATGGTGGTGCAGTCAGTTGGAAAAGTTCCAAGCAGGAGACCGTGTCTGATTCTACGGCAGAAGCCGAGTACATTGCAGCTAGTGGAGCTACAAAGGAAGGTGTTTGGATGAGGAGGTTCCTCATTGATCTTGGTGTGTTTCCAAATGCGTCCAGCCCATTGTCTTTACATTGTGATAGCAATGAGGCGATCGCGCAGGCTAAGGAGCCAAGGAATCACCAGAAGAACAAACATGTACTGCGGAAATTTCACCTCATTCGAGACTTCATTAAAAGAGATGAAATTAAGATGTGCAAAATACATACGGATTTGAATATAGCAAATCCTTTGACAAAGGCTCTTCCACAGCCTAAGCATGAGGCGCATGTGAGGTCTATGGGTATTAGATATCTAAAAGATTAACTCTAGTGCAAGAGGGAGACTGTTGGAAATATGCCCTAGAGGTTATCATAGAGATGATGATATTTCTATTGTATCCATGATTTATTATATGTTCATTGAATATCCATTAAAGACAACTTGTATTGATTGACAATTATGTGAATTGTCTGTGAAACTCTTTTACTTGTATGGTTATTCGATAGTTGTCCCTGATCGGAGTTCATGTGAGGACACACATGAATATTAGATCAGCACATGTATTAGTTGATGACTATGTTTCACAAGTCATAGACATGGAGATGTCAAACTAATAATGTGGGCACATGTATGACATGGGGCTGGACTGACCCAACATGAGATGTTCTTATTATCTCTTTACACATCATATACGTTATATCCTTTGACCTGAGATTGTGGTATGTACTCAAGATATGAATCGACTTACTTAGGGACTATCAAACGCTACTTCGTAACAGAGTAGTTATAAAGATAGTCTTCGGATTTGTCAGGAAGTATGCTGTGAGACATAGACGATCAAGATGAGATTTGCCCCTCTCCTTGCGAGAGAGATATCACTGGACCACTCATATGATTGGATCATAAAATGCATGGCCGTGCTTAGGTTAAATGTTAACCTATGAGTTGGACCAAATATTGTGTGGCAAGGGAATTGTATATATGTGATCGTGGTGGTTCGTCAGATATGATCTTTGTGTATACATAGGAGTTGACACGTCTTGCTAGAGGCCGCTGTCAACTATCGGGCGAGTAGGAGTACTCGGGCCGTGTCTATGTGTGCGTGAACCCATAGGGTCGCACGCTTAAGGGGCTGGAAGCCTGATTCGAGTTGGACTCGAGTCAGACCGGGATCAGGGTTTGCTAATGGGCCTCCAGGTCGGTGGGCTCATTAGGGACGCCTATATAAAGAGGGGTGGGGCGACCAGGGTTGTAACCACGTCAATTGTTGACAGTCGTCGCCCACCCCACGCCCGCGCATATTGCTCCTCGCAGACCTAGCAGTCTGGAGGTGTGACGCTTCCTCCCTGTACGTGTGGGATACCTCGGAGGTGCTGCATCTGGAGCACAAGGACGAACCGCACGTGGAGACGTGAAGGACGGACGTCAACATCTACATGACATCGCTGCGACGCGCACGTCTACACCGAGACGTCTTCCGCTGCACCTGCGCGTCCAGTGGTAATCCCGCGATCTATAACTAGTAGTAGTTCCTGGTTTATGGGGTCGAAAATTTTTGCGTTCGGCTAACTCAGCAGAAGCGTTCGGCTAACGTAGCGGAACCGTTTTTCAGCTACCACAGCGGTAGCATTCGGCTAGTGTAGCATCCCCATAACCCTACAGTGCATATATATATAGATCCGCCCAAAAGCCCGCCTCAATCCCGACCCCACGATTGGAACTGAGCTCTCAAAACCGAGCTCGGCAGCATCGCAACACCGGCAGGTGGTGACCGTGGTGACTAGAACCCTGGGGATAGTGAACACGACGAACACACGGAAGAAGACAATGGTTATCACTGCAAATGGTCCAGCTCTTTTCAATGCATTGGCTAAACCGGGCTTAGATCCGTGACTCCCAGCATGACATGCAGTTGCACGGTGTGTTTTCATTTGCGAGAGACCATGCGACAAGAATGGCATGCATACCTTGGTGGAGCCTTCCCTCCTGATGCGGTCATGGCACAGAGCGTGCATGTCTCCTCTCTGCCCACAATTCTACACGACAATTGCAAACATGTTCGTTACATAACACTAAACTAAATAATGCACCTAACATGAAGATGCAGTACTGTCATGATAACAGAGTTTGAAATCACGCCCTTAATCGTGACACACATTACCGATGCCTAGTTGTTGACGCATCTCAACGAATTTGATTCTCCCAAGTGGCTTTGTCAGGATGTCTGCAAGCTGCCTATCGGTGCTTATGTGCTCAACTTCTGCAATGGCATCACTGATACACTCTCTGACTGTGTCAATGTGCTTGCTTCTTTCATGATAAATTGGATTCTTCCTCAGTTTCAGAGCTGACTTGTTGTCAGGTCTGCAGTGAGCCTACTCAGCCAAACTCTTTGGCATGCGGCTAAAGTTGATGCAATGTAGTCAGCTTCAAACCTAGACAGTGACACGACCCTTTGCTTCTGTGAGGTCCATGTCACCATATTGCCATTCAAGAAAAACACAACACCTGAAGTGCTCTTTCTATTCTCAAGGTCACAGACATGATCATTATCAGAGTATCCCAGCAGTTTCAGGTTTGAATTAGACCTAGACACATATGTGCAACCAAGTTTAGTGGTGCCGGCTACATATCTGACAATCATTTTTATAGCAGCCCAATGTTTAGTAGTAGGTGATTCCATGAACCTGCTCACAATTCCTACGGAGAAAGCAATGTCTGGTCTGGTGTTCACAAGATACCTCCGGCTACCAACAATGCTCATGAATTTGGTCACTGTTAGTGGCCATGCTTGTCCGTAGGAGTGTAGACTGAATCTCTAAATACATCAAGTGGTTGTGCTCGTTTCCAGCTACACTGACCGAGCACGCCCTAGCTATGCATGAGTATAGCTGTCTTGATTCACTATGTTGTGCATGCATATAACGATACACTACTGATCAATACATTTCTTGAGTTGCGATCATTCACTCCTTTATGCTCTTACAAGGTATCAAAGCAATCTATGATCCCAAAATTCCGTTGCCCACTTCTTCCCTCTTGTTGCCGCTATGACTCCTATGAGCTCTTCCTCCTCTTCCTCGTATGATTCCAACTTCGATGCTGAGTCACCGCAGCCACACATGCTCCTCGTCCAAACCTAGCCTGCTTCTCTTGCGATCGTCCATGACATAAACATCCAAGCGTGTGTCCCCATCGTTCTGACTCCAACGAGGCCAACTACATCGTCTGGGCTCGCTCCTTCTCCGCTGTGTTCAGACAGTATGGCCTTGGTGACCACGTCGATGGTTCTCCAGCCAATGGTGATAGCGATTGGGTGCAAAATGATTGTAAGACTAATGGTGACCACATCGTTTTTGTTATATGTACGTGTCTTTTGGCTCAAGAGCCCTGCAAGGTAAACGGGATTTTTCCCGCGTATAAAAACCCGGTAATTTTACAGAAAACCTAATCCCTGTTTTCAATCACGTTTTATCGGTTTTTCCTATATTTCACCTGTTTCCGTTTTATACCGCAAAAAACAGTGAACGGCGTCGGTCAGTTTTCATCCCTACGTCTGCGTGTGCGGAGAGGTACCCTACAGCAAAATTTGCGTCATAAACAAGCCATAACTTAGAACCGGATTGACCCACGGCAGGCCATCATGGCCAGCCTGGCCACATTATTATTTTTTATTTCCAAACCGCAGGAGAACCCAGGCTAAAAATGCAACATTGACTTCGCCGTCCAGAGTCCAGACCTACTCGGAGACGATCAGAGCAGTTGCTTGTCACTGATGGTGTGATCGAAGCTGATGATGAATGTGCGGATCTCCATTGGCCCCAGCTCAACAACAAGCTTGGAAGGATCCACAGGACCACCCCGGACCACCTTCTCGTCAGCAGCAGAACCTTGCACCTTCCATTTCAAACGCTTCTTCTCCATAGCTGTGCGTTCTTGGTTTGCCGACAAGCTTGTCTCGATGATCTTGCCAATCTGGAGCGAGGGATCAAGAATCTGAGTTAGGAATGCTGTTGAAGACTACAAAAGGTGTAAATATAAGAACAATGTGTCGAAGAGCACCTTCTTCTCTGGGAACACTCTCTTGAGGTCGACGCTCGCTAAAGCTGAAAGATCCTTGTCCTCCCCGGCCTATGCACAGGACAAAGACTTATAAAAGAAAATAGGATTTATCTAACCTGGAACAAGTGAGAGTAAGGATAACAGTGCAAGACCTCAAATAGATGAGCAAACCGAAGGAGAACACTTCCATCTTGAAGCTCCTGTGTCATAAGCAAGCATTTGACAGAAGTAACCAAGTTTTAAACAGGTATATATTTACATGCAGTACTGATATGCAAAGAAATAAATCCAGACAGCAGTCCTGCACTTATCGTGATATATATAATAAGAGTGCATGGTTTCATGTCGTTTTTTGTCACTGGTCAAACCAACAATAATAAGAGTGCATGGTTTCATGTCGTTTTTTGTCACCGGTCAAACCAACCAGGACTGGGGCACCAATGCACAGAACATACTATAGAAAAAGAAAAAGTGAAGCTTCTAAATTCTAACAGCCATATGGGAACATTATTTCACATAATAGTTATGTACTTTTCACTTTTTAGCACATTATGGCGACAGTAGCATAAAAAGGCCGGTACCTGAAGGGTAAGCATTGCAACATTATCAGGCAAGCTGTAAGTTGAATCCATGGCAGAGAATTTTGCAACATGTGAATTCGCCCAGTTGCCTCCATCCTGGAAAACAAGTAGGTGCATCTTGAACACAGGAATGACTTGTCGATCAATCTTGTTAATATGGCAAGTTTCGCCCCACACCTGCTCTGTGAAAGCAAGAAGGAGAGGGGAGTATATTTCCTGGCCAAATGTTCGACGCCACCGAGCTCCTTCTCCTTGTGGATCTATTTTGACATAGTATTTTCCTTCTATCTGTTCAAATTTCAAAGAGGTACTTTCCTTTATATTTCTGCATGAAACAGCATGCTTGCAATCGCAATATAACAAATTGATCTGTTATGACACAATATTATCCTCCAATATGACGCCCCTTTGGATCCTTAGAATTGAAGTTATTTTTTAAAAAACATAATTTAGACACATATTAATTAAGCTGATATGGTTGTATATATTATATTTGTACTGTATATATTATTGTTGGTTATACGAGATATATACTCATGTGTTGTATTTCTACCGTAGGGGAGTGAGTTGAAGAGTGTGTTACAAAATGCAAAGTAGAAATATGGCATGGTGATCTATAGAATCCATTTCCCTCTCCCACCCTATGAATTTGAGATAGACTTATATGTGAACTTTGGAAAGTGGTGGAATATCAAATTCCAAGACAAATAGGCTAGTTTATTGAGTAGATGCCAATTCCTCCAAATGAAGGGATCCAAACGGCCCCTTATTGTATTTGATCTAACCTTCCAAGTGAGATGTTTTTCTCAGAAAAAAATGAGATGTATTCATTCTTATTACACCAATACATCTAGTGAACAACTGACTTAAACTTCTATCTAAAATGGTATCAGGAAAATAGTCTCTTTCACTTACAATTAGTCCTTCGCATTGCTTATCGAGACAGACTGTTTCATTTAGCGCCTCAGCGACACCTCGCCCATCATCATGGAGTAGCCTCCTATACAGGGAAGACTGGGGGTTTAGTCCCACACAGGTAGACAAAAAGGGAGTGCTAGAATTTTACAATTATTCTATTTTGCGGATGGACCTGTGTAGCATTAGCTCTATTTGTCCATCCTTTATACTGGAACCTCCAATTGACCTGTCTACAAGTACAGACAACTCTTTGCTTCCATCCTCCACATAAATGCCAAGATTAACCTGAAAAGATACACATAATCCCCTATCTTTTTACAAATTTCCCCAACAGAAATTACATGTAAGAGTTGGAACAGCATTCTAATTTCTTAAAGATCACTACCTCTTCTCACAACGACAGAGTGATCTGAATAAAAAAAAACTACAGTGATGAGAGAACATGAAATAAACAGGTTCTGTCCATGTTACATTTTCACCCCTTGTAATCATCAACCAACTCTATGCAGAAAAAAATTCTCAAAATTGCTAAATCTAACTTCTTTTGCCACAGTGCACAAATAGCTGATTGAGCTAACATTTTATGTTGATGTTGCTATCTTTCAGTAAAATCAATACCATTGAATAAAGACCAAAATAACCAATAAAATTCTCTAAATCAACTGAGTGGAGGAAGTTGACTCAGAAAAGGAAACCACCTTATTGATGTTATTGAACTTCATTAAAAAAAATATATAGACAGAGAGCAAACGAAATCTCACAGGATAATAGTTTCCAGCGATAGGCTGGTGCACTTCAATCTTCCACTCCGATCGATAATCTCTTATCTGCAAAAAAGAAAGAAAATACCTCGTGAAAATCATACTTCATGAAACAAGGGTTGAGATAATCTTAAACCATTATGCCATGTATTTTCAGTATTAGTGACATTATGCTATTCTTTAGTCCACTGCATATTCTAAACTAGAACTGGAATCACTAACAAAATCATTTCTAAAGAACTGTCCATACAAAGGACAATGGAAATGCTTTGCTGGGAGAAGAAAAAAAAAAGGTAAAAAGTGCCAGTGCTGCAATACCCTTTTGATGAAATCGCGTCCACTGGAATCAGTGTAAAATGTTTTGTTTGTCACCATGTTTGTAACAATTTCAGTTGTTACTTCTTTTCCATTACCATCATCTACTGGTATTGGCCCAACCTATGCATGGGAACAATCAGTTCCGAAGACATTAGAATCTTATGCCAATATAGAGAATAAAAAGGTATAATTAAACTATGACTCAAAATGTGAAGTTTAAAAATAATCATTATTAGCAATGCAAAGAACTCACTATAAATTCAGTTTCCACATAGTCTTTCCCCTTGTAAATTCTGGTAATCTGTGGAAAGAAAAGAATTAGTAACAAGAGCATATTGGATAATCACTAGTTGATCAACCAAGATACAGGAAAAAAACAAAATTAAACTCCACAGTTTTAGTACTGATAATCTCATGTTTTTTTCAATGATACCAAAAGCCATGTATATGAGTGAAAATGTGCCAGGTACTAACAAGCAAATCCTACAAATTACTCAAAACAACTTGATTAAGTGTAAATAGCATTGCTAATGAGATGTAACCTTACATACTTAGTTATGTAAGGAACGTGAGCTAGAAATCCACTAAAGATCTTGAATAAGATAAACAAATATAAGATAAAGTGCATGGGTGATGATTCAGAAAAGCACTTCTCGTAGGAACAACCTCATATATCCATGAATTTATCTGCCGGTGCACTTCATCCAATATGGGCCCACGCAGAACTGTGAGAGGCACCTTGAATTGTGAAAGGTAAAATTAAACAAGGCACGTATCAATGTCTTTAAAATCCTTTCACACAGATGCTGCAACTTAAATGTTATTCCACAGAAAAATTGATCCCTTCATACCTGCCCATCAGTATTGATTGGAACTGTGCCATTAGGACGGAATATGTATGCTCCAGAAGCCTTTAGTTCAGGACAAAACGAATTAACGCCATTACATGTAAATCCTATTTTTTTTGGTAAAAGGGGATCTCTAGTGCACCTGAGGATCACTTCCATTTCCATCCTGTCCAATGTAATACTTGTATTCCTGATCAAAGTTTGCTTGAACCTTGAAATATTGTTAATGTAGTAATTTAGTACATAATATTTAGACAAAAAAAAACAGTACTTAATACAAAGCAATGTACACATGACCGCTGCTATGGAAAACAACATTTGGAGTCTAAACTACTAATGGTAAGTCTATAACATTGGACCATGGCTAATCTTATGGCATTCAACTCCATTTCTGCAGGATGAAAGCACCAAATAAAAGAAGTGCACAGATCAGATTATCCACTGGCACATTACCAGAGTCTTACTATCGGAGTAGAGGGATAATGTTCCAGCTGCATTATATTGAAGTTTCAAGTTGCCTTGACCAACTTGTAGATTACTACTTTCACTTCCTTGAGTTGAATACTGAGTGGACTTCGAAGAGATATGTGCTGGATTATACATAGAGAATTAGAATGATATTTCAACTAATATACCTTAAGTGAGTTTGAACCAAGAAGAAAGACCTCATACCTGATTCCTTCGAGTTTGAGACAAAATAAGTATTGAAACCAAGAGGTGGTACAGAAACAGGAAAAGCAAGCCAAAACTTGGGCTTTGCACCTGGCGTTGTGCCCAGGTAAGCCTTCACATGCTTGTCTCTTATGTTCAACGAGGCAGTAGCTATAGGCAGAAGTTGTGATTCAATTTCTTGTCCTTCAGAATCATGAACAACAATGGAATCACTGAAAACCTGTTGATTCCAAATATTAACAGAATTAGCATCATGATAGAAAAATAAATAAATAATGGAATATTAGAACGCAACAACGTCTTCTTTCAAGAAAATAGGAAAAGTAATGCATACTGGTATACGAAGGACGTCTTCTCGTTTCCACCCAAGCGAGTTATATACAAGAACAACCTATAACCAAAGAAAAAATAAAGAAAATAACTGATGGTATCGTTTTTTGGTTAAAATGGCTATGTCTCCTTTTACATTAGAAACAGTCACGCATGAGCTAAGAACACTCACCAAGCTTTTTCCTTTCGTTAAGTCCATCTCAGAAGGAGGGCAATATGTAACATTTAACAGAAGACACTGAAAAAGGTGATATACAGATATGTTATATTAGTAGTTTCTAAATAATAGTAAAGAAATTTAGAAGTTAGAACGCGATCCATAACCATCAAATCATTGTTTCTGATTTTAGGCATGTGACATTACATATTGTCCTAAACTAGGAAACATTAATCAAATACATTCTACATTGCTGCAATATAAGGAAATGTAGCTGCCTCCGACTGGTATCAAAGTAGAATGTGGCTCTACTTTTCACACAAAGAAAAGGATAAAAACAAGCCGCAGACTAACTTGTGAAAATTTCGTCACTGGGGATGAGCAACGTGATTTTGAGCCTGATTCTGTCAAGCAAGCAAGAGAAGTTGAAACAAGCTCCTGGGCCTGTAAAAGGAATTGGGCCAAATGAAGCTACCAAATAATAAAAGAAAGAACATCAAGCATGAATTGCAGCAATTATCAGAAAGCTTACTTGTGTATATCCAATTGACAATCTCTTTGCATAATCATTTGCAACATGTTGTTTCTCTGTTCCTGTAACAGCATCATGGTGTTGTGCAAGAGCTAGAGCATCACCTAGACTATCTGTTGAGAGACCTGAGCTATGTCTCCCTTTAAAGAACTCCAGCTGTCTAGCTGCCTGAAAACAGTTGAATACTTAACTATAAGACCTCTACCATGTGATAAGTGGTCAAGGAATTTATGATTGCCATTAGGAAACCAGAAGCCAAGCATAATGGATGGAAAAAGAATGTTAACAGTACCAGGTAATACCCACTCATCATACGGACATATCGTTTGAAGGCAGGTCTGCTTGTAAAATAACCTGTCCAATAGGCATTTGGGTTGTCTGCATATCTGGAAGAAGAAATACAATCATAACCAAGTGCACAGAACAAAACAAAGCTAACCAAACCATATTGTGTAGAAAGATAAAGAAAACATACGGGAAGAAATCATTAGTCTTGAGAGGCCACTGCTCATTTGCAGCATATTTCGCATCGGTATAAATTGAAGGTGTGGAATAAAGAGCATTGACACGGCCATCCTGAGTTATGGTACAAAACAACAGGCATGAGAGTTCTAACATTTTTAACAGCTTTAAGCTAGAAACTTCACCATTGATACTATAATATACCAGTTTGGACTGTTAGATGCCTAAAAGAAACAAATTTGTGTCCATAAGAGGAATGAAATAATTAAGCACCTAATGTTTTAACCTAACTAAAAACATAAAAGGAATCAAGTGTATCACGTGAACTAAGCACATATATTATTATGAAATTTGAGAGCATTGAAATGCATCAAATACATTCCATGCAACTGAACTAAAAATCATCATGAAAATGGCTCAACAGATATGCAGATGCCATGACCTTTCATGATGGATTGAAAAATAACTAAGCAGATATTCAGTTTTTTGTAATACGCATGTATATCCCAACCTTGTTCACATAGTGAATTAGCTTGTCCATATTTCTGAACCAACTCTCTGCGTATTGGTATTTGAAATCTGTTCCCATCGTAAACATGATATGGTTTGTCCTCGTGATATTTGCCTACAGAAAAGAAAGAAAGAAATATGACTCAGGATGTGAAGTTGACAAGTTGTATTTCTGAGTATGCATATTTTAATCCAAAAGAAGAACTAATAACACGAAATTCACATAGTTCAAAATTTAGAGCAAAGAACACCTTAGATGCATTCTTACAACTCATAAATTTTATCACTGAATAATCAAATGGGCAGTGTAGTAGCATCAACGAAAAATCTACTGGTCTCCTTGCAGTGTATATAGCCACAAAGAAAGTGCATCGGCACAAAAGATGAAAATACTGATAAATGAATGTACCTGTGCTTGTGTTCAAGAAAAAAAAAATGTACCTGTGCTACAGCTGCAGCAACAAAATCATTTACTCGTTCTTCAACATTATAATCAAAAAGAAGGGGATCATCCTGCGCAGGTGAAAACCAGGAATTGGCTTGTGCTAAGTGCTTGAATAATGCACAATATCTATAGTACTGAACTTCTAATTAAGGGAAATTACCTGGACAACAGGGGAATTATCATCAACTTCAAAATAAAATTCACCAGGAGGTGGTTCATAGTTTTTTGGAAAGATGCCAGCAAAGATCTGAAGAAACATACAAATTTGAAACAGAAACAAAACAAATTGTGTCAAAAATTTGAAGTGGGTTAGCACTTAGCATCTATAGCATCATGGAAGTACTTGTAAATGGAACAAATATCGAGGTGCATTGTGTACTTTGAAAAAGATACAAGCCATTTACATCAGCCGATGAGCCCAAGGTCTTGGAGCCCCTCCATACAACCTCGAGTTCTTTTGTTCCCTTCCGTGTATCACGGTCTTGGTAATCGATCCGGAAGAAATAGAAAGCATCAAATCCTACCTGACAGACAATAAAATGTTTAGTGAGCCATCTCTCTTCTATTAAGTCGAATATGTTCCTTAAACACCATGGTGGCAACTGTTACTTCAGTTAAGAATCGAGTTTGTTTTAATAAACAATAGTTATGTGGGTAGTCAAGAAGTGTGTTTACCTGTCAATCACACAAATATTAAGGAATAAGGGCAGTAGCAGAAATGACAAGAGATTATTAATTTCCTATTGTCCATGGCTACATGCTGTATATAAGTAGATATATCAACAGTACCAGGGTGAAATATCCAAACATTAGGCAGCTTTCCAAATATTGAGTCTATTTCTATAATGATGATACAGACATCATTGTCGAAATGCAAAAATTCATTGTATCATAGTCAAATTACTTCTGCGCCAAGAAGGTAAGCCTGAACTGCAGAGTGCCCAAACGGATCAATCTGCCAGCCAATCCGTGGGATCTGGCCAAACTCTTCCTTGATATACTTGTGTCCAAGTGTAGTCTGATCGATCATGTCAATGTAGTGTACAGCCGCCTCGTCATGCATACACATGCCACCATTTCTTCAACATCAGAAGCAATATGTTATTCACGACAGAACAAAAAAAAAAATTGGCAATACAATTTACAAGTGGCACTGTGGCAGCTACAAAATTGAACATACATTAATTCCAGCCGTCCAGAGCTGATGAGCCCCTTCACCGTATCCTTGATTATGTCATTCTGGTTCCTCCACCATCTTTGGAAGAATGCCTGCAGTTGTGGTCGTACATAACCACAGGTCAGAAAAAAGAAAAGTAAAAACTACTCCACCTAATCAAAGATAACCCACTCTGCACTACTGCAGTATGACACGAAGCGTTTGGTTGCCGAGATCGCCATTCCGTTCTGGGCGGCAGCAAGGAACAGAGGCTGTATTTACTAGTTCCACAAGCCCCAAAATGCTCGCGGAACCAACAGAATAGCCACAGGTAGATGCGCATTGCTTCCTATCATCCAATTTCACACACCAGTTTGCCACGAACCACCTTACGACGCACCGGAGGTTCGAAAGTTGCAAGTCACTACTATTTACCTGCTCGACATAGATGAACTTTCGGTTCTCGTCCTTGAGCAGCGCCGGGATGAGCGAATCCAGCACGTTCTGCACGCATGCCCCCTTCAACCAGGAAAAAAACAAACCACATTAGTTTAAACAAGTAGAGCCCAAGTTGACGAAGAGCAAACTCAATTCAGAGAATTAGTTGCGGTCTTGCGGATCCCCGAAACCGAAAGTATACGGAAGCGATTAGCACGCCAATGCTAACCTCCCAAAAAAAACACTCAAATTCCTGCGAAATTTGTGGAGGGAGAACCGCACGCGACGAAATCGGAGAGCAATGGTCAGCCCAGCGGAGCAGCGCCTCACCTGGATAGAGTTGTTGGATCCGACGTAGTACTGGTCTACGGTCTTGAGCCAGCCGACGTCGTCGTGGGTGTGCGGCACGACGTGCACGTTGAGCTTCCCCGGCACCACCCCCGCCGACGTGTTGTAGGGGATGTACACCGCCTCGCCCACGCCCGCGGCGGCGAAGATGGTGGCGACGGCGGCGATGAGGGCCAGCCGAACGGGGCCCATGGAGGCGGGTGCGCTAGGAGATTGGAGCGTGGAAGGAAGGGGGGAGGATGCGGCGGTGGTCGCCGGGAGGCGGGGACTGTGACTGACTGGCTGCGGCCGGCGGAGGACAAGCAGCTAAGAAGAAGCGTGGTGCAGGGCCCCACCTGGCGGTGGGCGATGGCGCGCGGCGAGTAGTTGGCGCACTCGCTGCGCCACGTCAGCGTCCCGCGGGGTGGTTTCTGCAAACGCTGAGAGCATCTGCAACAATAAGAGCCAGTATCTAGCTCTAAGCACTCGAAGAGACAACCCTTCAAATGACTTATCTCTTAGCACATACGAGTAACTCTTAATATAAATGACCCCACTTATCATTCTCACATAATCTCGAAGTGTGTGTATAAGACTATCTCTTGAACAAGAGATAGCTCTCTTCTCTCTCCTATTAAAATATGAGAAAATATTCTATGAGCTAGCCAAGAGCTAATCACTGCAGACGCCCTCGGTATTCTCTCGGAGAGGTTCCACAAATTGACACTCTTTTTATATCCAAAATATCCTGTCGCTATCCTTCTTATAATTTGGGTCACAAACGGATAGAAAAAAGGATCACATAACAAAATTGACTGGCGCCGATGGATTTACTGCATAGTTTCTACCGGTCAAAAATAGTTACATTTGACTACTACTTTGCACCACGGAAACTATTTATATTTACAATATGTACAACTGCATAACTGCATTACGTGACACCAGTATCTCTGTATATACAGTTTTCTTTTGTTTATATAGACGAAATATATGAGTTATTGTTTCGGAGGTTTGATAATTTTCTTTTTGTTTATAATACACGAAATATTGAGAGATATTGTTTCGGAGGCTTGATATATGAGATAACACATTAGGATTAAATCTTTGGGCACTATATTCTTTTTCTAATATTATGACGCATAGTTATGTATATGCATCAACTTTCGAATCCTTGATTCTTGGCTCATCTTGTGCTTACAACATGGCTAATCAAAGCTAGAACGAGTTCGATGGAGTAGACTTATCTCGAGGATGCATATATATTTACCGCAAGGATGCATATGTGGTACAAATAATATTTATAGCAATTGTTTTATCGTTCTTTTTGTGGGGGCACACCCTTACCCTCTTCATGGCTCGTTTGTTGGGGTAAAAATATGTGCATCCACGGGGTCTAAGTGGAATTGACTTAGCTCCAGAATACATAAGAGCAACTCTAGTGTTACTAAAAACCAAACCGCGAGAAAAGCAAATTGAACCATCAAGAAATTATAGACTTGTATTTATTCTAGATTCTAGAATTGGAGTATGTACCAACGGCAGATGAAGCACTATAATATACTCCCTCCGTTTTAAATTATAAATTATTCTAAAAATCTTAAAAAATCAAAGTTTTTCAAGTTTGACTAAAATTATAGAAGGAAACATGAAGATTTATGACATCACATAGGTATAATAACTAATAAAGAATATAATGCTACTTAATTAATATCATAAATGATATTATCTTATTATATAAAGTTAGTCAAACTTAGAAAATTTTTATTCAACAAGATTTTTAAAATGATTTATAATTTAGGATGGAGGGAGTATCCAACAAGTGGCAATAATGTGTTTCGAACGCTATATACATAGGGAGTACATAACCATCATATATTATTATTATTTACCCGCACGCTTACCTTGGAACATTTGCAAGTCTGTACTTGGAGTCATGATTTGATTAAAAAAAGAGCCTCATCGACGAAATCGTTTGGTGCCCATGAATGCGAGAATGGCAGTGGCAGCTTATTTAGGCCTTGTTAAGTTCCTAGAAGTATTTGGCAAACACACTGTAGCACTTTCGTTGTTATTTGGCAAACTTTGTTTAAATATGGACTAACTAGACTTAAAAGATTCATCTCGACATCTAGATACTAAAAGTACAATTACTTATTTTTTTACCTACATTTAATGCTTCTGCATGTAGCTAAAGATTGATATGACGGAGAATTTACAAATATTTGGGGAATTTGGCGAACTAAACATGGCCTTATATTATTGTTTGTGGTGGGTAAAGCCGTAAAGGAATGCACGTCACGTCACGGTGTCCAATAGGCCAGCAAATACAAGTGTTGGGCACGTTAACATAATTGGATTGGCATTGGAGGGCCCGTGTGCAAAAAAGAGATCGGATAAGGAGGGTGAGACACAGACAGATTGCAGATCATCACACAAGCTTGAAGAATCAAATCAAATCCCCAAAACAAAGAGGCCTGTGCTCCAGTGGTAGGTTAGTCCGATGGGACACTACCCACCAGGGTTTAAACCCTGGTGTCGCATTTTTTTCTGAAAATTTGCCAGAATTTTATAGGTACACGCACACATACGCGTTCGGTGGTACTATGCCCGTGTGTATAAGTCTAGAGTGTGGAGATTGTGTGCGTCCAAATTGTACCTGACTCAAAAAAAAAATGATGGCGCTCCCTGTGCATGCCACACGTGACACGCCAGACCAGTAGGCTAAATGACGTGTGGGCCAGATCGCCGATTGGTTCGTTGTCTAGTTCGAGGAATCTTTGGCCCGTGGACCCGATGGATCCGTATTGTTTGTTCCCACCCTGATCATTTTGGCGGCCCAAGCCCAGCCTTGGGACGGTACAGGCAGGTTCTAGGCGCGAAGTGGATGCCGCGCTCGAAGAGAGAGGAAAGGAGTGAAGGACCACCGACAGTGAGGCCGACAGCGGGGCCCAGAGAGGACCAAACCACCGAGCCAAGCCTGACGGTAGGTTTTTTTTAACGAAACGAGAATTGTTCAAGAATCTTGAGAGTCAAATTTTTCAACTTTGACTAAAGTTATAGAGAAAAGCACAAAGATTTATGACATTAAATATGTACATTATAAAAATATAACTAATAAAGAATCTAATAATACTTACTTGGTATCATAGATGTTGTTATCTTGTTATATAATTTTGGTTCAAGTTGAAAAACTTTGACTCTCCAGAATTCTTGGAATGACTTATAATTTGGAACGGAGGGAGTATTAGATTATATAACTAGGTATATGGTCATATTACCGGTACTCTGTAAAAGAACATGTATTTAGAAACTGATTTTTATCTATATTATACCCACATTGTGAAAGACTCTAACTCTCAAATCTAAACTTGTTTGACGCTTCGTATTGATGACCGCATAGGTAAATACTCGGTAATAGTTGTTTTAGGCCTGAGAACATATACTCAGCGAATGACCAACATTTCTGCAGGTGGAGTTGAGAAACTTCTTCTTTTTCCTTTTGTTTTCCTTCTTCTTCTTTTTGCCACCGAAGAACGAGGAAGACTGATCTGAAAATTATTCTCTCTAGTCCTTCATCGTGGTCAGATCAAACCACAACAAAACGAATAATGGACTGGAGAAAATTATTTCATGGCGACGACATCATCTCCGTCTTGATGTCGAAGTCTGGAAACAAAAGCCTCCATGTGTGTCTTGTCGATGGAGATATTGACGTCGAAGTTGTCACCCTCATCTTTAATAGAGCCACCATAGAGAGACCGGATCCAGCCAACCTCCTCGCCGCCGCCGGGGAGGAGGAGGAGGAAAATACACCCCTAATACCAAGATCATTGACGATGGAGAAACTCTAACTCTAGAGGACTTAATCTACTAGAAAACTTATTAAAATAATGGATTTCCATTTCCTTTGACGTCAGATACCGAAAACTTATTAAAATAATGGATTTGCATTTCCTTTGACATCAGATACCGAAAGGAGAGAGAGGACACCAATGGTGAATAAAAAAACTCTTTACCCGCGGGAGGATCCCCGCGGCTTGCAAACGAACATGCGACATGTGTCCACGAGCCACGGCGTAGTGTCATCTCCATTATGTGATTGGTGGTGTGCTACTCACGCGTTATATTGTTGTTTCTGTGTTTTTCCTATGCGCGCGCCAACAAAAGCCTTGTTTAGATGGAAAAATTTTGCAAATTTTTTATTGTAGCGTTTTCGTTGTTATTTGACAAACTTTATCCAAATATGGACTACGTAGACTCCAAAGATTCATTTTGACGTGTACATACTAAAAGTACAATTAGTTATTTTTTTACCTATATTTAATGCTCCATGCATACGTCCGAACATTGATGTGATGAAAATTTTTGGGAAATTGGGGGAACTAAACAAGCCCAAAGTCGTCTTTATCTCATCCTCGTCGTAATTTCTCACGTCCTGTCCCCTGAGACCAGCTGCAGCGGAGATGGTACCACCTCCGCTAAATCAGTTTGCCATAGAAAATCGCATGCAGCGGGGAACGTTATCCAGTACGCTATGAACACACCACCGCTAAATTTCACGGGATAGAGGACCGCGCGCGAACGAAGCAGCAGGCCTGCGCCGGTACAACAGTGGTGGGCCCACCCCGTTTCATTTTTAAAAAAATGCTATATCTCGCAAACCGAAAACTCAAATTAAATTTTGATTGCACCATTGAATTCGTTGTAATTAATTCTTTAAAAGTAGATCTCTCATGGATATATTTAGATAAAGTGACAAGTATGCCCACAATGGATAGAGGATGATATAGATGATGGATGAATGCGGGAGAAATGAGTATAGAGGAGAGAATCTTGATGACTATGCAGTATAGATGATGAAAATAAAGGAACGTAAGTGCAGATAGTCTGACGCGGGCTTCCAGCGCCAACCCTGGAAGCCAGGACGTTTGGCGGTGCTTCACTGCTTCTCGATGGGGACCTACGAGTACGTCATGGACGAGAGCTCCCTGCTACGTGTCGCCGTGAAGCCGCCGGAGAAAAAGCGCCCCGCGACTCGCATGCCGGGCCCTGTTGAGGTGTCAATCGATTTATCGGCGTCCATCTCCACCGCGGCTCCATTCAATGGTCCAACATCAAGCGATACAAGTCGATGGCTCAGACGATTATGCTCCTTATCGTGTGGGTTATGATTCAAGCCGCAATGGTTTCATTGGCCCTCCCCAATTCCCCATCCCTTGGGACAAGCAGCTTCACGTTTGCCTGATCTGCTTCGCCCAGCCCTCGACAGCTGCACACAGTCGCTTGACCCCGCTGGCTCCAGGTACGTCCTTTTCCCTTCCTTCCATGGCCCCACGTTGATCTCCAATCCACTTAGTCAGATCGATGCACCCTTCCCTTTCTCATCCATGGTCATTGTGCGCACCCATTACAACATCCGGTTTTTGCCTGCTATGTGTTTGACGAAATGTTTGTGAGGTTCGGTTGCTGGGTCACTTTGAGTTGCAACTTTGGGACAACTGAAGGAGTGTGATGCATGCAAGCTACGAGCTTCAAAAGTATTTTTGAATTACAGTGTCCCTCGTTGCTAATCTGGCCGATGACCACCTTGAATTGGCAGTCCAGGTCTTCCCAATATGTGGAATTGTGGATTAGGAAAAATATTGTTTAAAATACAAGTTCTGATAGTGGCAAAGCAATTTCAGCGTTAGTTATTTGTTCAATTGATTCTTCCATGTTGAAAACACTCCCCTCCCTCATTTCTCTCACAAATTAGCCTATTCTCTTCGTATCATTATTATCTTATTTAATGGCATGTCTATTTTTCTTTGTTTGTAAAACAACATTTATGCAGACTCTGTCCAAAACAGGGTACATAAAGTATTCTCCTTCATATATGTCTTAGATTATTCCCAAATATAATTAAAGGTCTTTGTGCATCAACTGTATTTTTGTTTCAATGTTAGCTATATTTTGTCGCTATTGGTTCACTCGCTCTGAACAATGTAAGGTAGATGTCTAACCAACTAGAGCAGCACTCATTCTATTGATAGTTGTTCCTAACATATCATCATATTTATTGTACGAAGGAGATGATGTCAGCACTCATTCTATTGATAGTTGTTCCTAACATATCATCATATTTATTGTACGAAGGAGATGATGTCGACGATGTCTGGGTTCACCTCTACAAATCTTAGATTTTAACCCATTCAAAGGGTTCCGATGGAATATGATTTTTGTTCTATACAAATCTAAACTTTGCCCATGGTTGCTCTAAATTATAGAAGCATCCATTCTTTCTATATTCAGTTATACCTAATTTGTACTTATGATCTTTACGAAGACATCAGAGCATTTGCTTATACAGTGGTAATAGAACATGCGAGAGTGAAGCCAAATATAATTGGCAATTTAACATGCATCTTACAGTATTCCGTTAGGCAATTTGCCTTGAAGATATTTTGATGGGTTTGGGATTTTGGCTATCTCAAAGTGACACATTTTTCTCATGAGTCTGTCATCTTATCACCATTTGCATTCAACAATACAATTCACCATTTATATTCAGCAAGCGCGCGTTTCTTCCTAGTAAGATACAAACGGCGGCTGTAGCGAGGACTGTTATTCACGCCCTATGCTTGGCGGCGGCTGTAGTATCGTGCGCGACTGGGGAGCAAATTGCCAAGCTCCGACTGATGGTAAGGTTATTAATTGAAAAGTTCACTTTTCCTTTCTTATTTTTTTTATGAAAAATCCGCTTTTTCTCTGTAAATTTCAAAAGCAGGCAAAATATCTCTTCCAACTTTAAAAACAGTGCATCTTGTCTTCTTGAGCGGGTTATAAGCGGTTTTAGATAGTGTTTTTTCTACAGTGTGTCAGTGTTGATGGTTTTGCTACAACGGTTTTATCTTTTTTTTATTTATTTCTGTTAAATATTTGAAAATCATATAAATTACAGAAAAATATAAAATAGAAAATTTAATTGTATTGGACTTGACATGAGTAGATCTATAAGCGCACATATAATACAGTATGCTTTAGTATATATTTTTTATTGTAGCTTTGGATCTATGATTTTCTATAAATAAAATAAATTTATAACCAAACTATATATATCATCTAGTGAAAACTGTGTTTTATAAATTTATTTTAATTACAGAAAAGCATAGATCTAAAGCTACAATTGTTTATTATGTAGATCTGCTCATGTAGAGCCTGACAAAATTAGATTTTTATTTTATGATTTTTCTATAATTTATTATGATTTTTCAAGGATTTAGTTGAAAATTAAAAATAAATAAAAAAAGATAAAATCATTGCTACTGTAGCAAAATCACCATTCTTGAACCACTTATAGTCCGATTAGAGAAGTAAGACGTATTGTTTCAAAAGTTTAAAAAATATTTTGTCCGGCTTTAGAGTTAAAGGAGAAAAAATGGATTTTTGTACAAATTGGTAGAGGAAAAGTGGAATTTTATCGTTATTAATTTAGCAAGTTGCCTCCTGCTTTCATACGAGAATTCAAGTAGCGGCCTAGCAAGGCCCACGAATCAGCGATGCAGGGCCTGCAATGCCGACCTGGCTTCAGAACCTTGTGTCAGTAAGAACAGGGGAGAATTTTTGAAGGAGGGACAACCGTCAACAACAAAAAGTAGAAAATTATATGTACACGATACACATAAGCCAAGATACATAACACCTGTAGTATTTCGTTGTTTAAACATATTTAAGTTTTGCACTAAAGAAAAAAAGACAATTCACTTAGATACGTGATTAGTGCATTAAATAATTAGATTAGAGGGGTTGTTTAGACCCCACACGTGCTGCCTCTGATAAGACGATGATAGAACTAGTATATTATCCGTGCTAACGCAACGGGTCATATTAAGTCCAAAGCTAATTAATTATATTAAATATATTTAAATTCTTAACAAAGTTAAATAACATAAACATAAATTTTATTATGAACAAGCATTCATTTTGCGACATGCACATGCCTACATAAATTGGTTGGAGCAACTGATTTTATTTATTCCAAATATCAACACCAAAGCTTCTAAGAAATCAAATCACAATAGTTCAAATTCAGTAAAAATAGGAATCCAGCAAATATTTTGTTTATACCTGATTAAGAAATTGGTTCTATCACATATACAGTAAAAATGACAATTCATCAATCCTAAGGAATCCTTGATGTTAGTACTCTGCTCATGCTAATACTACGACAATATTTGGATATATACAAATTACAAGTAAAATATATGCAAACTAAAATAACCGAATTATTACATTGCAGAAAGAATGATATAATTGCTTCAGTTTAGAAAAAAAAACATTATTCATGTCAGCGGCAAAACAATCTCGACAAAATAAAAATATTTTTTTCAAATATCAATTCCAATCTTGACTTGAATGAATTGTCTCCATTATTAATCCAGCATCACTGCTAAAGCCCTTCCTCACCTTAAAATTCAAAGGAGCAGGTTATATTACCCTTGGGAATTCCAACTTAAATAATTGTGCTAGATAAACAGAAGTAAACAGTGAGTATTTATTTACATCTTTAGATTTCTTTGCACATAGGAACCTCAGATTAATCAATATATGGCACAAACAGCTAAATCCACAAATGAAAATCCAAGGAGATAAGAACATATATAGCAAAAACATGTATGTCTTTTGTGTGAATAAATTGCATATTCCATCCTTTTGTGTGACAGCTTCCCTAGTTGAATCTCCTATGAAGTGTCAACCAAAGAAGAACATAGTAACCTTGTAGTCAAAAGGATTTGCTTCATGGTGACACATATTTGAAACAGTCCGGCTCTATAGAATACTGCTCTAATAAAATATTCTAAGTATGACATAGTTTTGTTTCTTGTCAGCATATTTTTTATATTGCGTTCAAAAACATATATTTTATATTATCTCAAAATTTTAGCCTAAACCATTTGGCATAAAAATGAAATCATAGAGGCCAGTCATTACATCTTGTTTAATTTTGTAAATGTACAAATTATGTACACTAACTTCAGTTAGGATCATACACACAGTGGGACAAATCGGCAACAACAAGGCAATGCAGGAACAAAGAGAGATGGATACTCTCTAACTGAAGTAATGATCATGGACCCAAAAAACTTGCAGTTTGAAACATTGAATACAATAAAATAGCAAGACTACAGATGAGTTGTTACCAGCGATCACATAGAGGAGGTTTCAGCTGCTTCCCCTAGTTGCAGAGGTCCACTGCCTCCTTTCCATCCTTCTGATCTGATTGGAAGCAGCAGTAGCAGAAACATATAGACGGACACAGTTTATTTTCAACAATCCTGAAAGAGTGAAGATTGAACTTTCAAAAGCTAGGAAACTGAACATCACTTGAACTTGCTAGTTTTTGCTGCTACTCTGCAACACAAATACAAAACCCAAAGCCCCTTCATTATTTTGCATGAACATAAACAAGTAATCCCTCAGAAAAGAAAGTCCATGATTGACTGATTGAGTAGATTTGTTGTCAGTTTCTCATTCAAATTTTTCAGTCTATTATTAGGTGCCCCCTCAATCATGATCAGGTGCTTGTACCATCACACAGGACAACCTATCTAGCTTAAAAGATTACTAAGAGACCACTCTCTTTAAATTAAAAATTAGGAAGACTGAAATTCCAAAAAAACAACAATTTATTGAAGTCTAAGTTGCGGATACATGGGTGTATGCCGAGTCTCTGAGTGATGAGTGATTGTCAACTGGGATAATGCGCATGTTCTTTGGCTTGTCGAGCACGGATACAGTGATCAAAGGCAAGGTGAAGGTCAAGTAGAGACGTGCCGTGCCGATGGACCGAGAGTGGCGAAGGGCGGACGTGAGGCTTGAACTGAGGGACCGGTGGCCCGAGGATCAGCTGTGGTGGCTGGCAGCCTGGTACAACGACGAGCGAAGACTTGCGGGCACGGTGTTGCTTGGGTCGAGGACCTGGGGACACGTGTCGGTGGACGGGGTGCACGGGCGGTGCATCCCCTCTACGGCTCGGTTTGGTGGTTGAGCCACAGAAAAACCACCGAGTGGACGGTTTCCAGGTTTGGGCCTCAAAACCTGGACGCGGATGGTTTCCGAGTTTGGGCCACAAAACTCGGGCTGAGGACGGTTTCCAGGTTTGGGCCTCAAAACCTGGGTGCTGCGAGTTTGCTGAGTTTGGGCCACAAAACTCAGGCTACGGTTGGCTGGTTTCCCGGTTTGGGCCTCAAAACCGGGGGTTGGTCGTGAAGGCTGGTTTCCCGGTTTGGGCCTCAAAACCGGGGGCGAAGTCCAGGAAAAGGACAAACGGAGCGGTGGCGGCACGTGGCGGCAATCGGTGAGGTTGCGTCGAGGCAGCGCTACCAGTTGTGCGGGCGTGGCCGTCGGATCACCAGCTATCTTGAGTTGGTCCAGAATAACCCTAGGGTTTAGCTGGCTTGCTCTGTAATTAGAGAGGGGTAGAGTAGGAAATAGAATTAGGATAAGTAGAGGGAGACACCCTCCTCCCATTTCATCTCAGTCATTTGCTCTTTGCCTCTAGGGTTTCCTGCTCTCCCAATCCCCTGTTGTAGCTAGCTGAGATCCGCAGAGAACCATACCTCTGTGTACTAGAGATTTTGAGGAAGTGAGACCGTAATCTCACTGTTGTAGTGTGTGGTAGCCACACGGTTGCAGATCGATGACTTGATTCGCGTTTTTGTTCGTGTTCTTCGCGTTCTTTGTTTCTCCGTGATTTTCCCGTCACTCGATCTCCCTCTCTACTGCGTCTTTGCGAAATCCGTTTGAATCATCTTGTTCTTTATTGTGAGGAGATCATTTCCACCGAAGGAATTCATCTAACTCCTCACGAACAAGTAGATCAGGTTGATTTCGTTTTTGTGGCGCTTTTTCGCTCATACTCCTCCCCTTTCGATTTCCCGGTGATTGAGTCGATTTGAGCGGATGATTTCTTGGGAATAGTCTCCTAACTACCTCGTGATCATTCTCTCCAAGTTTGGGAACGTGGGATTGTGAGTTGATTCAATTTTGGGAGGATTTGGGAGAAGGGCGACTGAATTCACCCTCTCTGGTCGGTCGCGGACAGTCCGCCACCTGACCGGCGGACAGTCCGGCCATCTGGATCGAGCCAGTTCAGTGGCTGCGGGTCTCGGTCGCGTTACTATTCCTTGACCGGCGGACAGTCCGCTGTAGGAACTCGCGGACAGACCGGGAGTCGTCCAGGGACTGTTCGGCAACCTTGCTGTTTCGCTCAGTTGGCCGACGGACAGTCCGTCATCCCCTCGCGGACAGTCCGCAGTAGGGGCGGACAGTCCGGGACCTCAGGGCCGGACAGTCCGGGATCCTGCTGAGTGTTGCATGTTAGTGCGTTTGCTCTCCTGGCTTCTTCGCTTGATTTTTGGACTTCTCGTTTGGCCCTAGAGTTGATCAAGGAACCTCTCTAGGTATCTTTGCTACTAGTTAGCATAGGTATTCGAGAGTTTCTCGATGTAGCCGTCTATCTACGTTCGGGACTTGATTTTTGAGGGCTGAACTTACTCTGGAGCTTTTGGCGTTTGGTTCGCTATCGCTTTGTGGTGCCTCGCTGTGATCCTAGGGATCATCCACCCTCTTCCAAGGGTCGTGGGCAACACGGTTTCGATCGAAGCTCTTGGGGTTTATTTTAGGACAAAAGGCCAAAGTTTTGAGAGAAATTTTTGAGCTCTCATTCACCCTCCTCTGGTCGCCTTGCTATTGCATTCTCGGTCCTTCAATTGGTATCGGAGCGGGTTAAGGATCTTCCACCTTAGCCGGTTCCAGATCCACAAAAGGTGACATGGATCGCGGCGTGGGCAAACCGCCGTTCTTTGATGGGACGAACTATGCGTATTGGAAGATACGCATGTCGGCCTATCTCCAGAGCATGAGCTCTTCTGTTTGGGAGATTTGCAACAAGGCTGATTACATTGTCTTGGCTGCTCGTGTCACTCAGCTTCAGTTGATGAGCACGAAGCAAATAGTCAAGCTCGTAACGCTCTTTTCTCCTGTTTGAGCATGTCCGAGTTTGATCGCGTTTCTCACCTCCCCACGGCTCGTGAGATTTGGGCGACCCTCATGCGCTTTCATGAGGGAACCACTCAAGTCAAATCTCATCTCTACGAGTCGCACAAGCGGGAGTATGAGAACTTTTGACATATGCCTGGCGAGAGCATAGAGAGTTTATTCGCTCGCTTTTAGGTTATTGTCAACAAGATGAGAGCAAACAAGGAGCTGTTCCCTTTCGACGATCATGAGAGGGCTTTGAAGCTTTTGCATACTCTCGATCGGTCGGTGTGGGACTCAAAGGTCCAGGCGATCATCGAATCGTCTAACTATGAGACCCTCACATGCGACGAGCTCTTTAGTAAGCTCAAGTCTAGTGAGATTGATGCCATGTCGAGGGCTTTCTATGAGAATCCTTCTGGCCCGACTATGGCTTTGGTTTCGGGTTCTTCTGCTAACACCTCTGGAGGATTTGCACTTTCTTCTCTCTTTTTTGTCACAGAGGAGCAGTTGGAGTCTTTGGGAGACGACGAGTTGGCTTTGCTTGCCAACTGATTCTCGCGGTTCCACAACAACCGCATGAACCGTCGCCGCGGAGGAGGACGCTCAGGATTCTATGAGTGCGGCGACCCCGACCACTTCATCGCCAATTGCCCGAAGAAGAACAAGCAAGTCTTCGGCAAGACGGATCATGGGCACAAGTACGACTCCGGTAAGCGCAAGTAGAAGTACGTCCCCGCGAAGCACAAGTGGAAGAGCGGCTTCAACAAGGAGTACATCAAGACGAAGTACTTGGAGAAGGCCCAGGCTGAGCAGCGTGCGTTCTTCGCCACACTCAGCGACGTTGACTACTCGGATGACGACTCCGCTTCCTCAAGCGACGACGAGTTCGAGAAGAAGAAGTGGATCGAGGACAAGCTCAACGGCCTCTGCTTCTTCGCCGACGACGAGGGCTTCTGCACCATGGCCCTCGGCAAGGAGGTCGACGGCGAGCTGGAGGACACTCCTCGGAACGACGACGACGACGACACCTCCCAGGTATCTCTGACCCCCGACGAGCTTTCTGCTGCGGTCCAGAAACTTACTGCCGCCCTCCTTAGTCAAGATAAGCTGCTTAGGCGTGCTGCTAGAGAGCGCAAGGAGTTTAGGCAGAAGTGGGAGGATACGGTGAAGGAACTTGAATCTATCAAGTCCACCGTAGTTGTTACCGATGAGGAGGAGTGTGAGATATGCACCACACATATGACTGACCTTCTTACTTTGAGAAGCAAGTATGTTGTGTTGGTAGGAGACGTGGATGAGCTGAAGGCTAGATCTTCACTGTTGGGTGCGTGCAAGTCCTGCGCGGGCTTGCAATCTGAGTTGGCAGAGAAGAACGCCAAGATTGTGTCTCTTGAAGAGGCCAATTCAGGTAGCACATGTGTGGCTAGGCGTGTTCTTTGTGAGGGTTTGGAGATGGAGATTGCGAATGTGAAGCATGACAAGATGCAAACCGAGGAAGAAAACACATACCTTCGGACCATCTTGTCATGGGTGTCTAGTGGTGAGCCGCAGCTCGGGATGATGATCTCCCAATTCAAGCGAGCTGCTGGAGGTCCAGGTGTAGGTTTTGCTCCGGGTGTTGATGTGTCATCTTTTGGCAAGATTGGAGAGTCGAGTGGTCTTAACCCATGTGAGAAGCCCAACTCCACCACTACTCCCAAGCTTACCAAGATTCCACCCAAAGAGCCTTTCAAGCCTAACACCAAGGATGGTGTATTTGAGGAACCTCCGAGAGCTCCACCCAAGAAACAATCATGGGCTCCAAAGCCAAACCACCTCAAGAACAAGCTTGACACCATGTGTCGGTGTTTCGAACCCGGGGGTACGACACCAACGAGTAATATGATCGCGTGCTCTCTTTCTGGATGGTGATGCAAGATGACACAAGGATTTATCCTGGTTCGGGCAAAGAAGGCCCTACGTCCAGCGGGGGAGGAGGTTCTTGTATTACTTGCACCTAAGTGCTTGTACAGGGGCGAATACAAGCTCAATGAGCGTGGACCGGAGTCCGGACTCGAGTGTGTATGTGTGTGGACTTGTGTGTTGTCTCTCAGAGTTGTGTAACCGTGGAATGAGAGCCCTGGTGTCCCCTTTTATAGAGCAAGGGGTGGCCAGGGTTACACATGGGTGTTACAGGCATCGGGGCGTACGGTGCCCAATACGGAGAAGGGTAGGAACCCTGTCTTGTCGGGGCCACTGGAGCCGATGTGGGCGTTACTATTGAGGCGTCCTTGGGGCATGGCCTCCATTCCGGGCGCGGACGTGGTGGCGTGACGATGTAGAAGCCGTACAGCACCCATTCCGGCACGTACAGGACATGGCGGGGTCCCTCCGGGTCTTGGGGTACCTGTCTTCCAATAGCGTAAAAGTAGTTAGGGCTCGAGGGGCGCGGAGCCGGCCTCGAGGTGGCGCCTGCGGGGGGCTCGAGTCCCCGCAGGTATGGGCGAGTTCCGGGGAGCCTGGTCGTACAGCGGAAATCCGGGTCTCGAGATGTGACTGGGACGTGCCACAGTGCAAGGTATGGTCGAACAGTGCTGTGCTGGTGCCTTTTTGCCCATGCTCGTGGTGAAAACGAGACTTGACTTTGCCCTGGTTACTGTGGTACACGTCGGGTTGCAGAGGACGTGACTGGAGTAGGTGGATGTATTAAATGCGCGGTATGGGGCTGGCATCCGGTGCTTGGTGCTGCTCGAGGGGCGTGATGTGCCCTCGAGGGGTAGGCCGCCGGGCCAGCGAGGCTCGAGGGCCCTGTGCCGGGTCTCGAGGGGTGGTGTATGGCGGTGGCGGGCTCGATCCCCTTGAGCCAGGGCTCGAGAGGCAGGCTTCCACGAGGTGGTTTGGGGGGCATTTGGCGGGCCTAGGCCTTCCCATGGTGGGCCGGTGTTGTGGGCTTGCTATTAATTGGTGTTCTAGGTTTTTACCCGTGTGTTTGCGTTGATTGGGGGGTACCCCTTTGGCATTCCCCCGACAGTAGCCCCCGAGCCCTTATTT
This sequence comes from Coix lacryma-jobi var. lacryma-jobi, assembly GCA_009763385.1. NCBI lineage: Eukaryota > Viridiplantae > Streptophyta > Magnoliopsida > Poales > Poaceae > Coix > Coix lacryma-jobi. The sequence continues at coordinate 365,213 of VDCT01001211.1, forward strand.
GAGTGCTTGCACTCGAGCAGGGGCTCTCGACTTTGGATTTCGAGGGTTTTGGCTAACTGGATCTCGAGGGTTCGGCCGTGTCGATTCCGCGGGTGTCGTGCGAGCGACACCCGCGGGTGTAGCCCCCGAGGCCACGGGGGAGTGGTTAGAACTCCCTCGTGAGCTTTTCGCAAGTTTTTAGTTGCGTTTTTTAGGTTCGGGAGTGTCGAGCCCCTGAGTTTTTTAGACCCTCTTTCGTCGAGGGGTGCTAGGCTGAACCGGCCGGCCGGCTCTTCGAGCTGTCCGGTACGCCGGTTACCCTGGCTTGTCATCCCCCGAGTCCTTTCGATCGGATGCGAGGGGGGATGCCTCGCACTACCATGAGCGGGCGAGTATCGAGGTTCCCGGTGAGCTGGTAACGGGGAATCCAAGTGAGACCTCGTGCCCCGTTCGATAGGGGTCGACTGTAGCCCGGAGGCGATCTCATAAAGCGTGGGCGCTCAGTCTGCAGGAGTGCCGGGTCCATTCGATAGGACCCGGTGGCTCAATGCCTCTCTCCGAGGGGATCTCACTGCACGTCGCGCGCCCCGCCTTGGATACACGTGAGGGGCCTCGAGGGCTTGGCCCTCGAGCGATGCTGCGAGTGGCGCCCCTTGGTGTCCCTGACTCGGGTGCTCGAAGCCGGCTGTCGAACCCTCTTCGAGGGCCAGCCTTCGCTGCTTCGAGGCTTAGGGCCGGGGCCTGTTTCTACCTTTGTGAAGAAGCCTCCGTCGTCTGGGAATCCTTCTGCCCGTTGGGCGCGCCTTTTTAGGCGAAATCTGTCGGGGAGGGCGGCGGACGCGAAGCCGGAGCGACGGTCGTGGCGGGCCCGGGTAGTGGAGCGAATGGAGAGCTGCCGCGTGTACCCTGCATCCGGCTCGAGACGTGGTTAGGTGGGCGCATTAAATGCTATGCGGTTACCTTTTCCGTCGCCGTGGGACGCCTCGCCTGTTGGGGTTTCCCCTTATAAATATCGAAAGAGGGGAAAAGGAACCCTTTACTTTGCCTTTGCCTTTGCCTTCACCGCCGCCGTAGCCTTCACGCGCCCTCTCCTTCGAGCTAGTCGATTGGGGATTTTCCGGCTGCCCGTCCGCTGCTCGGGTCCGCGCCGCGCCACCGCCATGGCCGCCCAGACACAAGTGCTGCCGGCCGAGGACTGGAGCCCGTCAAAGGTGACGCAGAGCGAGATGGACTCGTTGGTGGCCCAGGGGCTTCTGCGCCCCAACCCGGAGGAGAGACCCGCGAGGTGGGTTATCCCGTCGGCGGAGCACCGGGAGCCGCACCCGCCAGAGGGGTACGTGGTGAGCTTCACGCGCTACCACCGCATGGGGCTCGGTGTTCCGCCGAGCCGCTTCATGTGGGCGCTGACCCATCACTACGAGGTGGAGCTGCAACACTTCTCCCCCAATTCAATCTCGCACGCTGCCATATTCGCCGCGGTGTGCGAGGGGTACCTGAAGATGGAGCCACACTGGGAGATGTTCGTACATCTCTTCCGGGGCGAGCTCTTCATCAAGGCCCTAAAGCCCAGCGGGAGGCGGCTCGTGCGCATGGGCTCCCTCGCCATCACTGCGAGGACGGGGACCTCGTCGGCCATTGTCCCCCGCGAATACCTCCGCTACAAGCTTTCCTCCAACCAGGCCGGGTGGGACGACCACTGGTTCTACCTGCGGAATGAAGGTGGCCTCCTTCCGCAGTACACCGACAGGGTCCTCACTCAGCACCCGGAGAAGTGGACCTGGGGGGTCGCGGCGGACAGGCAGCGCTACCTGGTCCCCTGATGGAGATGATGAAGATGCTGGTGGAAGAGAAGAACCGACCATTCAGCGGTCATCTGGGCGTTCCACCAGCGAAGGGTTCTTCCGCTGGCGGACCGCCCCTTTCTTATGCACGAGATGGGGCCGAAGGCCCAGCTCGAGGCGCTAAATCGATCGAGGATGGCCGAGGGGAGGCTGCCTCGGAACGAGGGCGTCTCGCGGGTGTCGATCATGATCCAAGGGTCGTTTATCCCCGAGGACACCAACCTGATCGCCATGGCACCCGACAAGGGGTGTCTAGCCTGGTAAGCCTCCCTCGAGCTAAGCCGTCCCGAGCCTCCTCCCCTTTCTCTCTCTCCGAGCTGGCACATCCTTCTTGTGGTTCGCCTCGTCACGTTTCTTCTTTTTGCAGGGGGCGTTTACTTGTCGTGCGTCGAGGCCCCCGGTGAGGGAGGACGCCGCGGATACCCAGGTGAGGCGCCTTTCTGCTCAGAAAGAAAGGAGAGCAAGGATGCCAGAAAGAAGAAAGAGAAAAAACAAAAACTTGCGTCGCTTGGCTCGGGAGCAGAGGCTGGCGAAGGCTCGTCGCAACCGGCGCCTGGAGATGAGTCCCCGAGCTCAGCTCCTCGAGCTCGGAGGAAGAGGAGGATGATGATGACGAGAGTACGACGAGGGGATGGATGCGCGTTTGAGGCGCGCGGGGTCGTCGACGTCCGGGCTGACCGCTCCTCTGTGCAGGAGGGTATACTGGAGGTCCCCCGGCGAAGGGGTCGCGCGGGACGCAGCCGCGGAAGGCGGCGCCGATCCCTGCCTCGTCGGGGGCCCGAGGTCCGTCGAGCTCCTGCCGGACGTGCCGCCGGTCGTGAGGAAGCCCCGAACCCGGAGCGCCTCCGCCACAGCACCAACGGAGGCCACCCCCGCGTCAGCCCAGGCGGGAGGTCTCGAGAAGGGCCGAGCCTCGAGGGGCAGTGACCACATCGAGAGGGGCTCCGGGTCCGACCGCCGCGAGCCATCGAGGTCGGGGTCGAGCCCGCGGAGGAGCGGGCGTCAGGAGGAGGCGTCGAGCCCGCACCATCACGAGCGTCGGGGAGGGAGCCCCGGGCGTCTCGTGACCAGGGGCGTGAGCGTCCCCGGAGTCCATCGCCGCACCGCCGCCGGGACACAGAAGCGGACGCGGGAGGGCGCGACCGCCAGCGCGAGCGCCGGAGCAGGTCCCGGAGCCCGCGCCGGGGCAGGCGCCACGACGACAGCACGAGGGAGGTACGGTCGCCCTCCCGCGATGTGGGGGGAAGGAGGGCTCTCCCTCGAGGTCGAGCCACGGGAGGCGTCGGGAGCCCTCCCCCCATCCCAGCCCTGCGGAGATGGCCCAGGCGCAGGGCTCGAGCCGTGGGGTGGGCTCGAAGCCCCGAGTGGGTCCGGCGATTCCGGAAGAAGCCCAGCCGCCGCTTTGGGTGAGTATTTTTTCTTGGATCTCGTCGGTAGTGAGGCTTTACCTCTTTACTTTTGATGATGCATGCCATCTCTGGTTTCTCAGGGGGAAGCGCTCCTACCAGGAGGTGGACCTCGCTGCGTCCAAGCGGGCCAAGACCTCAGCTCCGTCGAGGCACAAGCACCTCGAGGTATGGCACCTTCCTCCGCTAGAGAAGCCGCTTGGCTGGAGAAGGCTCGAGCTGCCATGGCTCGAGGAGGCCAGATGATCGTCGCGAATTTTGGTGAGGCCGTCGCCATCGACCACAGGGGTCGAGGCATCCTTCCCGGTTCTGATATCACGGTCATCTCGTATTGCAGGGGCCGCAGCTTACGGCATCGAGCCCGCCATTACCACATCCACTGAGGCGCTGCCTCCTCCCCCTCCTCCTCCTCCCGCGATGGCGCCAGCTGGGAGCGCCACCCTTCCCCCCACCGCGGCTGTTCCGGGGAAGCGCCTGGGGCGAGCACGGCCCCGCCGGTGTCTGGGGCCGAGGAGACTGCGCCCTCGAGGCCCCGACCGACACGAGCCGGGCTGCGGAGGAGGGAAAGGGGGGAGAGGCGTTGGCGGAGAAGGAGCCGACGGTGGAGGACCTCCTGAACGAGCTGGAGCAGGGGCCGCTCCTCGCCGCGGGCTCGACGATGGTGGAGGCGCCCGAGGCGCCGGCTAGCGCTGACAAGACGCGGAGGACCTGGCCAGGGAAGAGCCGGGGCCCGTGCCGTCGGGCGGCGGGCCGCAGCTGGGGCAGCTCGGGGCGGAGGAGGATCTGCCCGACATCGAGCTTGACCGACCAGTATGGCCGTTTCCCGACGCGCCGAGCCCGTCCCTTGCCATGGTCTCCGTCGAGCAACCGGTCCAGCGGGGGGCCCGCGCGAGTGCGGTCCATCTTCCGGGAGGTGGCCGAGCTCATGGCGGAGGCGGAGCGGTCCTGCTCCGAGGAGGCGGGCCGGTCCGCCCAGGTGTCGGCCGCCCTCGCGAGGGCTGAGGCGGAGCTTCAAGATCTCCGCGCTGAGCTGAGCCGGAACGCCCAAATGGCGAGCCGGCTCAACGAGGCGGAGGCGGAGGTCCGGGCGGCTCGAGGTGAGGTCGCTCGATCCAAGGAGGAGGCCGCCGCCGCTCTCGAGGCGTCGAGGAAGGAGGCCCGGACGCCCGAAGCGAGGCCACCTCCGCCCGGGCTGAAGCTGAGGCGGCGAAGCAGGAGGCCGCTGACGCCCGTGGCGAGGCCGCCACCGCCCGAACCGCAGCGGAGGCGGCGAGAAAAGAGGCCGAGGATGCTCAATGCGATGCGCCGCCGCTCGGTCCGCAGCGGAGGTGGCGAAGAAGGAGGCCGAAGACGCGAGAGCGGTGTCGCCACCGCCCGAGCTGCCGAGGGGGCGGCGCGGCAGGAGGTGATCCGAAAGGATCTGGCCCTCGTGGAGGCGGGCAAGGCTGATCGAGGAGCTTAGGTCCGAGAAGCTCCTCATGCTGGCCGAGAAGCGCAGGCTCGAGCAGCGCGCTGAGGGCCACCAGCGACCTCGCCGAAATGGGGCAACATTGCGATGGTGAGGCTTACACCTTGTCCTTGCTTGGGCCTCGAATTTTTTGTTACGCCATAGTCTCACTCTTCCTGTTCGTTGCGCAGGGGTCGAGAAGACGGTCGAGGAGCTCCGCGGGACGAACCAGGCTCTCTTGGACCAACTCCAAGACGAGACGATGGTGGCGGAGCGGGCTCGCACCTCCCTCGACCGGCTCGGCTCCATGTGGGGTGCTCCTCTGGTGGCTGCGGCAGAAGTGCGGTGGCCCGAGGCGACGCCTTGGTCGACGCCTTGTGCTTCCTCGACGTAGCGGCGCGGGACCGTGTCCGGCAAGCTCTCCACCATGGCGTCAAGCAGACGCTCGCGGTCGTCCGCTCCGGCTTCCGCTTCCCGGTCCACGTTGTCGCCAATGGCTTCATCGAGATCGAGGGGAAGGACGAGGAGTGGAACAACCGCCGCGTCGACAAAATCTTGGAGAAGATGGAGAGGCGGGGACGTCGCTCGCGAAGATCTTCGAGGAGGACGTGCTGCCTCCTGACGCCAGCAGCGGTGTCGAGGACCCTCCTCCCTCTAGCTCGGGTGTCGAGGCCGAGCCCGCCGTGGAAGACCTCGGGGAGGAGTACCATACCGACGAAGATTAGGGCCTGCGTGCCAAATTTGGGCGTCGAGGCCCCTGTAAGAATTTTATGACATGAATGAGGGTCCGTCGAGACCCGTATGTATATATGACTTGTTTGTTTAAAGGAGTTGTTTTCTTCTCAAATGCGTTTGACCACTTCTCTTTGTTGCAGCTCGAGTTTCTGCTAGTTAGTCTGTGTTCCTTCGATACGTCGCGAGCCCTCGAGGGGAGGCGTAGGTAGGGTACCGTAGCCCGGGGGCGTAGGTGGCCGTCTACGTCGACGCCTCCCGACCCTTGGAGGCTCGAGGTATTTTGGGATTTAGACGCTAGTTCACTCGAGGATCGAGATGAGGTTATTTTTGAAAGAACGCGCGTTTTTGTGAGGCCGATCGTTTTTCGCCCCGAGTCTGGGGAGGCCTCCTGTCAGCCCCGAGGAGCTCGACCCTGAGCATGGCAGGGTCGAGGCTACCTTAAGTTGCTAAGCAAAATGAAAGACAATGCACGAGTTTGTTCATTCATTTTGGACGTGTTTGTACAAAGCAACAAAATGAACAAGGCCTCGAGGCCCTTAAGGGTAGAAGCGACGTAGCTGAGATATGTTCCACGCGTTCGCCAGGATTCTGCCTTGATCGTCGTAGAGCTTGTATGTTCCTGGCTTGAGCACCTTAGCCACGGTGTATGGGCCTTCCCACGGAGGAGTGAGCTTGTGGCGCCCTCGATTGTCTTGCAGCCGTCGAAGCACGAGGTCCCCCACCGCCAGGTCCCTCTTGCGCACGTGCTTGTCGTGGTAGCGTCGAAGTGTTTGCTGGTAGCGCGCGGAGTTGATGAGCGCCACGTCTCGGGCCTCCTCGAGCTGGTCCTTGGCGTTGGCGAGCCTCTCGTCGTTGGTTTGCTCGTTGTAGGCTCGAAGTCGAGGGGAGCCGTACTCGAGGTCCGTAGGCAAGACAGCCTCGGCGCCGTAGGTTAGGAAGAACGGAGTGAACCCGGTGGCTCGACTCGGCGTAGTCCTGAGGCCCCACAGCACCGAGGGGAGCTCTGCCGCCCACCCCTTTCCGAATTTTTTAGGGTCTTGAACAGCCTCGGCTTCAGCCCATGGAGTATCATGCCGTTGGCGCGCTCGACCTGCCCGTTGCATTGAGGGTATGCGACCGCGGCCCAGGTCACGCGAATGCCGTTGTCGTCGCAGAAGTTGGTGAAGTTTTGCCCGTGAATTGGGTGCCATTGTCGGTGATGATGACGTTAGGCACCCCAAACCGGTACATGATGTTGGCGATGAACTCGACAGCCTTCTCGGAGGTGGGGTCTCCTATCGGCTTAGCCTCGATCCACTTGGTGAACTTGTCGATGGCCACGAGCACGTGTGTGTACCCTCCACTTGTCCTTTTGAGGGGACCCACGAGGTCGAGCCCCCAAACGGCGAATGGCCAAGTGATTGGGATCATCTGCAGGGCGTGTGCGGGCTGGTGCGTCTGCTTGGCGTAGAATTGACACCCATGGCATGCTCGGACCAAGCGCTTGGCGTCCCCAATGGCGGTCGGCCAATAGAAGCCTTGACGGAAGGCGTTCCCAACCAGGGTCCTCGGCGCTGCGTGGTGGCCGCAAGCCCCCGAGTGCATGTCGTCGAGGAGCTTGCGTCCTTCCTCGAGGGGGATGCAGCGCTGAAGGATCCCAGTCGGGCTTCGTCGGTACAGTTCCCGTTCGTCGCCGTAGGTGACGTAGGTCTTGGCCCTTCGAGCAATGCGTCGAGCCTCCGTCTTGTCTTCCGGTAGCACGCCTTGCGTTAAGTAGTCGAGGAACGGCGTCCGCCAGTCGAGGGGTCGTGATGACGAAGAGGCAGGTGCGTCGATCTGCATCGCCTCAGCGGATGTCGAGGGGTCGTTCTCGAGGGGTGGCGTTGAAGGTCGAGCCCCGTGTCTGGTTCGAGGGGTGGCGTCGAGGAGCCAGCCCCGGGCTGATCTTGATGGATGGCTCGAAAACGTCCCTCGAGAAGACATCTGGTGGGACCGTGCCACGCGTGGATGCCAGCTTGGCCAGCTCGTCTGCAGCCTCGTTGTACTTTCGAGCGATGTGATTGAGTTCGAGACCGTAGAACTTGTCTTCCAGCTTGCGCACTTCTCCGCAGTATGCTTCCATCTTGGGGTCGACGCAGCTCGAGGCCTTCATGACTTGGTTGATGACGAGCTGCGAGTCCCCTCGAGCGTCGAGGCGTCGGACCCCGAGCTCGAGGGCGATACGCAATCCGTTGACGAGGGCCTCGTACTCGGCGGTGTTGTTGGAGGCGGGGAAGTGCAAGCGCAGCAGGTAGCGTATGTGGACTCCGAGGGGTGATATGAAGAGCAGGCCCGCGCCTGCCCCCGTCTTCATGAGGGACCCGTCGAAGTACATGGTCCAGAGCTCGGCTTGGATTTGTGCTGGCGGGAGCTGGGTGTCGGTCCACTCAGCAACGAAGTCCGCCAATGCTTGCGACTTGATGGCTTTTCGCGGAGCATAGGTGATGGCTTCCCCCATCAGCTCGGCAGACCACTTAGCGATGCGCCCCGTGGCCTCTCGTTGTTGAGGATTTCACCGAGGGGAAGGATGACACCACCATTACGGGATGAGCGAGGAAGTAGTGCTGGAGCTTGCGCCTCGTAATGACGATGCCGTAGAGCAGCTTTTGGATGTGCGGGTACCTGACCTTGGCCTCGGAGAGTACCTCACTGATGAAGTACACCGGCCGCTGGACCGGTAGCGCGTGCCCCTCCTCGAGTCTCTCGACGGCTACGACCGCGCTGACCACCTGGGTGGTTGCGGCTATATAGAGGAGGAGAGGCTCGGGAGGATCGTTACCTTGGGCCGGTCGTGGCGGCACGAGGATTGGGCGGAAGTCAACAGTCCCTTTAGCTTGGTTAGGGCCTCCTCGGCCTCGATGGTCCACGCGAAGCGTTCTGTCTTCTTTAGCAGGCGGTAGAGGGGTAGCGCCTTTTCCCCTAGCCTCGAGATGAACCTGCTGAGGGCGGCCAAACAGCCTGTCACCTTTTGTACGCCCTTGAGGTCTCGAATTGGGCCCATCTTATGACCGCTGAGATTTTTTCGGGGTTGGCCTCGATCCCCCGTTGCGAGACGATGTAGCCAAGCAGCATGCCCCGTGGCACGCCGAAGACACATTTCTCGGGGTTGAGTTTCACATTCTTGGCCCGGAGGCATTCGAACGTGGTCTCGAGATCGCTGGTTAGGTCCCTGACTCTCTTGGTCTTCACCACGATGTCATCGACGTAGGCCTCGACGGTTTGCCTATGTGCTCGCCAAAGATATGCTGCATACATCGTTGGTACGTTGCCCCGGCGTTTCGTAGGCCGAAGGGCATCGTAACGTAGCAATACATACCAAATGGCGTGATAAAAGAGGTTGCGAGTTCGTCGGATTTTTCATCTTAATTTGGTGGTAGCCGGAATACGCATCAAGGAACGAAAGCACTTCGCACCCAGCAGTGGAATCGACAATCTGATCAATTCTAGGTAAAGGAAATGGAACTTTTGGACATGCTTTATTCAGACCAGTGTAGTCTACACACATCCGCATTTTTCCATTCTTTTTCCTAACTAGTACAGGGTTAGCTAGCCACTCTGGGTGAAATACCTCCTTGATGAACCCGGCCGCCAAAAGCTTGTGCACCTCCTCGCCGATGATCCTGCGCTTCTCCTCGTCGAAGCGGCGCAGGCGTTGCTTCACCGGTCTGGACCTGGCCTGGATTTCCAAGGCGTGCTCGGCGACTTCCCTCGGTATGCCCGGCATGTCCGAGGGGCCCCACGCAAACATGTCGATGTTCGCGCGGAGAAAGTCGACGAGCACTGCTTCCTATTTAGGCTCGAGGCTGGCGCTGACGGCCAGCGTCTTGCCATCGGTCGAGGTCGGGTCGACGGGTATCAGCTTGGTGTGCTCCGCCGGCTCGAAGGTGCCAGCGTGGCGCTTGCTTCAGGGGCCTCCTCGTGGCCAGGGCGGCTAGGGCCTCGAGCGAGTCGAGCTGGACGTTTGCCTCCCCACGCTCGACGCACTCCACGTCGCAGTGGTACGCGTGCTCGTAGGAGGTGTCGACGGTGATGACCCCTTTCGGCCCCGGCATCTTGAGTTTCAAGTACGTGTAGTTGGGGACCGCCATAAACTTGGCGTAGCCTGGCCTGCCGATGATGGCGTGGTAGGTCCCTTGGAACCCTACCACCTCGAAGGTGAGCATCTCCCGGCGGAAGTTGGCCGGCGTGCCGAAGCAGACAGGGAGGTCGATGCGCCCGAGGGGGTGGGCCTTCTTCCCTGGTACGACTCCGTGGAACCCCCCGACGCTGGGTCGGAGCTGACCCTCTGAGATCCCTAGGAGGTCGAGGGTCTCGAGGTATATGATGTTGAGGCTCGAGCCCCATCCATCAACACCTTGGAGAACCGTACGTCGACGATGACAGGGTCGACGACGAGGGGGTACGCCCCCGGGTTTATGACACGGTCCGGATGGTCGTCACGGTCGAACGTGATCGGCGCATCAGACCAGTCAAGATACCGGGGGCGTCATGGTAGAGCGCAAAGATCTCCCGGCGCTCCTTCTTTCTTTCTCGAGCTGAGAGCCCGACGGTCGCCCCCGTAGATCATGTAGCAGTCGCGCACGGGGGGAAGTTGTCGTCCGTGTCCCCTCCGCCGCGCCGATCGTTGTCCTTGCCCTTAGGCACGTCTTCTTTCTTATCGGCGAGCTTGGAGTAGAAGCTTTTCAACAGTCGGCAGTCCTTTAACTTGTGATTTACGGGGCCCTTGTGGAAAGTGCAGGGGTCCTCGAGCATCTGGTCGAAAACAGCCCCGTCAGGGGGGCCTCGGGGCTTCTTTGGCTCGAGGGCGCCCGCAAGCACCTCTTCGTCGTCGTCGTCATTGGCGTCGCGCTTCGCCTTCTGACCTTTGCGTTTATTCTTCTTCTTTTTGTTGCTGTTACTGTTGTCATTCTTGGCGTCGTTGCCCTTGTTCGAGCCCTCCGGCGTGGTCACCGCCTTACCTTTGTCCGTGGAATGGCCAAAGAAGGCCCCCACTGCCTCGTCGCCTGAGGCAAAGCTGGTGACCCGATCCATCAGGTCCTCGACCGTCCTGGGACGGTAGCGTCCTAGCTCATGAACTAGCTCTTGGCATGTCGTGCCCGCGAGGAACGCTGAGATGACGTCCTCATCAGGCACGTGGAGGAGCTCGAGGCGCTGCTTCGAGAATCGTCGAGCAAAGTCGCGGAGGGGCTCGTCCGCTGCCTGCCTGCAACGCCGTAGATCCTAGGGGTTGCCTGGGCGCACGCAAGTCCCCTTGAAATTCCCGTCGAAGACCCTGACTAGGTCGGCCCAGTCGTCGATCCGATCCGGCGGGAGCCCCTCGAGCCACCGGCGGGCGGTGTCCGAGAGGTAAAGTGGGAGTTGGCGTATGATCACACGGTCGTCGTTCTTCGCTCCGCCCAGTTGGCAGCCTAGGCGGAAGTCTGAGAGCCAGAGCTTGGGCTCGACCTCCCCGTCATACTTCACGATGTTGGTCGGTGGTCGGAAGCGGTCGGGGAGGGTTGAGCTGCGGATGGCCCGGCTGAAGACTCTGGGGCCCGGGGGCTCGAGGACTTGCCGGTCCTCGTCACTGTCGTAGCGCCCCCCTCGATGGGCGCTATAGCCACGCTCTTGGCCCCCTTTGTCCTTGCGCCGGCGGTTGATGTCGTTGCGGGCGTCATTAGGGTCTCGAGGTGGCCGGTCGTCGACGATCCGTTCCGGACTGGCCTAGCTCGAGAGGCGTCCGGCTGGTGGACGGACGTCTCGCGCTCGTTGCGGTGCGTGTCCGCTGGTTTCCCCGAGGCCGCCCCGCGCCGCCGTGAGGCTGAGCTCTCGGCCTGCTGCACAGCGGCTGTCTCGAGGAGGCCCTTCATTTCCCCAAGCATGCGCCTGGCGTCAGGGTTGGAGACGGCGGGTAGATCACGGAGCAGCATCGCCGCCGCCACCACGTTCTGCCCGGCTCGCGGGAAACGCGCCTCGGGGCGTGCTGGCGCCCCGTCCTCGAGGATCTGCCGGTGGACCTCTCGAGCTCGGCCGCGAACACCGGCGCCTCGAGGCTGGGGTGGTTCTTGTGCTAGGGTTTTCTCGAGCTGCAGCAGGCGTTGTCGGTCCTCCTCAGCCTTGGCGATGGCCTCCCGCAGCTCGCGAGCTGCGCGCGCCGCGGTCGGTCATCGCTGTGCTGGGATGGTGCAGCCGGTGCCGGGGGTCGTTCCTCCCCTGAACGCGTGACCCGCCTGCCGCAGCCACGTCTTCGGGCCCTTCGAGGTTGAGCGCCGGCCTGGTGTCGTCGTCGCCGTCGTCCCGGCATCGTCCACGACCCCTCGAGCTGGAAACACTCCCTGGTAGGGTCCCAGAGGTCAGGGTCGTGGTAGTCGTACTCATCGGAGTCGGAGCTGGTGATGCCGCGCCACCTTGGCTCGTGCCGGGCTGCAGTTCGCGGTACCACTCCCCGAAGGTGGCTTGACGAGGTGGCCCGACGGCTCGTGAGAGGCCGCGGTCGACGTGCGCGGGGTGGACGATCTCCAGGTTGGCCATGGCCTGCAGTAGCACGCCCGGGCGCTCCTCCTGCTCTGCCGGCGGTCGGTCCCGACGGCGCTCGTTGAGCTGGCGGGCGTAGGCTGCTGTGGAGTTGTCGAGGCCGAACGGGAACCGCCGGCGTCGGGCGCGGTACACTCCGTGCGGGAGGAGGCTGGGTGGCGTCGACAGAGCACGGCTCGGGGGCCTCTGGCCTGGCTCCCGGTCTGCGCGCGTGACAAACGCGAACTCGCCGGGGGAGTGCGCACGCGCCCTGGAAGTCTCCGGCCGAGCACCGGGCTGGTTTCCCCTCGGGGACCCTGCGCCGGCTACGGGACGTGGGTGTTTGCCTGCGGGCACCGCCTGTGCCCGGCGACGATGGTGACGACGGCGCTGCTCACGAGGTGGCGACGCATGGTGGTGCGGGCGACGTGTCACGCTCTTCGCACGGGGTGGCGTGACACGCCCTCCACTCGGGCCCTCTGTGGAGAGCAAGGTCAGCTCGTTGCCGTTGCCGGTGGCCAGGAACTCGAGGCTCCCGAACCAGATGACGACACCGGCAGAGAACGAAGGAGTCGAAGCAGCCATCCAGGAAACAGCGAGAAACTGACTCGACACGCGAAGGCCCCTACCTGGCGCGCCAACTGTCGGTGTTTCGAACCCGGGGGTACGACACCAACGAGTAATATGATCGCGTGCTCTCTTCCTGGATGGTGATGCAAGATGACACAAGGATTTATCCTGGTTCGGGCAAAGAAGGCCCTACGTCCAGCGGGGAGGAGGTTCTTGTATTACTTGCACCTAAGTGCTTGTACAGGGGCGAATACAAGCTCAATGAGCGTGGACCGGAGTCCGGACTCGAGTATGTATGTGTGTGGACTTGTGTGTTGTCTCTCAGAGTTGTGTAACCATGGAATGAGGGCCCTGATGTCCCCTTTTATAGAGCAAGGGGTGGCCAGGGTTACACATGGGTGGTACAGGCGTCGGGGCGTACGGTGCCCAATACGGAGAAGGGTAGGAACCCTGTCTTGTCGGGGCCACTGGAGCCGATGTGGGCGTTACTGTTGAGGCGTCCTTGGGCGTGGCCTCCATTCCGGGCGCGGACGTGGTGGCGTGATAATGTAGAAGTTGTACAGCACCCATTCCGGCACGTACAGGACATGACGGGGTCCCTCCGGGTCTTAGGGTACCTGTCTTCCAATAGCGTAAAAGTAGTTAGGGCTCGAGGGGCGCGGAGCCGGCCTCGAGGTGGCGCCTGCGAGGGGCTCGAGTCCCCGCAGGTATGGGCAAGTTCCGGGGAGCCTGGTCGTACAGCGGAAATCCGGGTCTCGAGATGTGACCGGGACGTGCCACAGTGCAAGGTATGGTCGAACAGTGCTGTGCTGGTGCCTTTTTGCCCATGCTCGTGGTGAAAACGAGACTTGACTTTGCCCTGGTTACTGTGGTACACGTCGGGCTGCAGAGGACGTGACTGGAGTAGGTGGATGTATTAAATGCGCGGTATGGGGCTGGCATCCGGTGCTTGGTGCTGCTCGAGGGGCGTGATGTGCCCTCGAGGGTAGGCCACCGGGCCAGCGAGGCTCGAGGGCCCTGTGCCGGGTCTCGAGGGTGGTGTATGGCGGTGGCGGGCTCGATCCCCTTGAGCCAGGGCTCGAGAGGCAGGCTTCCACGAGGTGGTTTGGGGAGCATTTGGCGGGCCTAGGCTTCCCATGGGGCCGTGTTGTGGGCTTGCTATTAATTGGTGTTCTAGGTTTTTACCCGTGTGTTTGCGTTGATTGGGGGTACCCCTTTGGCGTTCCCCCGACACCATGCCACTCATCCAAGAAGAGCTTATGCCACAGAAGGGCAAAGTGATCCACACCCACTACCGTGAGTACCAACAACCCCCTATGAGAGCGGTGAGGTACCATTGTGAGCATTGTGGGAGAGATGGACACTTGAGTGAGTTTTGCTTTCGGCGCAAGAGAGAGGCGCGTCGTGCAAAGGAGATGAACAACACGGACATGTACCATACTTTCCATGATATACATGTGCCGAATGTTCAGAGGCATGCTGCTAGGCCTAGAGGTCCAAAACCTCAAGTTCCTAGGCCAAGGCAGCGGAGAGGTTGTGCTCGGAGGGAGCCTGCAGTTGTAGGCTATGGACCCCATGGCGGTGGCTTTGTAGTTGAGCGTTTTCCACCACCGCATTTTGAGTACCGCGATGGACGCTCCTCCCTTAGCGGACCACGTTTTCCTCTACGTGGTGATCGCTCTTCTCGTAGACGTGCTAGGAATGGTTTTTCTGCTAACCGTTCTTTTGAGCAGCCGGCCCAACACTGGTATTCTCCCTACTTCACTAACCCCAGTGTTGGACCGTACGCTCACCCTATGTCTTTTTATTGATGTAGGTAAAACGATTGGAGAACGTTTGGTTGGTGGATTCTGGGTGTTCGAGGCACATGACCGGAAACGCCAAGTGGTTCTCCAGTCTTAGTCCAGTCGCCGGAAAGGAGTTTATCACCTTCGGCGACAATAGCAAAGGTAAAGTGTTGTCTCGTGGGTCAGTGCGAGTTAATGAGCACTTTGTGTTGCGCGATGTTGCTCTTGTTTCTAACTTACATTTTAACCTTCTTTCTGTTTCGCAACTTTTCGATGACGACTATGAGATTCATTTTAAGCCGAATCTCAGTCGTATTTTGGATCCTCAAGGAAATCTTGTGTGTTTGATTTCGCCCTTTGGAAAAGTCTTTCGTGCGAATTTCTCGGAGTTTGGCATTTCTCGTTGTCTTGTGGCTGGACCTTCCTCCTCTGATCTTTGGAAGTGGCATAGGAGACTTGGACATTTGAGCTTCGACTTGCTTGCAAGGCTTAGTTCACTTGGCCTAATCCGAGGATTGCCCAAGCTATCCATGGAGAAGGATCTTGTTTGCCATTCTTGTAGACATGGGAAGATGGTTGCTGCTCCCTACCATCCAGTGACTCAGGTCATGACCAAGCGCCCTGGAGAGCTTTTGCACATGGACCTTGTCGGTCCGGCTCGGGTGAGCTCGATTGGAGGGAAGTGGTATGTGCTTGTTGTTGTTGACGACTTTTCGAGATATTCGTGGGTCTTCTTTTTAGCTGAGAAGACCGAAACTTTCTCCTTTGCTCGCAATCTGATTTTGCGTCTTCAGAATGAGTTCCCTTTGAGCTCGATGCGAGCTATTAGGAGTGATAATGGTTCCGAATTCAAGAATTCGGATTTTGAGAATTTTTGTAACTCTTTGGGTTTAGAGCATCAGTTTTCTTCCCCCTACACACCCCCTCAGAATGGTGTTGTAGAGAGGAAGAATCGGACCCTTGTAGAGATGGCCAGGAAGATGCTCGATGAGCATAGGACTCCTAGGCGATATTGGGCCGAAGCAATGAGCACTGCATGCTACATTTCCAATCGCATTTTTCTCCGAGCCTTCTTGAAAAAGACGTCTTATGAGTTGCGTTTTGGAAAACTGCCCAAGGTGAGTTATTTTTGAGTTTTTGGTTGCCATTGTTTTACACTCAAAAAGGGCAACCTGGACAAGTTTGAGTCTCGTTCTTCTGACGGTGTGTTTTTGGGTTATGGCACTCATACTCGCGCTTATCGTGTACTTAACCTTGACACTAACCGAGTCATGGAGACATCAAATGTCACCTTCGATGAGACCATGGTTTGTCTTTCTTCTCGTTTTGAGCGTGCAGGTGATCATGAGGTTGGAGAGCCTCTTTTTGATGATGAGGAAGAGGGTGCTGAAGGTATGAATGATCCAGCACCCCCTCCACCTGATGTGCCGCAAGGAGCGGCTTCTACTACGACTCACGGCCCCGACACTTCTTCATCTTGGGGGCCGTGGAATCCGCCACCTCGAGCGGTACCCTTTGTACCCGAGGAGGCGCCAGCTGCTATTGAGGGGGAGGCTACATCAGTTCGGGAGGCGCCACGACACATCCAATGCCAACACCCGCCTCAACAGATGATCGGCAGCATCTGCGAATGTGTCACTCGGTCAAGGTCACAACAAATCTCTCACTTTGCTCATTCTGCATTTGTTGCTGATTTTGAACCCCGAGATGTTGGACACGCTTTATCTAATCCAGATTGGGTCAATGCCATGCATGAGGAGCTTGAAAACTTTGAAAGAAATCGGGTTTGGGTTCTTGTTCCTCCTCCTCCTGAGTGTCATCCTATTGAGACAAAATGGGTTTTCAAAAACAAACAAGGAGACAATGGCCATGTTGTGAGAAACAAGGCCAGACTTGTAGCCCAGGGGTATAGTCAGAAGGAGGGGATAGACTATGAGGAGACTTTTGCTCCTGTAGCTTGTTTGGAGGCAATTAGGATACTCTTGGCTTTTGCTGCATCCAAAGGGTTTAAACTTTTTCAAATGGATGTCAAGAGTGACTTCTTAAACAACTACATAGAAGAGGAAGTGTATGTGAGACAACCCCCCGGTTTCGAAAATCCCAAGTTTCCAAACCATGTGTTTAAACTTCACAAAGCTTTGTATGGTTTGAAACAAGCCCCTAGAGCCTGGTACGATAGGTTGAAAACCTTTTTGCTTGCTAAGGGTTTTAAAATGGGATGTGTGGATAAAACGCTTTTTCTCCTCAAGCAAGGCAATGATGCTCTCTTGGTCCAGATTTATGTGGATGATATCATTTTCGGTGGTTCTTCTCACGCTTTGGTTGCCAAGTTTGCAGACACTATGAGCAGGGAGTTTGAGATGAGCATGATGGGTGAGTTGACGTTTTTCTTCGGGTTGCAAATCAAGCAATCCCGAGAAGGGACGTTCGTGCACCAGGGCAAGTACACCAAGGACATCCTGAAGAAGTTCGACATGGGTGAGGCCAAGCCTCTTCCAACACCCATGCCAACCACGGCGGCCCTGGATGCGGATGTGGATGGAGAAGCAGTGGACCAGAAGGAGTACCGGAGTATGATTGGGTCGCTGCTGTACCTGACGACGACATGCCCGGACATTCAGTTCGCGGTGTGTCTGTGCGCGCGATTTCAGTCGTCGCCGCGCACTTCTCACCGTCAGACGGTCAAGCGCATTATGAGGTACTTATGCTTCACTCCAGAGTTTGGGATTTGGTATTTGAAAGGCCCTTGTTTGGTTTTGGTAATTGAGTAACAACCTAGGTGAACTAATATGTGCTTATGTGAGATACACAGGAAATTAGTTCACATGTGAATGAGCAATGACGGAGCTTATTGCATGAGACATGACATGGAATCATGTGGCTAAGATGGCAAAGATCAAGACAAGACTTTGCTTGATGGACCGGTTGCGAAGGTGGAGGGCAAGTTGGAGGCTTTGAAGCCGTTGGTACCGAGTGTCGGGAGGCTTGAGCAAAGACTTAGCGCCGAAGGACCGAAGTAATGGTGAAGAGCAAGTGAGGTCAAGATCGATGGACCATGGAGGCCATGTGTTGATATGAAGTGGATCATATAATTTGATGATAGGTTGGTGCTTGTGTTGCATCAACACCAGAGGAGATGGAATGGAATGCGCAAGGCAAAGGTATACTTATAGGGCATTTCATTTCACCGGTCATAGGTGTGTAGAGAAGATTATGACCGGGTTTAGGATAGATGGCCGTACTATTAAGAGGAGCAAACTTGTTTGCATATCGGTCATCTAGTGCCACTTGAGCGATCTAACATTGCGTTTTTACTAGGATCGAGTGGCGTGGTGAGTGCAAGTGAAAATCCTTTGAAAAATGATTGTGAAAATGCTAACACACATGCACAAGGTTGTATACACTTGGTGGTGTTGGCACATTTGCAAAGGAGAAGAAGTTGGAGAAGTTTTGGAGAAAACTTTGGTTGAA
This sequence comes from Coix lacryma-jobi var. lacryma-jobi, assembly GCA_009763385.1. Classification (NCBI taxonomy): domain Eukaryota; kingdom Viridiplantae; phylum Streptophyta; class Magnoliopsida; order Poales; family Poaceae; genus Coix; species Coix lacryma-jobi. The sequence continues at coordinate 382,959 of VDCT01001211.1, forward strand.
AAAGAGAAGTGATGGTTCTTGGATTGGAAAACTGTATTGATCCTTTGTGCTTTGGATCATGAGTTCATGGGTTGTGTAGCCCTCTGAATAAGCTTTCCAAAATGTCCAAGATCATCGAATTCCGAGTTGGGAGCTAAGAGTTATGGCCGTTCTCGTGGGAGGCTTTCTGGAGAGTGGCGGACTGTCTGCCATTTTAGTGGCGGACTGTCCGCGGGCCTCGGACGCTCCGATGGGGATGCATCGGACGCTACGAGCGCACTGTTCTCGGGTTGACAGGTGAACGACGGACTGTCCGGGCCTATAAGGGCGGACTGTCCGCCGGCTAATTTTTCGGAGAACAAGGTTGCTGGACAGAATCTGTGCAGGTCTTCGTTTTTCAACGGCAGACTGTCCGGGCCCAAACGGCGGACTGTCCGGGGTGACCATTGCAGCTCCTAACGGCTAGTTTCATTATAAGGGCGGACTGTCCGGGGCTATAAGGGCGGACTGTCCGCAGTTCAAATTTCAGCACGCGTCCAAACGGCTAGTTTGAGCCCTCCCTCTATAAATAGAGGTGGTGGCCGGCCATTTGGTGTGTTGGGTACCTTGGGGACTTAGTGTCCTTGTGTGAGAGTGCTGGGAGCCCTCCAACTCACTTGGGATTAGTGCTAACCATATCCGCTAAGTGAGAGAGCGATTCTAGTGCGGTGCATGAGAGATTGCAATTGTGGCACTAGGTGATCGAGTTGCAAGCCGGTGGTGCTTGTTACTCTTGGAGGTTGCCACCTCCTAGACGGCTTGGAGGCTTGTGTGTGCTCCGTGGTAGCACGCTCGGAGATTGAGTGGTGCTCCGGAAGCGACCACTTTGTGAGGGGTATTGTGCTCACCCCGCGGGAGATCGTGAAGAGCAACTCTAGTAAAAGAGAGACGTGAAGAGCGTCAAGTGGTTCGGCCGGGTCGAGTGCTAGAGCTTGTGGTAAGCACTCCTTGGGGAGAGTGTGACTAGTGTAGTCACCACTAGCAAGAGGACCGGCGACAACCTTGAGCTTGTTTCAACGGGGACTAGCTTGGTGGCAACCAAGTGAACCTCGGGATAAAATCACCGTGTCAACATTGTCTTCATCTTCTCGGTGGTTTGCTATCTCCATTCACTAGCTTGTATTTCCATACTCATACTTGTGCTAGTGTTTAGTTGTTGCTCTTGTATAGCTATCTAGCTTGTGTAGCTTAATAGTTGCTCTTGTAATTAGTTAGCTTGTGTAGCTTGCTAGTTACCTTCCTTGCTTGTGTAGCATAGAAGTTGATCCCGTGAGTGACTAGTTGACTTGTAGTCTTGCTAGTCACATTGCTTAGTTTGTGTAGCTAAGTTGAGCTCACTAATTTGGCTTGTGTAGCCTTGTTATTGAGCATTGCTAGTGAGCTTAGGCTTGGTGCTTTTGATTAGTGGCATGTGGTTAGAGAGCTGCCCGTTTGATTGAGTACTAGTTGCATAGGTTTGTGTGACCTTGCTTCTAGAATTGGTTAGGTGAGCTCTAGCTAGCCCGACACCTTATTTGCATTGTTTAGGATCTTTTGTAAGGTGTCATAGAGTATAGGTAGAGGGGTGTAGTCTTGGCTAGACCGATAGTTTTAATTCCGCATTTGTTTCGGTTAGCCGACGCGATTAATTTTAGAAAGGACTATTCACCCCCCCCTCTAGTCCGCCATCTCGACCCTTCAGTATTCTGCTTCCTCCACCCTCTCCCTTTGCGGTTACTCTAATGCTGATTTTGCTGGTTGCCGTATTGATCGCAAGTCCACTTCTGGGACTTGTCAGTTTATTGGTTCTTCTCTTGTATCGTGGTCTTCTCGCAAGCAGTCTAGTGTCGCCTAGTCTACCACGGAGGCTGAGTATGTTGCTGCGGCTAGCTGCTGCTCCCAGTTGCTTTGGATGATGGCCACTTTGCGTGATTTTGGTCTGAGCTTTTCTCGCGTCCCTTTGCTTTGTGACAGCACGAGTGCTATTAGCGTTGCTAAGAACCCCGTGCTGCACTCTAAGACCAAACACATTGATGTGCGCTTTCATTTTCTGCGAGACCACTATGAGAAGGGTGATATCGACCTTCGCCATGTCGATACTCATCATTAGTTGGCTGATATTTTCACCAAGCCTTTGGACCAATCAACTTTTGCTAGGTTGAGAGGTGAGCTTGGTGTGTGTTTTCCTTTTTAGATGGGGGAAACATTTTGACTCTTGTATCACAAACTGACTTTCTGTTTTTTAATTAGTTTCTTCATGCATCTTTGCATTTCATCTTGCATATTTACATTCGGAGCTTCTTGTATATAATCCTTAGAATGTGTCTATGCTCTGTATAGTGTATGCTCCGATGCTTTATGATGATGCTTATAGCTTATGCTCTTTCTGATCACTGATACATGTTGTGAGGTGAGCTATTTTATGAACGGTGAACTTGCTTAATAAACCTAAAATCTGAAAATGTTCACCATTGAGATGTGCAGCTAGCATGTGTAGGATGTATAGAGTTCACTTGTGCTTTTCATATATGCTAGGTTGCTATGTCTCTAGTTCTGAGTCATTTACTTGCTTGGTATGTTCATATTCTGTCTTTAAATTTGAACCAAGTTAAGTGAATTGGAAAGATCGAGATGGGATTGCTTGTCAGCACATCACAGTTTCGAGACTGTTTCTCATTGCACTTTGAGTTAAACTTGAGTTGTGTAGTGTATGACCGAAACTGTTGCTTTAAGCTTCGGATTGCTTCTGCATAGGCTTCGCACAGTTGAAAAGTTAGGCAACGACAAGCTTTCAACCTCTCGCAATCATATGCTAAAATTTAAACTTGTATAATTTAACCGCTGCAACTCCGATAAAATTTGGATACACAAGTCTATGTTTCATTCTCTAGCATGATGATTGAACTTTGCTAGGGGTAGTTCACCTTGTATACATGTTTAGCACTTGTTTGACTTCTTGTCTATACATGTTTGGTGCTATTTTGATGGTGAATACCTTTTTGACTAAAAATTGCTCACGTTGCTCACATGTTCATATTTCGTATTTGGTGATCAATTTGAGCCCTTGCTAGCATTCTGTGCATTTTATGAGTCATCGAGTCAGCACTCTGTCTAGCATCTTCATACTCTATCGACTATATTCCTGAAGCTGCTAACTTGCATTTTGACTCATATGCATTTTGGAAGGGGGAGTTATTCTGTCAAGAGGGAGAAATTTGCTTGATGGTGCATTTTCAAATAAGGGGGAGAAATTCCAAATCATATGTCTTCCGAGTGTTCAACTAAGGGGGAGATTACTTGGTTGTGTGCATTTCTTGAGGAGGAGTTTGCTCGTTTTGCTTGTTGCTGAGTGTTTGAGCATCTTCAATTGGTTTGGAGCATTTTTTGGTGGCTAGTTGTGTTGAGCCTTTGCCTCTTTCTTGAGGAACTAGCACCTTCGCTTTTGTGCTCTTCAGCTGATGTCTAGCCTTCTTCAGTCGATATCGAGTTTTTCTCGCTAGCGGTGTTGAGCCCGTTTTGCCTCTTCTTGAGGGCTAGCTCTATTTTGCTTGATTTTCAGTTGATTTTCCAATTGGTATCGAGCTTTCTCGCTAGCGGTGTTGAGCCTGTTGTGACGGAACGACCCTAATCCCATGGCCCACGTGTCCCTGTCAACCTCTGACAGCCGAACCCATGTTCCATGCGATTAAGACTGTTCGTCACCGGGCTACATTAGCGCCCGATGTCCACAGGATCACTCACCTTTCGGTTACAGCATTTGACATTTTTACAAATAACAGCGGAATAAACAGCGGAAGACTTAAATAACAATAGTTTTACAAACTGAGGTTTCAAATGAGATAAGTAGTGCAATTATTACAGACCAATGTTCGAGTAGTTGAAAATAGACAACGTAGCGGAAACATTAACATAAAGATACATGTAACACCCAGCCCGAGGGTGCACATTTACTCATCGGCCTCATCGGCCTCTTCCTGGACGAAGGACACGCAACAGGGTGCGAGACACATCGGGGTCTCAGGCATACCTGCAACATGGGTAACAAACCCTGAGTACTGGGGTACTCAACAAGACTTACCCGACTAAAGAAAAAGGGAGAAGACTCAGGAATGAGAGGCTTAGGGTAGTCAAGGTAAGGCTTAAGCAAGATCAAGTATTTTGCAGAAAAGCATTTTTGTAAACCTTATTTTATTTTTGAAAGATTCAGTATTCCTCAATTCTTCATCGTTCATGATTCATTTTACATTTCAAAACATTCCTAGTTGAGAACCACTCTCCGTTGACAGTCAGTGAACCAAGTCTCCATAACCGAGGAGCAACGTTAATCCGGATAAATAATACTCAGCTGAGGATCCCTATCCACACTGCATATGTAGCACCCAAGCTTGCATATGCCAACTCGTCTACCACGATTCCTCCAAGATTGGGCCCGATCCTACGCCACCCGGAAGTACAGTACACCACACCAATCCGGGACTTTAACCCACGTGGGTACATGCTACTTCCGCCATCTCTCCACTCCCAGTGCGCGGTTGTCGGTCCAATAAAGGATTCCTCGGAGCCAGAGCTTTCCGTAGTATGTGAATAGTTGCAAGTCTTGGCCAGCAGGCCCCCATACGGATGGTCCCTACATTTTTCCGCCAGCGACAAGCACCTCGGGACTCTAACCCAAGAGTACAGGTCCTGTCGGTTTTTCAACCCTGTCCCGGTCGGTGTCAACTGTTGAGTCCCGGACTACAACATGACGGCACCGTACGCGCGGACAACCTCTTCTCGACGATGACCACATGCTAGCTAGGCAAGCAGTCATCGAACGGGAAGTAAAGCCAAATTCCCATAAAGATTCTTTCAGTGATCACACTTTTGGAAATGGCATTTTATTGCAAATCTATAGTATAGCATCACTAAGCATTTTGCAAATAGTTATAAAGCAGGGCTGGTGGATCTTTTGGTGGAGGTAAATAATGCAGGTAATAGGTCATCACACAACTCCTATAACCTAATGCAGTAGTTTAACTCAAAAGCATTTAAGGAAAACATTTTATAAATTCAAGGAAGGGTTAAATGCACCGGGGCTTGCCTTGGATGGCAGAAAGAGCAGACTCGGGGTAGGTATAGGTGTCGGAGCTCGGGGTCGCCTCGGGAGTTGGTTCGTCAACAGCGGCCTCGACTCTGGTACCTTCTTCGTCAACTATACGGATGCAATGATGAATGCTCATGAGAATGATGATATGGACTTATGGTGCAAGACAATTCCACTGATTCTAGATTACTCTTAAACAAGGCATAATCGAACCTAGGTTGAGCATAAAAGGTAACCATTTCTTCCTTAAGCAATATTGATTAAAGCTAGGCCTTATTATGATTATCCTAAGCATCATCCAATCATAGCATCACAACCATCATAGACCAAAGGGTAGGGGTCTATGAACATCAATCAATCCAAAGATCACATCATCAAACACTTATTACCAACCCTAATCCACCTTTTCTGTTTTCTTAATTTATTTAAAAGGTCATTTTATGAAGTTGCTCCAAAAATTACCAAATTAATCACATAAGTTTATTAGGACATAAATAGATGGCAAAACAAATTTCATAATTTTTGGAGGTCATTAAGGTGCTCAATTAAATCTAGACATTTAATTAACAAAAGGCACTATTCAAGAATTAAAATAAATGCTCAAAACTCAACTTGCTCCAAATGACTTCAAAATTTTACCAGAGGTTCAGCATGTTATAACAAGATCCCAAAAATTTATCTCAAGATTTTTGGAGTTATAGATCACTCTCCAAAAATACCAAAACCTTCATTTTTCAATTAAAAGGGGAATTTTAGATTTTCAAATTTTTGCACAAAACTCAAGTTTCATATTTTTCTAAAATACTACAGAGCATAAAGAGTCTACCACAAAAATTTCAGAATTTTAGGATCAACACAGAAAATCATACAAAAAAGAGAAAATCGAACACTATTCATAACTTAAAAAGAAAAAGGAAAAAGGGACACGGCGGCGCTGCTCGACGCCGGCGACCACAAACGGGCGGCGCTCGGCACGCCGGCCAAGCCAGGGGGTCTGGGGTGAAACCAAGAGCACAGGGAGCACCAGAGAGCTCACCGGCGTCGATTGAGCGGCACGGCGAGGGACGGGGATGGACGGAGGGGGATGAACGGCGATGACCGGCGGACGAGACACGGCGGCGACAGTCGCGCCGGCGACCCTGCGCAAGATAAGCGACCACGAGGGCCGGGTTAGAGTCGCACGGAGTCAAGGAATACGACACGGGGGTCGGTGAGGGATGATCATGGCCGGAGACGGCGAATTTTACGAACCCGAGCTCGCCGAACTCTTGCCGGAGATGGCAACGATGAGCTACGCCGGGCAAACGAGAGCGGTAGAGACCAAATTGGAGGGTGGGAAAGCTGCGCAAGAACACGGCGGAGCTTCTGAGCTAGATGGTTGGGCTTGGGAAGCTCTGGAGTGAGGTGGCGACGGCGGCGGAGCTGAGGGAGAGAGGTTGGGCTCCGGCGGGGCTTTTATAGGCACGGCCAGGGGCCGGTAGAGACCTCGGGGTTGCGCGGGTAAGGTTTGCGGGGGCGTGCGCACTCGATTGCGCTCTGGCGGATAAGCTGGCGTGCAGCCGGGGCTCGGACGCAAGCTCGCCGGCGATGGCCACGCGGCGGCGACGCGCAGAGCACTGTAGGGGACGGGAAGGAAGGTCAGCGCTTGCGTGCGGGCGCGAAATGATGGTGGCGACAACGGCGACAGGCTGGAGGCAGGCGAGGAGCTGCCAAGCACGCGGCACGCGCAGCGCCGGCGGGCTGGCCATGGCCGGGCCCCCCCTAGCTCGAGGTAGGAGAAGAACAGTGTAGGGGTAGGGTTTGACTTTTGGCTGGTTTCTGTATTTTGCAAATTTCTCCCAAAATTTGAACTGTGCGACAAAAACTTAAAATACCAAAGTTGCTCAGAAAAATGAGATCTACAACTTTGTCAATATGAACATTTTCAAATTCCAAAAAGTTTTGAACTATATTCAAAAACAGAAAAGGGGACACTTTTCAAATTTGATTCAAATCAAAATTACTTTGGATTTCAAACTGAAACTTGAAAATCTTTATATATGAAAGTTGTTCCATTTGACAAAACCTACAACTTTGCTAATATACACTTTTTCTGAAACTCAATAGTTTTTGAATTAATTTTTAAAACTGAAAAGGGAACAAAACTGGAATTTGAATGAATTTGGATTTACTTCAAACTTTGTACAAAAACTTGAAAATTTGTAAATACCAAAGTTGTTTCTCTTGGCCAGATCTACAACTTTGCTTTTTGGACCAACCTCAAATTTTGAATAATTTTTGAATTACAAAAAGAGGGATAAAATCCAGGGTTTGGAAATCAGGGTTTTGCAAAGGGATTTGAAATCTGATTTTGATTTTTGAACTTTGGCCAACACAACAAAACTTCAAAACAACCAACTGAACAAGAATTACTTAAAGCTAGGCACAGAGGTGAAATTACCATTTTTGCCCTTATAGGAAGGTTAGGGCTTTTAGGGTTTTTGAAAAGAGATTGCTACACAAGTACTAAGCAAACATAAATGCAAGGCAAGAATGATTAATGACTAATGATGATGACATGTCAGGTTAATTACAGATAAACACCAGAGGTGTTACACCTGTTCTACCTCTTCTTGAGGGCTAGCTTTGCTTTGCTTGGTTGCGTCGAGCCGTTGCCCATGTCTTTGGGAACCAAGTTGTTTTGCTCTTTCCACTTGACCTTCTTCGGCTTTGATATGCTTTTGGGTCATTTGGTCGAGTTCTCTCTCCTTCTTCCTTCCTTCCTCTATTCCATTACGATTTGTGTTGGTAGTTGACAATACACTCATCAAGGGGGAGATTGCGGATACATGGGTGTATGCCGAGTCTCTGAGTGATGAGTGATTGTCAACTGGGACAATGTGCATGTTCTTTGGCTTGTGTTGTGCAGGTGTCGAGCACGGATACAGTGATCAAAGGCAAGGTGAAGGTCAAGTAGAGACGTGCCGTACCGATGGACCGAGAGTGGCGAAGGGCGGACGTGAGGCTTGGACTGAGGGACCGGTGGCCCGAGGATCAGCTGTGGTGGCTGGCAGCCTGGGACAGCGACGAGCGAAGACTTGCGGGCACGGTGTTGCTTGGGTCGAGGACCTGGGGACACGTGTCGGTGGACGAGGTGCACGGGCGGTGCATCCCCTCTACGGCTCGGTTTGGTGGTTAAGCCACAGAAAAACCACCGAGTGAACGGTTTCCAGGTTTGGGCCTCAAAACCTAGGCGCGGATGGTTTCCGAGTTTGGGCCACAAAACTCGGGCTGAGGACGGTTTCCAGGTTTGAGCATCAAAACCTGGGTGCTGCGGGTTTGCTGAGTTTGGGCCACAAAACTCAGGCTACGGTTGGCTGGTTTCCCGGTTTGGGCCTCAAAACCGGGGTTTGGTCGTGAAGGCTGGTTTCCCGGTTTGGGCCTCAAAACCGGGGACGAAGTCCGGGAAAAGGACAAGCGGAGTGGTGGCGGCACATGGCGGCAATCGGTGAGGTTGCGTCGAGGCATCGCTACCAGTTGTGCGGGCGTGGCCGTCGGATCACCATCTATCTTGAGTTGGTCCAGAATAACCCTAGGGTTTAGCTGGCTTGCTCTGTAATTAGAGAGGGGTAGAGTAGGAAATAGAATTAGGATAAGTAGAGGGAGACACCCTCCTCCCATTTCATCTCAGTCATTTGCTCTTTGCTTCTAGGGTTTCCTGCTCTCCCAATCCCCTGCTGTAGCTAGCTGAGATCCGCAGAGAACCATACCTCTGTGTACTAGAGATTTTGAGGAAGTGAGACCGTAATCTCACTGTTGTAGCGTGTGGTAGCCACACGGTTGCAGATCGATGACTTGATTCGCGTTTTTGTTCGTGTTCTTCGCGTTGTTCGTTTCTCCGTGATTTTCCCGTCACTCGACCTCCCTCTCTACTGCGTCTTTGCGAAATCCGTTTGAATCATCTTGTTCTTTATTGTGAGGAGATCATTTCCACCGAAGGAATTCATCTAACTCCTCACGAACAAGTAGATCGGGTTTATTTCGTTTTCGTGACGCTTTTTTGCTCATACTCCTCCCCTTTCGATTTCCCGGTGATTGAGTCGATTTGAGCGGATGATTTCTTGGGGATAGTCTCCTAACTACCTCGTGATCATCCTCTCCAAGTTTGGGAACGTGAGATTGTGAGTTGATTCAATTTTGGGAGGATTTGGGAGAAGGGCGACTGAATTCGCCCTCTCTGGTCGGTCGCGGATAGTCCGCCACCTGACCGGCGGACAGTCCGGCCATCGGGATCGAGCCAGTTCAGTGGCTGTGGGTCTCGGTCGCGTTACTGTTCCTTGACCGGCGGACAGTCCGCCGTAGGAACTCGCGGACAGTCCGGGAGTCGTCTAGGGACTGTTCAGCAACCTTGTTGTTTCGCTCAGTTGGCTGGCGGACAGTCCGTCATCCCCTCGCGGACAGTCCGCAGTAGGGGCGGACAGTCCGGGACCTCAGGGCCGGACAGTCCGGGATCCTGCTGAGTGTTGCATGTTAGTGCGTTTGCTCTCCCGGCTTCTTCGCTTGGTTTTCAGACTTCTCGTTTGGCCCTAGAGTTAATCAAGGAACCTCTCTAGGTATCTTTGCTACTAGTTAGCATAGGTATTTGAGAGTTTCTTGACGTAGCCGTCTATCTACGTTCGGGACTTGATTTTTGAGGGTTGAACTTGCTCCGGAGCTTTTGGCGTTTGGTTCGCTATCGCTTTGTGGTGCCTCGCTGTGATCCTAGGGATCATCCACCCTCTTCCAAGGGTCGTGGGCATCACGGTTTCGATCGAAGCTTTTGGGGTTGATTTTGGGACAAAAGACCAAAGTTTCGAGAGAAATTTTTGAGCTCTCATTCACCCCCCTCTGGTCGCCTTGCTATTGCATTCTCGGTCCTTTATAAGTATTTTTTTTCTTTATATGATCAATCTCGAACATGAAAAGTTGAAGCTCGTTCCTGACAAATAGATAAGAAAAGTAGTAGTACCGGCAAGGGGAGGGACGTTTGGACGGAGGTGTGCTGTACCTGCATACGAGTGCAAAGAGAGCGATGGCGAGGTGGGACGGAATGAATTCGTTAGTCGCACCTCGGACCCGCTTCGTTGCCGCATCTCAAGGTTGTACCCCTCGAGTCCGCCCAGGAATGGATTCAGCTGTCGCATCTCGAGGCTGCGCCCCCACATCCCAAGCCCGTTCATCGCCACCTCCTGCGGGCCCGTGCCACCTCATTTAGCAGTGCTTGCAGTGTCAGACGTTGTCGGTAAGGATGGGGAAGGACGGGGATTGTGCTTCAAACGGTTATCCGCGGTTCACCCCTAGTTCAACTAAATGAACGATTGCAAAAATGAGGAGAGAAATTGTCTAGTTAGTTCTTTAAATTGAACTAGAACAGAACCGCGGATACCCATTTGGAGCACCATCCCCATCTATAGTTGTCCGCAGGGGCGGAGTCAGGATTTAATCATAGGAGGGCCGTGTAAACCGACAATAATCATATATGTTAAAATATAACATGTCAAATGTATATATAATATAATACATAAATAAACATTTGTGTTCCAATATATTAGAAAATAGGTAAAAAATAAAGAGAAATTAATTAATTTTAGGCCTTTAACCTTCACCAATTCAATATAATTCTTTGCCTAGAAAAAGAATCACAATAATAATAAAAATTTAATCGGAGCAAAGTTATAATTAGCACTAGATACTAAACAACAAATGGTAAACAATCAGTCACTTATTATTTAGCCTCGGACAAAACGGTTACTTAAACATGCAAACTAGTCATTTAAATAATCGTATTACTGTATAGTGTTTAAATATTGAGTATATAAGCTAATGACCATTTATAAGAACAGTAATGAGAACGTTGGAGATAAGAAAGTCATAGAAAGACTAATACTAAATAAGATCGCAGACCAATTTAAAAGGATAAATAAAAAACATTCATTTCCAATTAACTAGCTAATTAGAGTGTTGATTATAAGAATATACTGGTGTATTATATATTAAGAAAAATAAAAGATATAAGGAAAATATTAGGAAGACCTATTTTTTATTTATATAAGATATATATTTTAGAGATTAATATAGAGTAGAAATAAAAATAATAGTACAAATAGTATTATTAACTACTCCCTCCATTCCAAATTATAAGACGTTCCAAAAATCTTGGAGAGTCAAAGTTTTTCAACTTTGACCAAAATTATAGAGAAAAATATAAAGATTTATACCATCAAATATACATATTATGGAAATATAACTAATGGAGAATCTAATTGCACTTAGTTGATATCATAAATATTATTATCTTATTATATAAATTTGGTCAAAGTTGAAAAACTTTGACTTTCCAAGATTCTTGGAATGTCTTATAATTTGGGATGGAGGGAGTAGTTAATTAGATAATTAAGCACTTAATTAAGAGGATATATTAGGGGAGTTAGGGAAAGATTGGGGTGTGCCTGCTAGAGCCCCTCGGCGGAGGCAGCGTCGGTGAGGGGCCGTCATTTCCTCGTCCTCGCGGATCTGGGTCGTGGCTAGGGATGCGACGGGAGATGAGGTGAGGCCGCGATGTTGGATGGTTGGTGTTGCGCGATGGGGAGAGGAGCGTGGCATGTTGGGGAGAGAATGGATGGGTCGACGAGTTGGATGGCTCAAGCGAAGAATAGACAGAAAAAAAGAAATCCCAAGGGATCGAACCGTGGTTGCAGCTGCGGGCGCGGGTCTGGGCACGGACGCAAGTGTGAGAGGGACGAGGAGTATACCCTACAACAAATCGTGATCATTATATTAGACAAATCGTGATCATTAGACGTGAGCAAGTAAGGAGAGAGAAGAGTTTAAATTAAATCTGGATGGTTAATTTTTATAGAGTTGGTTTTCTGGGTACATTTTCTGAGGTGTATGGAGAGACGTCGTCTCAGCGGAGGAGGTTTTCTTTGGTACACCAAACAAAGAAAAGGGATGATATATTAGTAGGATAGATTAACATTCTGCCCATTCTCAACCAATATAGTGTTGTTTGTCCTTTGTTGAGTCTTTGAACGTTTGTTAGGCCAGTTTCAATGCAATATTTCACCTTTCAGTTTCCAAGACTTTGAAACTTTAGTATAAAAAAATAGGTATCTCTCTTGAGTATAATTTCACTGTATGGTTTCATAGATTATTTATTCTTTTATGAGTCCCACCAATCTATTCATTCTCTTTCTTTTCCATCATCTGTGCGCACAGGCAGGAAGAAAAACAAAGGACGACGACACTCAAGGCCGGCAAGCCCATCGCTATAGATGGCCATCGGGCCAGGCTGGCTCGGCACGGCCCGGGCATGAGGCAGGCACGACCCGTAGGTGTCGGGCTAGCACGACACGCCGTGTCGTGCCTTATCGGGCCTCGTGCCTGACATTGAGCTCAGGCACAACACTACGGGCTTGAAATCGGGCCGTAACACCTCAAAATACATATCTCGCCCTACACTTTCACAATATCACAGTTTTCACAATATCATCAAATTCAACAGAACACAACCACACAAGATACTAGAAGACACAATTACAAATAAAGATAAATGAGCTATTTATGCAATGCTGCCTCATTAAAAACCTTTTTAGGTAAAACTTACCCTTGTGAGAAACCCTAGAAAGAGAAAAAGAGTGCAACACAACTCTTAATTAAGTGAGAAACCCTTGTGAGAAACCCTAGAAACCCATCGGCTTGTGACTGCTCGTGTTGGCGGAGGCGGCCTCGCTCGAAAGGGGAAACGGAGCTCCCACCTGCTCATGTCCGTGGAGACGGCCTCGCTAGCTAGAGGAGGCAGAGAGAGCGTCTGCTCATGACGGCGAAGCGCTCGCATCTGCAGCCATGGGTAGACGTGGTCCAAGCAGCGGAGGCGTTCCGCTCGCGCCCGGCGGCCTCGGCCTACGCCGGTGGTGACCTCGCGTGCGCCTGACGCCCTTGGCCCGCGTCCTGCTCCAGCGGCCTCGCCCTGCCCGCGTACGCGGAGGCTCCCTGCTCGCGCCTATAGCCGTGGTCCGCGCGGCGGAGGCGCTCCGCTTGGCGCTGCGGCCGGTGGCCTCGCGGCGGTCTTGTGCGCACCCAGTGCCCTCGTGCTGCTGCAGAGATGGCCATGCGCGCGCCCGACGCCCTTGACCCGTGTCTGGCGGCCTCGTGCTTTGGCGGAGGAGGCCTCATGCGCTTCGAACGACCTTGGCGCATGGCGGGGGAGCCTGTGGCCGGCGGGGCTCCTCTCTGCACCTTCCTGCACGGGCGGAGCGGCGCCCACGGCCGACAGAGCAGCGCCCAAGGCCGATGGAGGCGCCCATGGCCGGTGGGGCTCCTCTGCGCGGGCGGAGCCCCCTCGCGGCGGAGCGGCGCCCAAGGTCAGCGGAGCAGCGCCCAAGGCCGACGGAGGCGCCCATGGCCGGTGGGGCTCCTCTGCGCGGGCGGAGCCCCCTCGCGGCAGAGCGGTGCCCAAGGCCGGCGGAGCAGCGCCCAAGGCCGACGGAGGCGCCCATGGCCGGCGGGGCTCCTCTGCGCGGGCGGAGCCCTCTCGCGGTGGAGCGGCGCCCAAGGCTGGTGAGTCTCTCTCTACGAAGAATGCGACGACAGAGGAGCGCATGTGATGGATGAACCACACAAGACCCTCTCAACGCGAGTTTCACGCAGTTTCCCATACGTTGGAAACATCGCGGACTCGCTTCATGGCAATGAAACAAATTCCTTCTCTCTCCTGTTGGTTTAATGTAAAAAGTATAAATCTGTTGACATGATATGCTATTAAATACGCATGAAACACCTCATGAAACCAGCTTATTGAGACTGACCTTATTAGCAGCCGGTAGTAGGATAGAAAAGATGACGTGGAATAATAAAGTAGGTAGAAAGAAGAATAGGGGACTGGACACATGCAGAGGAGATGCTTTGTTTATTTGGAGGGGTATAGTAGATGCTTAGTCAAGAATAAATTTGAGCTTACGTAATTCATGATCCACTACGATCCGGTCCATCAACATGCGAGTTGGGCCGTCTGCAGGTTCAACATCCTCAGTGCGGCATGGATTCACTTTCATTGCTAGTTTTGTGATTCTAGCTCGTCAAGCTCTTGTTGGTAAGAGACATTGCTAACAGCATTACAACAAGATATGTACGTAGGAGTATAATTGGTTGTAGAGTCTACTAGAAAGTATGTATGTACAAATATCTTTAGTAGATCCAACAAGTGGCAATGCGAGTGTTTCCTATATATCATATCATGGCTTTGTTCATTTGACATTTGACATGTAAACTGACTTTATCTGTATAAATCAATCGTGAAACAATATTTTTTTCTCTCACAATAAATAAGCCTTATAAATAAGTAAAAACTGTTTTAAGTTTTGCCGAAGAGAGTCTACCTTACAAGTCTGATGATTTTTATTCAGGATCACAATGACAGGCGAATGGGCTTGTAGTCTAATGGTAGGTCTGTCCAGTGGGACGCTATCCACCAGGGTTCAAACTCTGGTGTTCGCACCTTTTCTGGATTTATCCAGAAATTTGTAGGGTACACGCACGCGTGCGCGTTCGGTGGTACTGCACGTTTCCCGCGCACTGGAGGCGGCGAGTCTCTCAATCTCTTTCTTTGCGTGTGTACGGACGCGCACGCGTGTGTGTGCATGTGGTGTGCGTGAGTTGTGTGCGTCCAAAGTTGTACCCAGATAAAAAAAAAGATCACGATGAGAAAAAAATTCTTAAGGGAAACAATTTGGTATCTCAGAAAATGTTGGTGGGTTGCTTCTTCTGCCTAGAAAAGGGTTATGGGAGGCCAATACGAACGAGTGTTGTGCAGTGTGCACGTTCTTGTTTCCACCAGGCAAAGTTCATCGGCGTCGCTCCATTCAAAAAATTAAATATCCACCAGGCAAAGTTCATCGGCGTCACTCCATTCAAAAAATTAAAGGGGCACATTCCGAGAATTGAACTCGGGACCTCTCGCACCCTAAGCGAGAATCATACCACTAGACCAAATGCCCAGATAATGATAACTGTTGCAGTCAAATTTATACAAACTCTATCTAGCAGGAGTCAGAAGACGACGGGTTGCCTCAACTAAAGAGCTGTTCATGTTGCCAGAATTCGGAATCAGTTCGCCTTCGCCACCGTGCTTCATGTGTTTGTCAAAGCACCAAAGTGTGTCATGGACACTTCACCCAGGGAACGAACGAACCTCTACATATATAGATGTCCATGCAGCCCGAGGCACGAAGGCACGACACGAAGCACGAAAAACAAGCACGACACGAGCACGGCCCGGCCCGCTGCCACAGGCCGTGCCTGGGCCTCCCATCAGGCCCGTGGGCCGGCACGGGCACGACCCGACTTTAGTAGGAGGCCCGGTGATGGCCCGACCTGCTAAATCCCACCCACCCCAAACCCTAAATCCTTTTTCTCCCAATCTCCGTCCTGACCTCCCGACTCCCTCACTCCCCCAGATGCGCTGCCCTCACCCCGACTCCCCAAGATGCGCCACCCCCGATTCCCCTGAGACACGCAGCCCCCACCCCTTCCTCTTTCCCATAGGGACGCATCCCCTTCCTCCTTCGTCAACGAGCACCGCGCCCTCCTTCACGAGCACCGCGGGCGGCGGCGCCCCCTTCCTCTTCCCCTTCCCTCGCGTCGGCGGCGAGCGCACCGCCCTCCTCCAGGGCGGCGACCGAGGTGAGCGCCGCCCGGAGGGCAGCGGCCCCCTCGTCCTCTGCGCTGTCTGCCCGCGAGGGGCCTCGTCCTCCCCTTCTCTCGCCGGTGGCCACCCCCTCCCGCTCCCCTTCCCCTTCTCTCACCAGTGGTCGGATCTGGCGACCTCGGTGGCCTCGAGGGCGGCGCCGGTGGCTGGATCTGGCGACCATGGTGGGCCCTGGGCCGGCCCAACAATGGGATTTGTCGTGCCTCTCGGGCCAGCACAACACGAAAATTGGCCTGTGGGCCCATGCCTGGGCCGGTGGCCAGGCCCATGGGCCACTAAGGCACGACACGAGAGGCACGCGGGCCATGCCGGCCCGGCACGACGCGGGTCGTGCCGGCCCGATGGCCATCTATGTCTACGTATGGTCCATTTCAATTCCAGAACCAAAACATGGGGAAGACAGTCGGAAACAGAGAGAATAACTGTCATGGCGTGATGGGGGAGGGGTCAGTGGCGGCTAGGGTTGAGGAGATAGGGAAAAGACTGAGGCTTAGAAGGGAGAGAGACAGAAGACCCTTGACATATTTTATTCTTCCTTAAGATTAAAAGTTACATAGTCCCTCTATTTATAGTCCTGAGAGACTTAGCCTCTAAGCAATCTAATCAAACCCTAATCTTACAACAGCGGTGGTGCACGCTACAACACTGCATAAACAGTACCCTCGGCGCTACAGTACCCGTGGGTATTGCCGTTGGGTTCGCTTTGGGCCTAGTCGGATGCCCTGGTCTAGGCCTTAGAGGCCTGCCATTAGATGTGTGACATCTCTTCCTCCTTTTTCCACACCGCGCGTCCTCGTGTTATATCCTTGTTCGTTTGTTGACGCTACTCTAGGACGAAGGCGCCTCTGAACTTCCCCATCTCTGTGTTGATGATGAAATGTGATAGCTTGATCGTCGTGTTATTTGCGATGTCATCGATGATTGGCTTTTTGTGGAGTTGGAGATTGCTGATGTAGTTGACGACGACATGGTAGAATGGCTTGATGGTTGCTGCTGATCCATCTGAAGGCCCCTTAGATGCATATGTAGAAACAAAATAGGAGGTGGTTTCAGTATGGAGCACGTTGATTGTTGACGTTGTCGTTGTCGTTGTTGGCGATGCTCCTTCTTCGGGCCCGATTGGCTCTAACGGTGTGGTGAACTTCGATTGAGGTGGATCTGTTGGTGGCACGATCGGTGTTGTGGACGATGGTGGTGCTGAGGCAGTATCTTCGAGAGCAGGTGTGGATCTGCTATTGGATCAACAGTGTCGAAGCGAGTGAAGAGGTGGTCGAACTCATTCTTCCACACTTCGTCGATGTCGAAGCCGCTGCATGGGTGGCCGACAACGACACAACTGGTCGTCTGTTTGCTAATGGGTGCAGCGGGTAGCTAGGGCGCGATGGGGGGAACCCTGGAGTTGATGATGTGACATACCTATTCCCGCGTCAGTGAATGAAGCTCCTATTCTATGCAGCTGACCTTGCTTAGTTCTCACTATAAAAACTTTTCACTCATCACATCGAATATTTGGAGACATATATGAAATATTGAATATAAACTAAAAATAACTAATTACACATATTGTGACAACTTTGCGAGATATTTTTAAGCCTAATTAGTCCATATTTTAATATTGTTGTGCTACAATAAACATATGCTAATGATAGATTAATTTGTGCCTTAATAAATTCATTTTGCGGTTTTTAGGTAATTTGTTTTCGTTTAGTTTAATAGACTAGATTATTATCCCAACATCCGCTGTCCCTGCTGTCACACATACAAATTTTTACGGACGAACTAAACAAGACGACATCTAGCACTAGCATTCAGAGTGGCTGAACAACTAACACTACTGTAGATTCATCCAGACACTGAGACACGGCTGTTTCGTGACCCCAAACTGAACGATGAACAGGAGGATCTTAATAACCCTATATGTTCCGGGGGGCTTCTAGCCTAGAGAGACCATCCACATCACCCAAAATTGTCTAGACCATTGGATCTCCCCATTTGGCGGTGCAGATCTCTAGTATGAGATTTCGCCAAAAGCGGCTTCTCCTGCTTCTCCTTATTTTCTCTCGCTTGTAGTCAGCTTCCCTCTGTCTCGTCCAGCTTCTCATCAGAATCTGAAGCACCAAATATATACATACTCGGCTTTCGCTTCTCCTTCTAGGCTCTTTTCCCCATCTCGTCTCTCCTCTACTCTCCGCTCTCTCTTTCCCTCCCGACGCCGACAGGGGCACAGGGCGATGCCCACCAGCGCTAGCGGGGCACAATAGCTGCGGCCGCTCTCCTCCTCCATCCCATGGCTGCGGCTGCTCTCCTCCTCCACCCCATGCGTCGAGGCATGCCGCCCGGACATGTGCCGTCGACTCACCAATGCGGCGCGGCGCTGGCCGCCTTAGTGGTCGCCACTGCCGACCACGACAACGCGCCGCCGGGCTCCGTCGTTGGCCGCTGACGCTGTGCTCCCACCGGCGCGGCCTCCTCTCGCTGTTTCGTGTCTGCTCCCTGTTTTCCAGGAAACCCTAGGTGCCTCCCCGTCGCAATCACTGTGCTGTTCTTGTGCTCCAGGCCACATCACCCTCTCCTTTCTCCTCACTCCAGTGGCTTCTCTCCACTGTAGGTGAGTTTATGCGTACAATCTCATTCTCCCAACGAATCCCATGGATTTGGGGTGCACCTCTCCTCCTGCTTGCATAGGATGATGCTATTCCCGATTCCAATAGCCGGATGTCTTTTTCCTGTACAGATCTGTGACATATTTCTCTAATGGTCGGATGAAGTCTTTTTTTCCTCACCTCTTCCTCTCTCTCTGCAGATCTGCGACATATTGGTCCAATGCCCACACGAACTCTTTTTCCTCACCTCTTCCTCTCTTTGTAGATCTGCAACATATTGCTAGCAAGAAGGCCCCTCCATCCCCTCCTTACAGGTATATTCCTCAAAATTCTTTGATTTGGTCATAGTTGGTGATAAGCCTGCTGCAGAATTTGATTTTGCCTTTTTGTGTACTTTATCGTGAAGACCAGAGTTAGTTATGACATGCAAAATTCTCCTTTCCAACCGGGGTTTCAGTATTGGTAAGGAACTTTAGCTAGAATTTAATTAGTATTTGTTCGACAACATCACCTATGGTTTGAGTATGCGCTGGTAATTTAACAAGTCCTCCAGGGATGTAGCATGTGGGCGCCCTCGGTGTGCATGGCAACTGGAGGGTCGTGGCATGTGCACACGCTGCAGTGCTGCACGCAGCAGCGCGTGTTGGCCCTGATGGCATCTGTGTCGCACACCACGACGTGCACCTGCACCACCGCCGTGAATTATTGCTTCCTGCCTCACTGGTGCCACGGCTGCTGCAACGTGCCTACGGCTGCCCGTCAGGTCTTCCCTTTGTTCCTGATGAGACGTGTTTGTCCTCATACATGCCCCAACAAATTTGGTCTCCTGTCTTTTTCCCTGCCGAGATTTCTCACATCTTCCTCCTGGTTGCGTTAGACTCCATGGCTTTTCACCTTTTGAGTCCTTGCTACTGTTGGCATTGGTCCCTAAAGGTCCGACCCTTCATGGCATGCAGTTTCCTATGTTGCTCTGCATTTCCGTGCGATAGATTGTACTCCTTTGTTTATGCACTCGGCTACCTTCGTCTGCTTTGCTATTTTTATAGAAAAATATAACATTATGCTCGCATGCCCTTATAGTGGCACTTCTTGAATCAGATGTCTGTTTGAGTGTGTATTTTACTGTGTGTCGAACTGAACTCAATTTGTTCGTTACATGTGCTTGATTTGGTGCACTCGTCGGGGGCATGGCCAGTCAATTTGAGGTTCAGGTGTCCGGGTGCATCCTCTAATATTGTTTGTAGTATGCGACATACATAAAAGTATTTGAATCAGCCGGTGCACGAATTCGAATCACCATGTACCCATTTTTAAATGCCAAATATCATAGGTAAAACTATGGTGAACTGCACATGCAGCTATTTTATTCCAGATTAGAGGCTAAACTAATGATTTAATTCTTGTTTGCATTTTAATATGATCTTGCTCAAAAAAGTACATAGGAAGGCATATCTAATATGAAATATTATTTCCCTACTTTGTTCATGTTTTGTATGTGGTCTTTCTATGAAAACATGCTTCTGTTATGCATAATTCCACTCATTTCTTGACATTGTATTTCGTGGGAGGAGAGCTGCACCTATTTCTTTCAACTGTATTTGGTGGATTAGCTGCATTCATGTCTTTGGATTACATTCTGCCTCATGAACTTTTTATCGCATTTAAATATCCGTTCCCTTTGCTTTGTAGGCAAGTAAATTTATTGAGGTGATGAAGGAATATTACAGTGACAACAACAAAGTAGGCCTACAAGGATAAATGGTAGTGCAAATGTGTCCCTGATGCTGAACCATGCTGACCACATGTAAATCTGATAGGGCAGTACTTGGTACATTAGTATCACTGTCAAAACAGAACTCATACATATTTTTAGTAATACAGATCTCAGAGTATTGCATTACCAAGGATAGAACATTTCAATGGAGATAAAATAACATCTATAGAATAAAAGCAGTTGCCTTTATTTTTCATGGTAATAGCAGGTCACTTCTACAAAACATAACTGACTGTTGTTACGAAGTTGTGGTCGCAAAACATTTCAGGTGATCAGCTACTATTCAGACAACCTTTCAGTTTTCAGATTTATGCTCCAATTTCCTGTATTGCACAAGTGTAGGCTTCTTGGTACTGTGTTTAAGACTTTGGTACATTTCTACTGTCTGATCTCCATACATAATTTTATACCATGTGTTTGTATTGCTCTGGTACTGTGTTTAAGACTTTGGTATATTTGTACTGTCTAATCTCCATAGATAATTTTATACAATGTGTTTGTATGGCTCTGCTATGTTTTGTTTACGAATTCCCTCATCCCATCTTGTATGTATGACTAAAGATGGCAATGGGTAAATCCCCATCGGGTATTGGTTCCCCAGACCCATCCCCATCAATGAAAAATGATACCATCAAAATCCCCGTACCCATGACGGGTAAGAAAATTTCCCCAGACCCGTACCCGGCTGGGGAAACCCCACCCATCGGGTCACCCATATACCCATCAACAAAGAAAATAATTGTAGCAACGACCAAACATCAGTTGCACAAATACCATAAATCCATAATCCTTGTATCAAGTAGTACGTTAGTAGAAGTAGACAATAAGACATTACATAAATTCATAAGTTTACATCAATAAATAGTAGAGAGTAGTACTATTGGACCTAGACATGCATTTGAATCTTCGAGTATTTTTTACCCATGAGCTAATGGGTATGGGGACTATAGGAACGTACCCATACCCACGTACCCGTTGGGTAAAGATTTTCCCCCATTTAGAGACCCATGGGTGAAGTTTTTCCCCGATTAGAGACCCTAATGGAGTAAATACCCATCGGGTCTCGGGTCGCAGTTCCCCATTGCCATCTTTATGTATGACCTTTAGTATGCTAATTGGACTTGATAAAATATAATTAGCTATACCCGCTTCATGTGAATGCATACCTGTCATTGTCTAATTTCTGAGTCACCTCTACAGTTTCCTTGCGTTGCGGCACTAATGACGACCTGCTAAATTTCATCTGTTATTTGGCCTGCAATTTTCAACGCTGTGTGTTTGTGATTGCCTACACAAGGTTATGACAACTCTCATAATTCATATTTATTTCCAATAATATGGATCTAAGAAAAGAGTATTAGCGATAAAATATTGTTTGAGTCCGGCCAAATTACACGATGGTTGTTTCCAAAGGTGATGGTAATGAATAACAGTTGTATGGATACAAGCAATTGCCTTTATTTTCCATGTCATCTTATCTTTGCATTTGTACGGCTATGCTATGGTCTGGCTTTCCACTAGAAGCCTTCGGCTTGACTACCTAGGAAACTAAGCTTAACTAAAAAACTAAACTAAAAGATTGTTTTCTTTTTATTGGCTTAATGACCATCCATGTTGTGTGTTGTAAAGTTGTCATCTAAATAAAGTTTGCCGCATTGGACTAATTTGCTTGTTTCATCTTTTGAGAGCTGAGTCAATTTAAATTCGGCACATATCGTGCAGGGGAGTTACAATGACCTCAACCTTAAAGGTATTGAGATTCACATTTATAATGCATCAAATATATTATCAGTTTGCTTGGGACTAAAAGACTTTGGTTTTTGGTTGTTGTATGCATGCAACCAGAATTCATGGACCAAACTGGTACTGCAACTGTGTTCATCCCATGATAAAGGTGAAATTATTTGGCCTCAGTCTTTATTATTTTACACCTTTGGAAATAATCTAAACTTTGCAATTTGGGAAATATTCTATGGAAAAAAACCAAACAAACACAATCACACTATCCCTGAATTGCTAATTTGTCGTTATGTAACCCTTTTCCCTTTTAATGCGATAAATATGATTAGAAACTCCATTTCAGTGCTACGTTCCCAGCCAACCAAATGTGACAGACAGAATGACAACGTTTATAGTTGAACAGTGCATCCTATCGCTTATCAAAATTTGTGCTGACCGAAAATTTTATTTTATAATTTCATTAAAAACATATAGAATAAACAATAAAATTGGCCACACCACAAAAGATAGTCTCTTCCATGCACAAATGCTTAATCTACCTGTTGCCTGACATTGGCTTTCTTTTCTATTCTGCGGTTCCATTGTTCCTCTTCTCCGTTCATTTTAGGCGTCGATAAACTATTACAGCTTCACAGACAAGTGTCTTCCATCTTCAACCCAAGAACATTTATGTTTCCTGTAGATTAACTGAGCCACCAATATTCTGGTGCAGCTTTTCTAATATCTTGTTTATGTTCCTGTCATATTGTTCCCAGCGCAGGTTTGCTCTGTTCCACGATGCTATTGATTTTTGCTGATTTCTGTACCTTCGTTGCGGACAAAGTTATTGGACATTCTTTTGTGTCCTCGTATGCAGTCGTATATATTCTCCGTGCCTGCGATTTTTCCTGTGAAATTCAGTATTTTGTGCATGCGGCAACTGCCTTGGTACTGTCTCTGTGGACAAATCCTTCTTGCTAACCCGCGTGGGACACAACATCTGAGCATCAGTCTTTTACTTCTGAAAGTGTATTTTTAGCCTCAGAATTTGTGCTTCATTGTTTTGGTATTACTATATAGTAATACACTTTCAGAAGCAACGGTCACCCGGACAGTCCGCCCTTATAGCCCCGGACAGTCCGCCCTTATAATAAAACTAGCCGTTAGGAGCTGCAACGGTCACCCCAGACAGTCCGCCCCTTGGGCCCGGACAGTCCGCCGTTGAAAATCGACAGCCTACAGAGAACTTGTCCAGCAACCTTGTTCTCCGAAAAATTAGCCGGCAGACAGTCCGCCCTTATAGGCCCGGACAGTCCGCCGTTCACCTGTCAACCCGAGAACAGTGCGACCGTCGCGTCTGATGCATCCCCATCGGTGCGTCCGAGGCCCGTGGACAGTCTGCCACTATAATGGCAGACAATCCGCCACCCTCCAGAAAGCCTCCCACGAGAACGGCCATAACTCTTAGCTCCCAACTCGAAATTCGATGATCTTGGACATTTTGGAAAGCTTATTCAGAGGGCTACACAACCCACATGAACTCATGATCCAAAGCACAAAGGATAAATACAGTTTTCCAATCCAAGAACCATCACTTCTCTTTTTCAACCAAAGTTTTCTCCAAAACTTCTCCAACTTCTTCTTCTTTGCAAATGTGCCAACACCACCAAGTGTATACAACCTTGTGCATATGTGTTAGCATTTTCACAATCATTTTTCAAAGGATTTTCACTTGCATTCACCACGCCACTCGATCCTAGTAACAACACAATGTTAGATCGCTCAAGTGGCACTAGATGACCGATATGCAAACAAGTTTGCTCATCTTGATAGTACGACCATCTATCCTGAACCCGGTCATAATCTTCTCTACACACCTATGACCGGTGAAATGAAATGCCCTACACATATACCTTTGCCTTGCGCATTCCATTCCATCTCCTCCATTTGTTGATGCAACACATGCACCAACCTCTCATCAAATGATATGATCCACTTCATATCATCACATGGCCTCCATGGTCCATCGATCTTGACATCACTTGCTCTTCACCATTGCTTCGGTCCTTCGGCACCAAGTCTTGGTTAAGCCTCCCGACACTCGGTACCAATGGCTTCAAAGCCTCCAACTTGCCCTTCACCTTCGCAACCAGTCCATCAAGCCAAGTCTTGCCTTGATCTTCACCATCTTAGCCACATGACCACATGTCATGTTTCATGTGCATTAAGCTCCTCCATCACATGTGTGAGTCTTGCAACATCTTTCAAGCCATTTCCCCTCTATGTCTATGACATATGTTGCTCACACATGATCACCTGTGTAATTCACTTCGAACACATATTAGTCCACCTAAGTTGTCACTCAATTACCAAAACCAAACTAGGACCTTTCAATCTCCCCCCTTTGGTAATTGATGACAACTCTTCAAAGATATGGAAATTAAGCTTATTCCAAGCTAGCACTTTACAAGAATGCAAATTGCTAACTTGGTTTGGATTCTATGTTACTTATCCAACATTAAGACCATATGAAAAGATTTGGATAAGCTCCATACAACCCGACTTGGTAGTGATAACTCCCCCTGCATGTGTGCTCAAATGGTTTGGTTTTAAGCTTGCACACATGCATAAATATGAAATTTGTGGGAGTGTTAGCACTACTAAGTGATGCTAAGGTATACAAGATAGAATTGTACCTTTGTCGCGTGTATACCACATTTTAAATCATCCTTAGCATCAACCTTGCTAGAAACAAGTGAAACTAGATACCACATGAGATCAACATTATAAGCAAGGTTCTAGTTACCACTTGCTACACTAAGACTATGCTCCAAATACCAATAGAAGGAAAAACAATCACCATCCAAGTCTTAGCTCTAGC
Source organism: Coix lacryma-jobi var. lacryma-jobi (assembly GCA_009763385.1). Classification (NCBI taxonomy): domain Eukaryota; kingdom Viridiplantae; phylum Streptophyta; class Magnoliopsida; order Poales; family Poaceae; genus Coix; species Coix lacryma-jobi. Next base: position 407,739 of record VDCT01001211.1, read on the forward strand.
AAATATTGCACACAAGCATATATATCAAATGTAAGACATGCATTATGCAAGCAAGTCATATGAATATGCACATATCAAAATGCAATCAACCAAGTTCATGAGCTTGCTCCCCCTACTTGTGTGCTCTCTTAGTCCAAGAATTTTGATCATTTTCAATTGTTCAATCTTGATCCTTTTCAATTGTTCAATCTTGCTCCCTCCTGATCCATGTCCACCTTCTTTCCCTTTGTCCTTGACATATCACAATTGACATATCTTTGCCACAATTTCTCCCCCTTTGTCATCAATGACCACAAAAGGTATACAAATGGTTGCACTAGGGTAGATGGTTGACACTTGAGTCTTGTATTTTTTGATGGACACTACCATATGTGTTGGAATGACACTACTTGTAGATACCCCGTGACGATGCATGAAAGCCACTTGTAGGATCTTTGACCTTGATACCAATTGGTGGGGCACCTTCTCTTATGTCATAGCATGGGTCATTCACTTGATAAACTTGAGCTCTTGTTGGTGAAGGATGCTTTGCTTGATTTGATCACTTAAAGTTGAGGATCACTTGAAGTCTTGTAGGATACCACTTGTTAGCTTAATCTAGACACCACTTGGTAAATATCACTTGAAAGATCATATACCATTTTGAATAGATACCATGTGAAGAAATGATGAGTCTAGATACCACTTGAATGATAGTTTAAACTTGATATCCATTTGCATTATTGTCTTCTTCTTGAACTCTTGTCATGAGCCTCTCATTTGTGACTTGAACTATTAAACTTGCACAAGATATCTAACTCGGTTTGCTCTAGAGTAAGCTTCTTCACACATCTTTCAATGGTTATCTTACTCACGTTGAATTAGACACTTGAATGCTCATCTTCTAGATCAAGTACTTGGGTTCACTAGCTCATGAACAAATCCATATACTAACCACTAGATCATATAATCAAACAAGCAATAGTGGTAGGCTATGAATTTAAACTTTTCATTTGTTATGCATGATCCTATTAAGCATGTACTATATGCACTAACCACATACTAGTAAGGGATGAAATGATCATGCACATTACCATGATACCTTTGCTATCTTGGAGTAGAGGATAGTCATTTTGATTCCAATTTAGCTCCAAATAGCAATGTGAAGTCCATGGTGAAGACCAATAGATACCAATTGATAGAACAAATCTTCACCCATATGATCAAGTGCACTAGCTCAATGTTGTGGTTAACATTGCTTCTTCATTCGTTCTTTGCTTGCTTGAGAGCCTCTCAATAAATACCAATGGAGATCATACCAATTGATAAATTTCAATTTGCTCTCTACTGTGGGTTGTTGCTTGCTTTGCTTGGTCAATACTTTTATTTATTCAACTAAGCATCCCAAACATCCTTTGAATCACCACTTCCATATTAGCCTTCCAAGTACCACACTTGGTTAACCTACAAAAGGCGGCAAGTCCCTACAAAAGGGAGAAGTGACCTCTCTCCAAAGAACATCCTTGATCCTTACTCGAAATGCCTTTGTTTGATTGATCCAATGGTGAACTCATCATGATGAAAACTTTTTGCATGGTTGCCTGACTTCAACTCTTTCTTCTTTGAGTCCTTTTCTTTCTTCTAATTGATCTTTAATCATTACTAGGACTTTACACTCAATCTTCATCATAGCTTGGTCTTGATCTTCAATTTGAGTACCAATTGTGTGCCAAATATACTTCACAATAGAATGGCCTTGTACTCATCTTTGTCATACTTCTAGATCTTCTCAAAACCAAACATAGGTTCCTCAACCACTTATAAACATGATTCCAACTTGAGAACCTTTCAATTAAAGTGAATCTAGATCAATCCAATAGTTGTCACTTTTCTGGCAGATTCTGTCCTTCTCAAGAAAACATGCATATCTCCCAAAATATAGGTCCAATGACCATGAAATTTGGTGGAGATGTGCCTCACTATGTATTCTAGTAGCCATAAAAATTTGAGCTTCATTGGCTTTCTAGATTGCAACCAGATTTCACTTCTTTCACTTGCTGTCCATGCTGAAAACTGCTGCAATAGAGTTGACAAGATCCACTACCACACGGAGTTTCACTTATCCAATGGATTCCATTTTTCTACAGCAACAAATACTATAAGTGTAGAGCATGCACACCAAATATCAAGCCAATCCAATTAGATTTGATCATCCAAACATGGCTATCTTCTCAGCTCACTCAGATTTTGCAATATTGGATAACTTTGAGCAATTGAGCTATACTCTAGCAATTTGAATCAAACTTGAAGCTAACTTGTTTGAACACTCTCACAAGACATATATCCATTCAATCCACTTACTAAAAGTCATCTTGTGAACATATCCAATCAAACTAACTGAAGGACCGAGAATGCACTAGCAAGGCGACCAGAGGGGGGATGAATGGAAGCCAACAAAATTTCTATCGAAACTTTGGCCAAATGTCCCAAGATCAACCCCCGAAAGCTACGACCGAAACCGCGATGCCCACGACCCTTGGAAGAGGGTGGATGATCTCTAGGATCACAGCGAGGCACCACAAAGCGATAGCAAACCAAACACAAAAAGCTCCGGCACAAGTTCGACCCTTGAGAACCGAGTCCCGAACGTAGATAGACGGCTACGTCGAGAAATCCCCAAATACCGATACTAACAAGTAGCAAAGATACCTAGAGAGGTTCCTTGGTCAACTACAAGGCCAAACGAGAAGTCCGAAAACCAAGCGAGGAAGCCGGGAGAGCAAACGCACAAAACCGGAAGCTTCAGGCGATTCCCAGACTGTCCGGACCTGGGGTCCCGGACTGTCCGCGCCTACTGCGGACTGTCCGCACTCTGGTGGTGGACTGTCCGCCGGTCAAGTGTGCAAAAACACACGGCTGCTGAAGTCCCCCTGCTCGGTCCCGGACTGTCTGCGCTTTAGCATGGCGGACTGTCCGCCGGTGTCCCGAGCCAAAACAGCAGAGGCAGCCAGCGGCTGAACTGGACCAGCCCCGAAGCGCGGACTGTCTGCCAACACACAGTGAGGGCGATTTCGGTCGCCCTTCACCCAAATCTCCTCCAAATCGATCCAACCCAAAATCCCTTGATCCCAAACTTGGAGAGGATGATCACGAGGTAGTTAGGAGACTATCCCCAAGAAATCATCCGCTCAAATCAACTCAATCAACGGGAAATCAAAGGGGAAGGTGTATGAACCGAAAAAGTGCCACGAAAACGAAATCAACCTGATCTACTTGTTCGTGAGGAGTTAGATGAATTCCTTTGGTCGAAATGACCTCCTCACTATAAAGAACAAGTTGATTCAAACGGATTTCGCAAAGACGCACTAGAGAGGGAGATCGAGTGACGGGAAAATCACGGAGAAACGAAGAACACGAAGAACACGAACCAAAACGCGAATCAACACATCAATCTGCAACCGTGTGGCTACCACACGCTACAACAGTGAGGTTACGGCCTCACTTCCTCAAAATCTCCAGTACACAGAGGTATAATTCTCTACGGATCTCAGCTAGCTACAACAGGGGATTGGGAGAGGAGGAAACCCTAGAAGCAAAGAGCAAAATGACTGAGATGGATGGGGAGGTGGGTGTCTCCCCCTACTTATCCTAATTCTAACTATTCCTAATTCCCACTCTACCCCTAACTACTTACAGAGCGAACCAGCTAAACCCTAAGGTTATTCTGGACCAACTCGATGGTAGGTGGATCCGACGGCCACGCCCGCACAACTGGTAGCGTTGCCTCGACGCAACCTCATCGATTGCCGCCACGTGCCGCCACCGCTCTGCGTCCTTTTCCTGGACGTCGCACCCCCGGTTTTGAGGCCCAAACCGGAAAACCAGCCTTTACGACCAACCCCAGTTTTGAGGCCCAAACTGGGAAACCAGCCCAGCAACGCCTAAGTTTTGTGGCCCAAACTCAGCAAACCCGCAGCACCCAGGTTTTGAGGCCCAAACCTGGAAACCGTCCTCAGCCCGAGTTTTGTGGCCAAACTCGGAAACCATCAGCGCCCAGGTTTTGAGGCCCAAACCTGGAAACCGTCCACCCGATGGTTTTTCTCTGGCTCTACCACCAAACCGAAGATGTAGAGGGGATGCACCGCTCGTGCACCCCGTCCACCGACACGTGTCCCCAGGTCCTCGACCCAAGCAACACCATGTCCCGCAAGTCTTCGCTCGTCGCTGTCCCAGGTTGCCAGCCACCACAGCCGATCCTCGGGCCACCGGTCCCTCAGTCCAAACCTCACGTCCGCCCTTCGCCACTCTCGGTCCATCGGCACGACACGTCTCTACTTGACCTTCACCTTGCCTCTGATCACTGTATCCGTGCTCGACACCTGCACAACACAAGCCAAAGAACATGCACATTATCCCAGTTGACAATCACTCATCACTCAGAGACTCGGCATACAACCATGTATCCGCAATATCCCCCTTGATGAGTGCATTGTCAACTAACAACACAAATCATAATGGAAATAGAAGGAGGAAGAAAGAGAGGAGAGAACTCGACCAAATGACCCAAAAGCATAGCAAAGCCGAAGAAGGTCAAGTGGAAAGAGCGAAACAACTTGGTTCCCAAAGACATGGGCAACGGCTCGACGCAACCAAGCAAAACAGAGCTAGCCCTCAAGAAGAGGTAGAACAGGCTCAACACCGCTAGCAAGAAAAGGTTCGATACCAATTGAAAACCAAAAATCGAAGCAAAATGCTAGATCCTCAAGATAGAGGCACAGAGGCTCAACACAACTAGCAAAGTGCTCCGAACCAATTGGAAATTTCAAAAATTCAGCACGAACAAACTCCCCCTTGCATGGTGCACACAACCGCCAACATGGGAGACATGATTTGTCCAAATTTTCTCCCCCTTAGTTGAAAATGCACCATCAAGCAAAAGGAACCGAAAGTAGTTTTCCCCCCCTCCAAAAATGCACCATCAAAAGTGCCAACAAGAGAAGTTCTCCCCCTTCCAAAATGCATATGAGTCAAGATGCAAGTTAGCAGCTTCAGGAATATAGTCAAGAAAATGCAAGGATGCTCTAAACAATACAGCTCCAATGACTCACTGAAAAGCATACTAGCTAGCGAAGGCTCAAACTGATCATCAAATACGAAATGAGAGCACAGTGAGCAGTTTTTAGCCAAAATGGCATTCACCATCAAAATAGCACAAAACATGTATAGACAGGAAATCAGTCAAGTGCTAAACATGCATACAAGGTGAACTACCCCTAGCACAGTTCAATCATCATGCAATAGAGTGAAACATAGTCTTGTGTATCCAAAATGTATCGGAGTTGCAGCGGTTAAGATTACACAAGTTAAAATTTCAGCATGTGATTGCGAGAGGTTGAATGCTTGTCATTGCCTAACTTTCCAACTGTGCGAAGCCTATGCAGAAGCAATCAGAAGCTTAAAGCAACAGTTTCGGTCATACACTACACAACTCAAGTTTAACTCAAAGTGCAATGAGAAACAGTCTCGAAACTGTGATGTGTTGACAAGCAATCCCGTCTCGATCTTTTCAATTTACTTAAAACTTGGTTCAGATTTTATTGACAGAATATGAACAGACCAAGCAAGTGACAGACTCAGAACTAGAGACATAGCAACCTAGCATATATGAAAAGCATGAGTCAATTCTACACATCCTACACATGCTAGTTGCATATCTCAATGGTGAACATTTTCATGTTTTAAGTTTATTAAGCAGGTTCACCATACAAAATAGCTCAGCTCACAACATGTATTAGTGATCGGAAGGAGCATAAGCTACAAGCATCAACAGAAGCATCAGAGCATACTACATAAAGCATAATCACATTCTAAAGATTATATACATGAAGCTCAGAATGTAAAAGCGTATGCTGAAATGCAAAGGAAAACAAAACAAACAAGAAAATAGTCAGTCTATGATACAAGATCCAAAATGTTTCCCCCATCTAAAAGGGGAAACACACACCAAGATCACCTCTCAACCGATTAAAGGTTGATTCGTCCAATGGCTTGGTTAAAATATCAGCCAACTGATGATGAGTATCGACATGGCGAAGGTCGATATCACCCTTCTCATAGTGGTCTCGCAAAAAGTGAAAGCGCACATCAATGTGTTTGGTCTTCGAGTGAAGCACGGGGTTCTTAGCAACGCTAATCGCACTCGTGCTGTCACAAAGCAAAGGAACACGAGAAAAGTTCAGACCAAAATCACGCAAGGTGGCCATCATCCAAAGCAACTGGGAACAGCAGCTAGCCGCAGCAACATACTCAGCCTCCGTGGTAGACTGGGCGACACTAGACTGCTTGCGAGAAGACCACGATACAAGAGAAGAACCAATAAATTGGCAAGTCCCAAAAGTGGACTTGTGCTCAATGCGACAACCAGCAAAATCGGCATCGGAATAACCGCAAAGGGAGAGGGTGGAGGAAGCTGAATACCAAATCCCGAACTCAGGTGAAAAACGAAGGTACCTGAAAATGTGCTTCACTGCCTGACGATGAGAAGTGCGCGGCGACGCCTGAAAGCGCGCGCACAGGCACACCGCGAACTGGATGTCCGGGCGTGTCGCCGTCAGGTAGAGCAGCGACCCGATCATGCTTCGGTACTCCTTCTGGTCCACAGCTTCTCCATCCTTGTCCGCATCCAGGGCCGTCGTGGTCGACATGGGTGTTGGAAGAGGCTTGGCCTCACCCATATCGAACCTCTTCAGCAAGTCCTTGGTATACTTGCCCTGGTGCACAAACGTCCCTTCTTGGGATTGCTTAATTTGCAATCCGAGAAAGAAAGTCAGCTCGCCCATCATACTCATCTCGAACTCCCTGCTCATAGTATCTGCAAACTTGGCAACCAAAGCGTGAGAAGAACCACCAAAAATGATATCATCCACGTAAATCTGGACCAAGAGAGTGTCTTTGCCTTGCTTGAGGAGAAATAGCGTTTTATCCACACATCCCATTTTAAAACCCTTAGCAAGCAAAAAGGTTTTCAATCTATCATACCAGGCTCTAGGGGCTTGTTTCAAAAAATATAAAGCTTTGTGGAGTTTGAAAACATGGTTTGGAAACTTGGGATTTTCGAAACCGGGGGGTTGTTCAACATAAACCTCTTCTTCTATGTAGCCATTTAAGAAGGCACTCTTGACATCCATTTGAAAAAGTTTGAAACCTTTGGATGTTGCAAAAGCCAAGAGTATCCTAATAGCCTCCAAACGAGCTACAGGAGCAAAAGTCTCCTCGTAGTCTATCCCCTCCTTCTGACTATAGCCTTTCGCTACAAGCCTGGCCTTATTTCTAACAACGTGGCCATCCTCTCCTTGCTTGTTTTTGAAAACCCATTTTGTCCCAATAGGCTTACAGTCTGGAGGAGGTGGAACTAAAACCCAAACCCGATTTCGCTCAAAGTTCTCTAACTCCTCATGCATGGCATTGACCCAATTCGGATCCGTCAAAGCTTGTCCAACATCCCGGGGTTCAAAATCAGCAACAAATGCAGAATGAGCAAAGTGAGAGATTTGAGACCTGGACCGAGTGACACGTTCGTCGATGCTGCCGATCATCTGCTGAGGGGGGTGTTGGCGCTGGATGTGTCTTGGCGCCTCTCGTGCAGAAGTGATCTCCCCCTCAACAGCAGCTGGTGCCTCCCCGGGTACAAAAGGTAACCCTCAGGGTGGCGAATTCCACGGCCCCTAGGAAGAAGACGTGTCGGGGCCGTGAGTCGTCGTAGAAGCCGCTCCTTGCGGCAAAGCAGGTGGAGGGGGTGCTGGATCATCCATACCTTCAGCACCCTCGTCCTCGTCATCAAAAAGAGGCTCACCAATCTCATGATCACCTGCACGCTCAAAACGAGAAGAAGGACAAACCATGGTCTCGTGGAAGGTGACATCTGATGTCTCCATGACTCGGTTAGTGTCAAGGTTAAGTACACGATAAGCTCGAGTGTGAGTGCCATAACCCAAAAACACACCGTCAGAAGAACGAAACTCAAATTTGTCCAGGTTGTCTTTCTTAAGTATAACACAGTGGCAACCAAAGACTCTAAAGTAACTCACCTTGGGGAGTTTTCCAAAACGCAACTCATAAGAAGTCTTTTTCAAGAAAGCTCGGAGAAAAATGCGATTTGAAATGTAGCATGCAGTGCTCATAGCTTCGGCCCAATATCGCCTAGGAGTCCTATGCTCATCGAGCATCGTCCTGGCCATCTCTACAAGGGTCCGATTCTTCCTCTCTACAACACCATTCTGTGGCGGTGTGTAGGGGGAAGAAAACTGATGCTCTAAATCCAAAGAGTTACAAAACTTCTCAAAATCCGAATTCTTGAATTCGGAACCATTATCACTCCTAATAGCTCGCACCGAGTTCAAAGGGAACTCGTTCTGAAGAAGTAAAATCAGATTGCGAGCAAAGGAGAAAGTCTCGGTCTTCTCAGCTAAAAAGAAGACCCACGAATATCTCGAAAAGTCATCAACAATAACAAGCACATACCACTTCCCCCAACCGAGCTCACCCGAGCCGGACCAACAAGGTCCATGTGCAAAAGCTCTCCAGGGCGCTTGGTCATGACCTGAGTCACCGGATGGTGGGGAGCGGCAACCATTTTCCCATGTCTACAAGAGTGGCAAACAAGATCCTTCTCCATGGATAACTTGGGCAATCCTCGGATGAGGCCAAGTGAGCTAAGTCTTGCAAGCAAGTCGAAGCTCAAATGTCCTAGTCTCCTATGCCACTTCCAAAGATCAGAGGAGGAAGGTCCAGCCACAAGACAGCGGGAAATGCCAAAAGACTCCGAGAAATCCGCACGAAAGACTTTCCCAAAGGGCGAAATCACACAAACAAGATTGCCCTGAGGATCCAAAATACGACTGAGATTCGGCTTAAAACGAATCTCATAGTCATCATCAAAGAGTTGCGAAACAAAAAGAAGGTTAAAATGCAAATTAGAAACAAGAGCAACATCGCGCAACACAAAGTTCTCATTAACTCGCACTGACCCATGAGACAATACTTTACCTTTGCTATTATCGCCGAAGGTGATAAACTCCTTTCCGGCGACTGGACTAAGACTGGAGAACCACTTGGCGTTTCCGGTCATGTGCCTCGAGCAACCAGAATCCACCAACCAAACGTTCTCCAATCGTTTTACCTACATCAATAAAAAGACATAGGGTGAGCATACGGTCCAACACTGGGGTTAGTGAAGTAGGGAGAAAACCAGTGTTGGGTCGGCTCCTCAAAAGAACGATTAGCAGAAAAACCATTCCTAGCATGCCTACGGGGAAAGCGATCACCACGCTGAGGAAAATGTGGTCCGCTGAGGGAGGAGCGTCCATCGCGATACTCAAAACGCGGTGGTGGAAAACGCTCTACAACAAAGCCACCGCCACGGGGTCCATAGCCTACAACTCCAGGCTCCCGCCGGGCACGTCCTCTCTGCTGCCTAGGCCTGGGAACTTGAGGTTCTGGACCTCTAGGCCTAGCAGCTCTCCTTGGAGCTCTCCTCTGAACATTCGGCACATGTACATCATGGAAAGGATGGTACATGTCCGGATTGTTAATCTCCCTAGCACGGCGCGCCTCTCTCTTGCACCGAAAGCAGAACTCACTCAAGTGTCCATCTCGCCTACAGTGCTCACAATGGTACCTCACCGCTCTCAAAGGGGGTTGTTGGTACTCACGGTAGTGGGTGTGGATCACTTTGCCCTTCTGTGGCATAAGCTCCTCCTGGATAGGTGGCATTGTGTCCAGCTTGTTCTTTAGGTGGTTGGGTTTGGGATGCCACACTTGGTTCTTGGGTGGAGCTCTCGGATGTTCCTCAAACACTCCATCCTTGGTGTTAGGCTTGAGAGGCTCTTTGGGTGGAATCTTGGTAAGCTTGGGAGTAGTGGTGGAGTTAGGCTTCTCACATGGTTCAGACCACTCGACTCTCCAATCTTGCCAAAAGATGACACATCAACACCCGGAGCAAAACCTACACCAGGACCTCCAGCAGCTCGCTTGAATTGGGAGATCATCATCCCGAGCTGTGGCTCACCACTAGACACCCATGACAAGATGGTCCGAAGGTATGTGTTTTCTTCCTCAGTTTGCATCTTGTCATGCTTCACGTTTGCGATCTCCATTTCCAAACCCTCACAAAGGACACACCTAGCCACACATGTGCTACCTGAGTTGACCTCTTCAAGAGACACAATCTTGGCATTCTTCTCTACCAACTCAGATTGCAAGATAGGACAAGTCTTGCACGCACCCAACAGCATGGGTCTAGCCCAGAGCTCATCCACCTCTCCAACCAACGCAGCATACTTACCTCTCAAGGTGAGAAGGTCAGTCATGTGCGTGGTGCACATCTCGCACTCCTCCTCCTTAGTGACAACAACGGTGGACTTGACAGACTCAAGTTCCTTCACCGTATCCTCCCACTTCTGCCTAAACTCCTTTCGCTCTCTAGCGGCATGCCTAAGTAACTTGTCTTGACTAAGGAGAGCGGCAGTAAGTTTCTCGACCTCAGCAGAAAGCTCGTCGGGGGTCAGAGATACTTGGGAGGTGTCGTCGTCGTCGTCATTCCGAGGGGTCTCCTCCAGCTCGCCGTCGACCTCCTTGACGAGGGCCATGGTGCAGAAGCCGTCGTCATCGGTGAAGAAGCAGAGGCCGTTGAGCTTGTCCTCGATCCTCTTCTTCTTCTCGGACTCATCGTCGCTTGAAGAAGCAGAGTCATCGTCCGAGTCGTCGACGTCGCTGAGCGTGGCGAAAAAGGCACGCTGCTCAGCCTGGGCCTTCTCCAAGTACTTGGTCTTGATGTACTCCTTGTTGAAGCCGCCCTTCCGCTTGTGCCTTGCGGGGACGTACTTCTCCTTGCGTTTGCCGGAGTCGTACTTGTGCCCATGATCACCCTTCCCAGATCAGTGCTTCTTCTTGGGACATTTGGCGATGAAGTGGTTGGGGTCGCCGCACTCGTAGCATCCCGAGCGTCCTCCTCCGCGGCAACGGTTCATGCGGTTGTTGTGGAACTGCGAGAACCGGTTGGCGAGCATAGCCAACTCGTCATCCCCCAAAGACTCCAGCTGCTCCTCTGTGACAGAAAAGAGAGAAGAGAGTGCAAAACCTCCAGAGGGGTTAGCAGAAGAGCCAGAAAGCAAAGCCATCGACGGGCTAGAAGGATTTTCATAAGAAGCCCTCGCCATGGCATCAATCTCACTGGACTTGAGCTTACTGAAGAGCTCGTCGCACGTGAGGGTCTCATAGTTAGGCGATTCGATGATCGCCTGAACCTTGGAATCCCACACCGACCGATCGAGAGTATACAAAAGCTTGAGAGCCCTCTCATGATCGTCGAAAGGCAACAGCTCCTTGTTAGCCCTCATCCTGTTGACAATCACCTGAAAGCGAGTGAATAAACTTTCTATGCTCTCGCCAGGCATATGTCAAAAGTTCTCATACTCTCGCTTGAACGACTTGTAGAGATGGGTTTTGACTTGAGAGGTTCCCTCATGGAAACGCATGAGCGTAGCCCAAATCTCCCGAGCCGTAGCGAGGTGAGAAACGCGATCAAACTCACTCATGCTCAAGCATGAGAAAAGAGCATTACGGGCTCGGCTATTGGCATCGTGCTCATCGATCTGAAGCTGAGAGACACGAGCAGCCAAGACCACGTAATCGGCAGAGTTGCAAATATCCCAGATGGAAGCACCCAAACTCTGCTGATAGGCCGACATGCGTATCTTCCAATACGCATAGTTCGTCCCATCGAAAAACGGCGGTTTGCCCACGCCGCGATCCATGTCGCCTTCTGTGGATCTGGAACCGGCTAAGGTGGAAGATCCTTAATCCGCTCTGATACCAATTGAAGGACCGAGAATGCACTAGCAAGGCGACCAGAGGGGGGGGGGGGGGTGAATGGGAGCCAACAAAATTTCTCTCGAAACTTTGGCCAAATGTCCCAAGATCAACCCCCGAAAGCTACGACCGAAACCGCGATGCCCACGACCCTTGGAAGAGGGTGGATGATCTCTAGGATCACAGCGAGGCACCACAAAGCGATAACAAACCAAACACAAAAAGCTCCGGCACAAGTTCGACCCTTGAGAACCGAGTCCCGAACATAGATAGATGGCTACGTTGAGAAATCCCCAAATACCGATGCTAACAAGTAGCAAAGATACCTAGAGAGGTTCCTTGGTCAACTACAAGGCCAAACGAGAAGTCTGAAAACCAAGCGAGGAAGCCGGGAGAGCAAACGCACAAAACCGGAAGCTTCAGGCGATTCCCGGACTGTCCGGACCTGGGGTCCCGGACTGTCCGCGCCTACTGCGGACTGTCCGCACTCTGGTGGTGGACTGTCCGCCGGTCAAGTGTGCAAAAACACATGGCTGCTGAAGTCCCCCTGCTCGGTCCCGGACTGTCCGCGCTTTAGCACGGCGGACTGTCCGCCGGTGTCCCGAGCCAAAACAGCAGAGGCAGCCAGCGGCTGGACTGGACCACCCCCGATGCGCGGACTGTCCGCGCCTGGGGTGGCGGATTGTCTGCCAACACCCAGTGAGGGCGATTTCGGTCGCCCTTCACCCAAATCTCCTCCAAATCGATCCAACCCAAAATCCCTTGATCCCAAACTTGGAGAGGATGATCACGAGGTAGTTAGGAGTCTATCCCCAAGAAATCATCCGCTCAAATCAACTCAATCAACGGGAAATTGAAGGGGAAGGTGTATGAACCGAAAAAGCGCCACGAAAACGAAATCAACCCAATCTACTTGTTCGTGAGGAGTTAGATGAATTCCTTTGGTTGAAATGAGCTCCTCACTATAAAGAACAAGTTGATTCAAATGGATTTCACAAAGATGCACTAGAGTGGGAGATCGAGTGACGGGAAAATCATGGAGAAACGAAGAACGCGAAGAACACGAACCAAAACGCGAATCAACACATCAATCTGCAACCGTGTGGCTACCACACGCTACAACAGTGAGGTTACGGCCTCACTTCCTCAAAATCTCTAGTACACAGAGGTATGATTCTCTGCGGATCTCAGCTAGCTACAGCAGGGGATTGGGAGAGCAGGAAACCCTAGAAGCAAAGAGCAAAATGACTGAGATGGATGGGGAGGTGGGTGTCTCCCCCTACTTATCCTAATTCTAACTATTCCTAATTCCCACTCTACCCCTAACTACTTACAGAGCGAACCAGCTAAACCCTAAGGTTATTCTGGACCAACTCGATGGTAGGTGGATCCGACGGCCACGCCCGCACAACTGGTAGCGTTGCCTCGACGCAACCTTACCGATTGCCGCCACGTCCCGCCATCGCTCTGCGTCCTTTTCCTAGACGTCGCACCCCCGGTTTTGAGGCCCAAACCGGGAAACCAGCCTTTACGACCAACCCCCGGTTTTGAGGCCCAAACCGGGAAACCAGCCCACCAGCGCCTGAGTTTTGTGGCCCAAACTCAGCAAACCCGCAGCACCCAGGTTTTGAGGCCCAAACCTGGAAACCGTCCTCAGCTCGAGTTTTGTGGCCAAACTCGGAAACCATCAGCGCCCAGGTTTTGAGGCCCAAACCTAGAAACCGTCCACCCGATGGTTTTTCTCTAGCTCTACCACCAAACCGAAGCTGTAGAGGGGATGCACCGCTCGTGCACCCCGTCCACCGACACGTGTCCCCAGGTCCTCGACCCAAGCAACACCATGTCCCGCAAGTCTTCGCTCGTCGCTGTCCCAGGCTGCTAGCCACCACAGCTGATCCTCGGGCCACCGGTCCCTCAGTCCAAGCCTCACGTCCGCCCTTCGCCACTCTCGGTCCATCGGCACGGCACGTCTCTACTTGACCTTCACCTTGCCTCTGATCACTGTATCCGTGCTCGACACCTGCACAACACAAGCCAAAGAACATGCGTATTATCCCAGTTGACAATCACTCATCACTCAGAGACTCGGCATACACCCATGTATGCGCACTAACTCAATCTTGATTACTAAGCAATGAATCCATTCAATCATCTTAGTAGCTTATGATCATTCAATATCAAGCTTCAATTCAATTTGATTTCAAGCCTTCAAATATTTCAATAAATCACCACAACTTGAACTTTGCACTTGTATGTTATAGCACTTGGACTTCACTTCACTTGACTTGGCATTGGGTTTGGATGTGCACTAAGATTCTTTACTTGACTCAATCATATAATAATCATCATGAATCCACTTGAATCAAGCCTCCAATGCCATGGTACCTACACAAATTCATCCACTTTTCGATGGTACCCAAACTTGTTTGGGTCCTCTCAAGTTAGGTGCAACATACTTTGGCATAGCCTTAGTATGAGTAGCGGGATGAGTTGCAATAGTAGCCTTAGAGGTACCATTTTCATCCTTTCTAAGCATAATATTATCATCAATTGAAATAGGCTTAGAAGTTTTACCTAGGGGACATGAATTTGCCATGTGTCCCCTTTCCCGGCATGAGTAGCAAACTCTCTTTGATTGAGCCTTCTCTTCCTTGCTCATTTGTTGCTTCTCATTGCCTTGCCTCTCATGAGTTGCTTGAGCCTTCTTCTCAAGCTTGGTAGGACACTTCGAGGCAAAGTGTCCCATATCACCACACTTGTAGCACTTGATGTGAGCCAAATATTTCTTCTCATTTGATTCTTGCTCATCATCATCTTGGCATCTTGGATATGAATTGGATGCCTTGCTCTTCCACCCCTTCTTGTTTTCTTCTTCTTCATCATCAAGTCACCACCATCACGGTTGATCTTGACTTGATCTTGGGGCTTCTCTTTTTGCTCAACTTGTGGCTTTGGTTGAGGCTCTTCTTGTTGCTTCACCAATTGCTTGGTTGGGCACATAGAGGTGAGATGTCCCCTAGTGCGGCACTTGAAGCACTTGACATGCTTGAGTCTCTCTTCTTCCTTCTTCAACTTGAGCTTCTCCTTGTTGGGGCAAGCATTTGCAAGATGTCCCATCTCATGGCACCGATAGCACATGAAATGAGATAGCTTCTCTTGTTCTTGCTTCTTCATCTCTCTTTCATACTTCTTCTTTCCCCATCTTTTGCCTTTGATCTTGTTCTTGTTGAAGCCAATGCCACTCTTGTCACCATAGCTCTTTTGATTCTTCAACATGTGCTCAAAGGTGACTTTAGAGTTGTAGCACCTCTCTAACTTGTTGCTCAAATTCTTCACTTCACATTTGAGCTCATTCTTCTCCTTCAAAATGTTAGTTTCACAAGACATAGAAGTAGAACAAGCATCTATATGTGATAAACATGGCATAGATAATAAATCATCACAAGAGGTGGATACATGCTTCTTCTCTACATCACATGGGTTAGCACAAATATGTGATTGATCATTTGACCCAAATGATGAGCTCTCACTAGTTTTAGTTTCTTCATTAGAAAGCTTCTTAGTGAGAAAAGCATGGTCTTGTACCAAGTTATCATGAGCAACACTAAGTTCCTCACGAGTCGATTTAAGCTCATCATGTGAACAAGTAGTAACATAAAGTAGATGCTTTTGTTGTTCACATGCATTCTTTAGAAATGAGTTTTCTTTTGTCAATTTCATTGTTTTAGCCATCTCATTTTCTAAAGCTTTGGTGAGTCTATATACAAGCTCAAAGTTTGGATCATCACAATCAACAACCACATTTGCAATTGATACCTTTGCATCACCATGTGACATGAAGCAATGTGGTGTAGTAGAAGAGCTTGTGGAGACATCACTCTCATAGCCATCATCATCATTATCATCATCATCATCATCACCAAGTGTGCATGAAATGGCATCATCATTCGCACCAATTGAGCTCTGGCTATCATCATCATCAACCTTGTCAATTGATCTTGTGGATTCATCATCATCATCATCACTTGACCATGAGGTGGAGCAATCCTCCACAACTACCTTGTTGTGGTCATGCTCAACACCCTCATGTGCCATCTCTATGTGATCCTCCTCCTTGAATTTGCCATCATCCCAAATAGAAAAATCACCATAGAGATATTTGAGTGCCATCCACATATCATGGGCACTCACCGAAGTCATCACCCTGCCAAATATCTCATCTTGCAAAGCATTTGTTAGAAAACATTGGGCTTGTGCATCGAGTGTTAGGCAATCCTCTTGCGCTTGGGTTAGATTACTCTCATCCAAGGCATGAGTAAAACCAACAACAACGATCCACCAAAACTTCAGACCAAAAGCACGGAAATGATCAAGCATATGAAGTTTCCATCGTGCATAGTGTGTGCCATCAAAAATATGTGTGTCACACTCAACATCTAGCCCATAGGTCACCATCCTCTCGGGTCGGTGAAGACCACAAATGAGAGACCTCGGCTCTGATACCACTTGAAGGGTCGAGATGGCGGACTAGAGGGGGGGTGAATAGTCTTTTCTAAAATTAATCTCACCGGCTAACCGAAACAAATGCGGAATTAAAACTATCGGTCTAGCCAAGACTACACCCCTCTACCTATTAACTTTAGCACCTTACAAAAGATTCTAAACAAAGCAAATAAGGTGCTATGCTAGCTAGAGCTCACCTAATCAATCTAGCTTGCAAGGTCACACAAACCTATGCAACTAGTACTCTAATCAAACCGGGGAGCTCCTAATCAATCTAGTGATGCAAAGCGCATAAAGCCTAAGCTCACTAGCAATGCTCAATAACAAGGCTACACAAGCCAAATTAGAGAGCTCAAAATACTTAGCTACACAAACTAAGCAATGTGACTAACAAGGCTACTCAAGCCAATTAGTCACGCAAGAGATCTACTTCTAACCTACACAAGCAAAGAAGGTAACTAGCAAGCTACACAAGCTAAAAAATTACAAGAGCAACTATTTAAGCTACACAAGCTAGATGGCTACACAAGAGCAACAACTAAACACTAGCACAAGTATGAGTATGGAAATACAAGCTAGTGAATGAAGATAGCAAAACATCGAGAAGATGAAGACAATGTTGACACGGTGATTTTATCCCGAGGTTCACTTGGTTGCCACCAAGATAGTCCCCGTTGAGACAAGCTCAAGGTTGTCGCCGGTCCTCTTGCTAGTGGTGACTACACTAGTCACACTCTCCCCAAGGAGTGCTTACCACAAGCTCTAGCACTCGACCCGGCCGAACCACTTGACGCTCTTCACGTCTCTCTTTTACTAGAGTTGCTCTTCGCGATCTCCCGCGGGGTGAGCACAACACCCCTCACAAAGCGGTCGCCTCCGGAGCACCACTCAATCTCCGAGCGTGCTACCACGGAGCACACACAAGCCTCCAAGCCGTCTAGGAGGTGGCAACCTCCAAGAGTAAAAAGCCGTCTAGGAGGGATCCCAAGCACTCTCACACAAGGACACTAAGTCCCCAAGGTGCCCAACATCTCAAATGGCCGACCACCACCTCTATTTATAGAGGGAAGCCTCAAACTAGCCGTTTGAAATCATGCTAAAATTTGAACTGCGGACAGTCCGCCCTTATAGCCCCGGACAGTCCGTCCTTATAACAAAACTAGCCGTTAGGAGCTGCAACGGTCACCCCGGACAGTCCGCCCCTTGGGCCCGGACAGTCCGCCGTTGAAAATCGACAGCCTACGCAGAACCTGTCCAACAACCTTGTTCTCCGAAAAATTAGCCGGCGGACAGTCCGCCCTTATAGTCCCGGACAGTCCGCCGTTCACCTGTCAACCCGAGAACAGTGCGACCGTCACGTCCGATGCATCCCCATCGGTGCGTCCGAGTCCCGCGGACAGTTCGCCACTAAAATGGCAGACAGTCCGCCACCCTCCAGAAAGCCTCCCACGAGAACGGCCATAACTCCTAGCTCCCAACTCGGAATTTGACGATCTTGGACATTTTGGAAAGCTTATTCAGAGGGCTACACAACCCACATGAACTCATGATCCAAAGCACAAAGGATCAATACAGTTTTCTAATCCAAGAACCATTACTTTTCTTTTTCAACCAAAGTTTTCTCCAAAACTTCTCCAACTTCTTCTCCTTTGCAAATGTGCCAACACCACCAAGTGTATACGACCTTGTGCATGTGTGTTAGCATTTTCACAATCATTTTTCAAAGGATTTTCACTTGCACTCACCACGCCACTCGATCCTAGTAACAACACAATGTTAGATCGCTCAAGTGGCACTAGATGACCGATATGCAAACAACTTTGCTCCTCTTGATAGTACGGCCATCTATCCTGAACCCGGTCATAATCTTCTCTACACACCTATGACCGGTGAAATGAAATACCCTACACATATACCTTTGCCTTGCGCATTCCATTCCATCTCCTCCATTTATTGATGCAACACATGCACCAACCTCTCATCAAATGATATGATCCACCTCATATCATCACATGGCCTCCATGGTCCATCGATCTTGACATCACTTGCTCTTCACTATTGCTTTGGTCCTTTGGCACCAAGTCTTGCTTAAGCCTCCCGACACTCGGTACCAACGGCTTCAAAGCCTCCAACTTGCCCTTCACCTTCGCAACCGGTCCATCAAGCCAAGTCTTGCATTGATCTTCACCATCTTAGCCACATGACCACATGTCATGTTTCATGTGCATTAAGCTCCTCCATCACATGTGTGAGTCTTGCAACATCTTTCAAGCCATTTCCCCTCTATGACATATGTTGCTCACACATGATTACCTGTGGACTAATCACCTGTGTAATTCACTTCAAACACATATTAGTCCACCTAAGTTGTCACTCAATTACCAAAACCAAATTATGACCTTTCAGACTCCACTGACCAGTGGGTCCCGTTGACCAGTCGGCCCCACATGTCAGCCGCACAATGGCCCATGGACCGAGCCCACGGAGTCTGGCGGGGAGATTCAAATGCTTTTCTTTTTCCTTTTATTTTTCAGAAAATCTTGTTTAATTTGTGCAGCACGATTTATTGATCCAAATGGAGTACTTTTGGTTCTAGTAATTTGTTCATGAATAGATCTATTTTAGAAAAATAGGAAAGTATTTTTGGTGAAAGTTTATTATACAGTTTTTATTTATTTCAGTTTATGTGCAAATTGTTAAATAAATATGTTTATATGTTTTTTTGGTTGAATTAAATTATGGAAAAAATTGTGTATGCTCCTTTTCATGTAAGGAATCTGTGAAAAATTTATGAAGACCTATTTCTGTAGAAATAGTGGCTGTTTGCATTTAAATGTCTTTTAGCTGTTTTCTTAAAATAATTGTTGAGGGAAATATATGTGGAAATAAAATATAGGAAAATTTATGCAGTATCTGTGTGTTTTGTTAAAGCTAAGAAAAAATGCTAAGTATGGGTAGTTGTGTGGAAGAAAATGGAGTTGGAGTACAAGTGTGCTTTTCTGAGTTTTTTTAGAAAATTCATGGAACTTTCTTGATAAATATGAAATATGGAGTAGAATCTGGGAAAATTATAACAATGGATGTTGCACCCTTTTCCAGTAGGGTTGTAGTTCAAAGGATTTAATCTGGCTTAAACTTTGGAATTTTGTGTAGATTCATATGTTCATGCTCTAGCAGTAATTTTTCTGCAGTAAGGTTGTTGTAGGTAGATGAAGCTAGTAAAAATATGAAATCTTTTGTTTGACACTTTTCAAAAGCAAAGTTAGTTCAAAGTACCTTTTTGGCATTTTGTTTAATCTTTTTGTATGTGCTGTCTAGTATCTTATTTCTTGCTGAAACTTGTACAGTGGAGTCTAGTGGGTATAGACTACCTACTGTAATTTTTGTAGATTTTTCGGAGGTCAGAAAACAACACTTGCTGTACAAACCTGAGTCTTTTGATTAATAAATAGGAAATTGTTAAGTTAAAATGCTTTTGTGAATACAACAAAATGAATGATTTTCTCAATTTCAAAAGTGGTTCAACAAGTTGGTTTTGTTGGTTTGCAAAGATGTTTTACGTCCCATACCATCATAAGTGCACTGTGCATTATTTAATTACTTTTACCGCATTGCAAATAGGATTGGTAGTCCCGGAGAACGACCAGGAGCCGGAAGCAAACACTGAGCCGGAGATCCAAGAGGTGCCTCAAAGCGAGGAGGCCGAACCAGCACCTGAAGCTAACCTGCCTGAGTGCCCCACTCATGAGGCCTCAGTCTTCTCCCAAGGCAAGCCCCAGAGCATTCTAAGTCTCCCAGTATTTACAATTAAATTAATTGAATACTTTTATACTATGATGCATTAGATATAGGAGTTGTTTGAATCATACTTAATGCATTATCCTTCCTAGAATTATTGATTATACCTACCTTGTTATTCTGTTATTTATTTCATAAGTAGAACTGCTTAGCCTGCTTAATAAAGTAGTATACGAAGGATGTTCCCGTAATACCCCTGGTGGGTATTTACCGGATCACGGTTGGCTATATTTGCTATCGTGAAAAAGAACTTGAGTAGTAATGAAATACGGTCAACTAGAAGACAAGGCACCAAGTTGGAACTTGGGGGCAACTCGTCCGTTGGATCATGTAGGTTTGTATCGATGTTGGCCCTCGTTCATTTTTGAAAGCGCCCTTTTAGTTAGGGTTGTCGGTGCTGTAATCACCGACCCCGAAGCTGGTTATACGCTGTTCGGGCCGGATTCAACCCTAGTCGTGCCCTCTAGTATGGAAATGCGATCTGCCTCGGAATGGCCATCGCCAGGTTCCAATTGGGCGGTCCGTGCTTGAACCGCGACGATTACCACCACGAACAGTATCGAGCGGTGACCCAATGCATGGACCCGACGGGGAAAGTGTAGGTTTGTATTAAAGGTTTCTCGCCAGCTGGTTTGTAATTCGATTCGAGTCACCGTCTCCCCAGGTTAGTGGGAAACTATGTCGAGCTTCACCATGATACAACTCCATGTGATGTATTCAGGTTGAACTAAAATGTGGATAAGTCAACCTGATATGATTTATGTTATTGGTTGTTAGACTCAAGTGAATGTTGTAGATCAGGTGCAAACCTAGACTAAGTGATAGGCTTAAAATTTGACTGCTCATTCATCAAATTAAATGTTACTCTCCTTAAATTTGAGCTTTTCGCAACCAAAATTCCCAGCTCCACCAGAAAGCCTTGCATATCCTTGGTGTCTTTTATTTTCTGTTAGACGGGTAAGTCTAGCTGAGTATATTCCCGTACTCCGGGTTTATCCCGTTGTTGCAGATGGCCAGGTTTACTTCGGCTATTGTAAGCACTACCTCTACCCCGTGGAGGGTGATGAGGAGTAGGCTCAGGGCAGGGTCATCTCAAAGCTTCTCCTTTCCTTTTGCGGGACTAAGACTTCTGGTGGCACGATATTTGAAAAAGGAGGAGTGAGTTATCAAAACAATGTTTTGTTTGGACCACATATGTGGTGGTCATATTTCCAAGACTTATTTAAGCTTCCGCTATTTGAATTCAGTATTGTAACAACTTTGAAGTCTTCGCACTCTGATGTTAATTTCAATTTCGATTATCAACTGTTGTATCCTCGCGAATGTGGTACTTGAACAATGCGATCCTGAATGTTGTAAAGTTGTTTGAAATCCTTCGAGATTTTCGGACTACCGGAGTTATATGGGTTCAAGTATGGGTCGGAGTCAGCTTAATTTGACTAAGACGATACTTGAGCTCTTATAATTCGGACGGTTCCGCCACAGCTAGTATCAGAGCATGGTTCAAGTTATTGCATCCGTAAGGAGCTATTTTCGGACTAAAATGGGTATTTCAAAACTATTTTCGAAACTATTTTGAAATTTTAGAGTGTGCCCAGTTGTGTCCTTAAGCCCTCTACTAGGATTCAGTTGGTTTAACTGCTAATAGGGTTCAGGGATTTGCTTCATGTTGGATCTTTTATTTGCTGGTCCATTCTCGGGGAAAAGAGAATGCGCCGATTGCCAAAACATGCATAAAATGATTTGGTGAGATATGAGAGCATGACTGTCCAACCGTCGGTCTAGGGAGAGTGATGTTATATGTTGGTATAAATTAACGCACACTCTACTTTATTCGCAAGCGCATAGATAAAATCTACCGATTTAGCACTTCACCGGAGTAACCCAGTTTTAATATCGAACCCAAAGGAACAGATAGTGTTAAGTCTTTAAAGTCTAATCCCTGAGTAGCTAACAAGGACAGAGAATCTAGAAGTATAAAGGGGATCACTAAGGTTGTCTAAATCCAATTCAAGAGTGATATGTTTATATTATTCTTAGTGGGGAAGTTGCCATAAAAGGTCACAAACAGAGTATGAGTCTTTTATGCAAATGTATAATCCTACCGAGCCTACACACGGGTAAGTGGACTATAGAAGAATCAACAAGGCTATAAGAGTCACCCTTGCGAACAACCACTACTACCGGCTTTATAGGAGGCAATTATGAGCTATCAAGTCTAAGCACCATGCTTACACTATCCAACTACTCTAACTCTAGCGCGACTAGAATTAAAGTACTCAAAAGAGAGTCATAAACCTTAAGAATAATAAGAACAATGGCTCAATCTTAAATATAGACGTTGATTACCGAAACAATCGCTGAAGCAAGTTGTCAATGAACTTGAATCTGCAGGTACAAGATAAAGAAGTTGATCCGATAGGCCGGAGCTCCTTCTTATCTCTTCCTCTCTCTCTACCTTCTAAATCTAGCACAAGACTAGGTTCTAAACCTAAACTAGAGGGGTATCTAGTCTTCTACTGGAAAGCTGGCTCTTGAAGTCTCTTCTAGGGTTTCTAAATGAGGCGTAGACTTTTCTGAAGAGGGACCTTGTTCTTCCCTGGGGCCTGGGGGACTATATATATATAGCCCTAAGGGATCAACCGCAGCCGTTAGATCAAACCGACTTCACGTAGTGCGGAGATGGATCCTCAAAGACGGTAGAGGAAGGTTACAGAAGGGGGAGGCCAGTGGCGCCCTGGGCCACCGAATGGTGGGGCCACCAGACCGGTCGGTCCCACCTGTCGAGGTCTCAGGGTGCCCCGCCTCGTGGAGTCTTCAGGCGTTCTCTAGAATCTTATGGGGTATTCTTGACTTGTCAGTTGCATTATGTCCCGTCGGTTTCCTTCTAGGGGAAGCAATTGAGGGCTGTTTTCCTGTTTAATCCCTGCAGATTCACAATTCACCAAAACTCATGGAATTCATTAGTTTTAAACCCTATACTAAGGTGGAGTTTATGTATTTATCCATTTTCATGTTTAATTGACCTTTGATAAATAGAGTTAATTAATGTCAACATTATACCAAGTATGTGTGAGCTCTACGCAAACATATATGAGGGTATCAAGTGTTGGGTGTGTTTTTCTGAATTGGTGCATGGTGTTTAGTATCAGCTTCTATGTACCTTCGTACATACGGGCAGATGCTCAATTATTTCTATCATGGGGATTTTCTCGGGCTGAAATGAATCTTCTGCAGGTACACTAACTACGTGATCAAATAGAACGACTAGATAACGCACGAGAGAACGTTCTTGCCACTGACTAGAATGCTAGGACTTACAAGTCACTATTAGCGAGTGAGAACGTAAGATCGATCATGCATCATGTTTATATTCTTGCACTTTGCATTTCTCCCCTTAATTAAAAGTTTCCTTTTCTTTATAAAATTTACCAACTTAATTATGCGCCTCATGAGAGTTTGAAACCCCTTTTGTTTCTACAGATGACTCGGACTAAGCTGACAGCTCGCAAGGCCACCGGGGGCAGAGGAGTTCCACATCGTCGCTTGGCCACAAAGTTGACCAAGAACACGTTCTTGTCATACTTTGGGTTGCCGACGATCCTCTGGAGGATTCTGCAGGCAGTTGGATATGAGGAGGGACAGGAGCCCCGGTACTCTTGGCAGAAGGATATTTATGGGAAGGATTCCTTGGTCATGGTGTAGGTCAAGGTTAAGGCCTTGGCTAGCAATCCCCATTGGTCGGGATGGACAGAGATCACCAAGGGCAGTTGTGCGAAGGATGGAGCTAATAGGGTAGCTTACTTGGTGCTGCAGGACATCATAGCTCGCTTCCCCGCCGACCTTGCTAGTGCTATGGCGGGAGTGTTCCCTCGTGGATCACCGTTTCCATTGCACTGGAGGCAGACTTTGGAGTCGGTCCTAACAGGAGGCATAGAGGAAAGGTTCTTTTGTGAGACATCAGCGATGAGCGCCACAGGAGCTTTGGTGGGAGTGTGTGAGAGTTTGGAGCGCAGCTTGGAGAGAGTTTCCTTTACCCTCACCGCCTCTTACTAGAGCAAGAGGAAGCTGCAGGAGGAGTTCGACGCCGAGGTAGCCCAGTTATAGGAGAGGCTGCACCAAGTCACCATGGAGCGTGACGAGGCACGTGCTAGAGCAGGAGCAGAGAGCACCGCCAGGACTGTCGCCGAGCAGATGTACTTGATGATGGCTTTCCAGCGGGATGAAGCCTGGTCCGCGTTTAACGAGCTCAGAGAGGGTGCCCTTCACCTGATACAGCAGGTGGATAACCAACAAGCCTACATTGACAACCTCCACAAGGCGATCCACCAGATGCACCATGAGGCACATGAGGCCGCCGCCCCAGCAGCCGATGAGGCCCCCGAGCCTCAGGATGGAGTAGTGCTTGGTCCAGATCTTCCATCAGACGATGAGGCCGTAGCTGACGAGCCTATGTTCGACGCCGATGAGGATGACGCCGCATCCGATGCTGGAGACGCTTGAGCGTTAGTTTCACTAGGAGTCTCTCTTTTGTTTAGTCTTGATCATGGTCGCTTTTTGTTGTAACCCAGACATGTGTTGGTCTTTATGTTTAAGTTGCATGATGGCATGTATGACTTTTGGACAAAGTCCAGACTTCGATCTGACACCTTTATTTATGGAAATCCGTCGTTGCGTTCTTATTTTCGAGCGATTATTCTGTGACGTTGTATGAGAATGAGTAATTATACTTGGTCGTGTGCTAAATTTTTTAACTATGTACAACTCAGTATTTATTCATGATCAATATAACATCACCTAATTGTTGCTCATCAATGGGACATGCAGATGCCGGCCCACACCCGCAGCCAGCGTGGGCAAGGATCAGGGCAGGAAGAGAATCTGCCACCACCTCCACCACCGCCAATGACGCAGGAAGCGTTCTTTGGGCAGTCAGAGGAACATGGAAGAGATGCAAAGGCATATGGAGGCTACGCTCCGTAACATCGCCAACAACACTGCGCAGCAGCATCAGCAGCGTCAGGGACCTGAACCGAACTAGTACAGCTCATATCGTGACTTCTTGGACACTCGTCCCCCTGTGTTCAAGGAAGCCACAGAACCGCTCAAGGCAGATGAGTGGCTCAACTCCATCACCCAAAAGTTTTGTCTCCTCCGCTTGACCGAGGAACTCAAGGCAGAATATGCCACCCATCTTTTGGAAGGACCCACAGGACTATGGTGGTCCTAGTATCGTGCTTCCCTGCCTGCAAATGCACCTGTTACTTGGGAGCAGTTCTCCACCGCTATGCGCAGCCACTACATTCTCAGTGGTCTGATGGAGATGAAGGTTACAGAGTTCATGAGGTTGTCGCAAGGAACTAGATCAATGTTAGAGTATCTACATAGTTTCAACAATCTGTCTCGCTATGCCCCGGACTTCGTGAACACTGAAGCCAAGAAGATAGCAAGCTTCAAGCGTGGCATGAATGCCACTATGCTCTCCAACATGGGAAACAGTCACCGCACCACCTTCAGTGACTTCGTCAGTGATTGTCTGAACCAGGAGGCAAATGACAGCAGGCTGGCAATGGAGACTCGCCGTCGTGCAAATGAAGGCAGTTCGTCTCAGCAGAAAACCCCTTTTGGAGCACGCACTCCGTACCGCCCGCCAGTTTCAGGAGCATGATTCCGTCCACCGCAGAGGAAGATGACCAACAACCGTCCCCGTCCGATCTTTCAGAAGCCATACACCGCTCCCTTGATGCAGAACAAGGCAAAGGCAGGAAACTCAGGAGGTCCAAAGACCCTGTATGTGATTGGGCCATGCTACAATTGTGGTCAGACTGGACATCTGTCACGTCAGTGCCCTCAGCCAAAGAAGCAGTACACTCATCCTCAACCCCACACAGGCAATGTGCATTTCACCACTGTTGAAGAAGTGCGAGAAGGAGAGCCTGTCACCGCTGGTACGTTTCTTGTTAACCAATACCCCGCAGTTGTGTTGTTTGATTCTGGAGCATAACATTCATTCATAAGTGAGAATTTTGTTATGAGGAGTAACCCTAAGTTGGTAGAATTGGATAGGGGTTATCAGATAAGTTCAGCAGGGGCTGTTCTTTCTGCCCACAAATTGGCTAAAGAAATGGAGATCACCTTTGGGGATAAAAAGGTATCTGTGGATCTCATAGTAATCAATGGGTTAGGTTTGGATGTGATCTTGGAAATGGGATGGATGAAACGCTGGAAGGTTAATTTGGATATCGCAGAACGAGTGGTCACTATGGTTAACCCCTGAAATGAGCTTCCGTTCTGGGTAAAGTTACCGCAAAACCCCCACCAGATAGGAGTGTTTTTCACTATCACGGCAAAGCCGATAGCTGAGATCCCAGTAGTGTGTGAGTTTCCGGATGTTTTCCCTGATGAGTTGCCAGGACTACCGCCAGATAGGGATGTGGAGTTTGCTATAGAGTTGATTCCTAGAACAACACCTATTTTGCGGAGGCCGTACAGGATGCCAGCTAACGAGCTAGCAGAGCTCAAAACCCAGTTACAAGAGCTTTTGGATAAGGGATTGATATGTCCCAGTTCGTCACCTTGGGGATGTCCTGCCATCTTTGTGAAGAAGAAAGATAAAACATTGAGAATGTGTGTGGATTACAGACCTCTAAATGCAGTAACTATAAAGAACAAATACCCCTTACCTCGAATTGACGTCTTGTTTGATCAGTTATCCAAGGCAAAAGTGTTCTCCAAGATTGACTTGAGGTCAGGTTACCACCAGATCAAGATTAGAAAGGAGGACGTGCCCAAAACAGCTTTTTCCACCAGATATGGACTCTATGAGTATCTAGTCATGTCATTCGGATTGATGAATGCACCGGCACATTTCATGTACTTGATGAATTCTGTCTTTATGCCTGAATTGGACAAGTTTGTTGTGGTATTTATTGATGATATCTTGGTGTACTCAGAGAATGAGCAAGACCATGTAGAGCACTTGAGAATTGTGTTGACTCGGCTTCGAGAGCATAAGTTGTATGCAAAGTTTAGCAAGTGTGAATTTTGGTTAAAGAGAGTGCCTTTTCTCGGACACATCCTTTCAGAAGAAGGAATCTCTGTGGACCCCACTAAAGTACAAGAAGTTATGGATTGGAAAGTACCTGTTGGTATATATTAACGCACACTCTACTTTATTTGCAAGCACACAGCTAAAATCTACCGATGTAGCACTTCACCGGAGTAACCCAGTTTTAATATCGAACCCAAAGGAATGGATAATGTTAAGTCTTTAAAGTCTAACCCCTGAGTAGCTAACAAGGACAAAGAATCTAGAAGTATAAAGGGGATCACTAAGGTTGTCTAAATCCAATTCAAGAGTGATATGTTTATATTATTCTTAGTGGGGAAGTTGCCATAAAAGGTCACAAATAGAGTATGAATCTTTTATGCAAATGTATAATCCTACCGAGCCTACACACGGGTAAGTGGACTATAGAAGAATCAACAAGGCTATAAGAGTCACCCTTGCGAACAACCACTACTACCGGCGTTATAGGAGGTAATTATGAGCTATCAAGTCTAAGCACCACGCTTACACTATCCAACTACTCTAACTCTAGCGCGACTAGAATTAAAGTACTCAAAAGAGAGTCATAAACCTTAAGAATAATAAGAACAATGGCTCAATCTTAAATATAGACGTTGATTACCGAAACAATCGCTGAAGCAAGTTGAAGATGAACTTGAATCCTCAGATACAAGATGTAGAAGTTCATCCGACGACAGGCCGGAGCTCCTTCTTGATGTCTTCCTATGTCTCTCTGTTAACACCAGATTTTCGCACGCACAAAGGTATGACAGATGGGTCCAGCCAGCAGAGAAGAAAAGAATTCGATGGACATTCGGGAAGCTGTTTGATCCTCAAGACTTTCGGTGAGTACTTGTGCGGTCGGCTATTTCGTGACTCAGTGGCCCCATTCGGGAGATGGATAATGCAGGTAAAGCCGGCTTACGCAGGAAGATACGTGGAGATGGAAGACGCCGAAAGAATTAGGAATATGATTTATATCTTTCCTTATTTTAAGTCGTAATCGTTTAGGTTTCGTGTTTCGTCCAGGGTATAAATATGAGCCCTTGACCATTGTAAAATTGTTCACAACCACATCAATACAAACCAGCCCCGTGCCATCTTTGAGTCCCTAAGTCGTGTTGTCGAGTTCTTCGAGAGGAATCATCGATCCGTCGACCTCCGTAAGTACCGGCAACCTTGCTATCATGTCTAGTATCATGCGGTGGATTTAGATATGATGCAAGTAGTCTCGTATGTTAAGCTTAGTATCGTGCGGCGGATTTAAGCTTATGACGGGAAGTTTTTGCTTATGCCTTGTATCGTGCGGCGGATTAAGTCATGAGTAAAAATAGTTATTGGCTTTGTTAGATATGGTAGATCTAATAGATTCATCAAGTTATCATGTGTTATATGTTTTATTCATTTAATTCGTACAACACCTTTTTGCCCGATCTAGATTGATCTTCGTTCGGCCTTGTCGCACGAGTTTTGTTTGTGCTTTGCTGGTTATAAGATCACGATGGCCGAATTGACTTTCAATCTAGATTGTTACGTGTTGTGGGTTCATGCATGTCGATCATGTTTAGGCTTTGATAGAGCTGGGTGCCGTGCGGCAGGTACAGGTTTCAGATTAGTTTAACCATGTTTGGCTTGTATGTTTCTTCTTCATGGACCCCAGTTCAGCTAGTTTGCCGATTCTGGTTAAGCTTACACGAGTAATGAGTACATATAGGTCTGTCCAGATGTCGTGTGCTTTTAGCTTCTTATAATTAGATCGTATCATGCGGTGGATTAATATAATTATAAGGAGTGGTGTAGATTTATAGCAAGTGGTATCATGCGGTGGATTAGCTTTGCTTGAGTTTGCACCTGACGGGTTTTATGAAGGCTAGACGTGCGGCAGACTAGCTAGACTAGCCTATGCATATGTCATCCGTATAGATTTATATTTACAAGTTACCCTCTTTATCCTTTTGTTACATATGCGTTCGGCATTCAACATGTTTATCAGATTTATCTTTTATACTTGCCGAATGACATTATAAACCTGTTTCGGCAAACAGCTTCTATAGCTGTGCGCCATCGTGATTGGCTTTCAAAGCCGTACATATGGAACTGTCTGGTCTCACCCAGCATGTTCCAAGGTATTCTCATACTTTTGTCCCTTGTTGGTTTTCAGGTCAAACCGACTGGCACGCTTCCGGATTCAGTACGCTCTGGGCACCCGATTGAAGCCAGCCTCGTTCGGCTTGCTGTGTGCCTTGACGCGAGGTGATGAATTTTGCGTCAACACACTTTTTGGAACGCCCGGTGGGACACTTCATTTCAAGATGCCTGAGATTAACGAAGATCAAGTCTTCGTGGTGACCATGGACGATTTGCCGCTAGAATCAAAAGATCTGTTGCAGCGAGCTTGTGATGAATTACAGCGCAAGTGCTTGGAGACCTTCTCCAAGAATAAAAGCGGCAAAGTCTATCAGAAGCAGACGTTCCCGAAGGTTGTTCCTCATCACCAACTTGAGCTGCCTGACGGTAGCGAAGAGGCGGCTCTCCAGAAGATGGCGGAGATGATGCATAGGATCGTGTTAGGAGCAGTGACCAGTCATCAGTCGGCTTTCCTGAACACCTTTCGTGTTGTCATGGTCGATACTTTCGGTACAAACACAGATAAGTATTTTGAAGAAGCTGCTGGTCCAATACGGGGGCCATTGTTGTTCCAAGTACCTCAACGCCGGAGAGTTGCCGAAAACAGTGGAGCTGGCCCAAGCACGGGTGGAATGGTGTCTCAGGAAACACAACAACTTCCCCAGACCTATGGCCAGCTCACGTTTGGCACAACAGGGAACGTCCCACCATCTGCTTCTAGAGTGTCTCCTGTGGCAAACAGGATACAGAAAGATATGTTTGGAGACGGATATCGGGAATTTATGGACTATAACTCGATTAGTGCTCTTCCGAATCCAGGCTACTGGAGTTTAGCAGGATTACATACTGGGGGGCAAGCACAAACAGCTCCTGATTCAAACGTTGACCTCATCATGCATAAAATGGCTGATATGATGCAGAATCAGTTCGGCCTAAAGCCAAAGAATCAAACATACACATATAAGTCTCCTTACTCAGAGTGGTACAATTGGGTGGCTCTCCCTCCGAGAGTCAAGCCTCCTACTGACCTTACCAAGTTCTCGGGCCAAGACGACACCAGTACAAGAGAGCATATCAGCCGTTACCTGATGCAGCTTGGTGAAGCGTCGGCAGATGAAGCTTGGAGAATTCGATACTTCCCGTTTTCATTGACAGGACCAGCCTTTTCTTGGTTCGCCTCTCTGCCGGCGAATTCTATCAATACATGGGCAGAGCTGGAGCAGAAGTTCCACTCATATTTCTTTACGGGAACCAGTGAAAAGAAGTTGGTCGATCTCATGAGCTTAAGGATGAAACTTGGCGAAACGCCACAAGAGTATCTGCGCCGATTCAGGGAAACCAAAAATCTTTGCTATTCTTTGAACTTGTCGGATGACCAATTGTCAGGAATAGCCATAGCTGGCATGTTGCCGAGTATCAAGGAAAAGCTGTTCGGCATGGAGTTTGAGGATCTCGGGCAATTATCACAAAGATTGGTGGCAATGAGCAATCAAGCTCAGGGATTCAAGAGGAACAATCAGTTCCAGAAAGGTGACATAGCTGCCAAGATGTATCAGGCTTTCCTTGAGGAAGCAGATGAATATGATGATAAAGATGAGGTGGCTGCAGCTGAGATAACCTGGTCTAAAGAACCGACTCAAGTCAATCAACAGTGGCTGAGGCAACACAAAGGTACTTATGACTTTGATGTGTCCAAGTCGGACAAATTATTTGAGTACTTGTTGAAGGAGGGACGCATCAAGTTGTCGGAAGGTCATCCTATGCTGCTTCCTGAGGGCGTCAAAGACAAGAAGTATTGTGGTTTCCACAACACCAAGTCCCATTCCATAAATGATTGCCGAGTGTTCAGAGATCGGATCTAGAAGGCTATTCAAGGTGGACATTTGAGGTTTGATGGAAAAATGAAGATTGATGGTAGCCCTTTTGAGCAGAATACTGTGTCTTTCTCTGTTAACATGATCAATGTGGCCGATTCTAGGGGTAATGGTAAGATGAAAGTTTTAACCTCTAATAGAGCGAGGGAAGCTGGCACTATTGATCCCGATCGGCAGATTACGAAAGGAGAACTTCAGCGGAGAGTTCGGTTCCAAGATAGCCGAATCAAGACGGGTAATACCTCCAGGCCCAGGGTCACGACGCGCATTTTGTTGAATAAGTGGCGTCGGGAACAGGAACAGTACCAGAAGCAGAAGCTTTATGAAGAACGGAAGTTCCTGGAGGAGCAGCGAAGGTACGAAGAAGAGATGTATCGAAAAGAACGAGAAGATATGGGGGAGCAGGAACAATCTCATTGGGAATGCTCGTTCTTCCAGTATTGTTGGAACGAAGGCTTGAAGCTGCCTGTTAAGAACAACTGTCCTGAATGCAGTAATCAATACTCCGAGTACAGGCAATCTCGAGTCAACCGCCGTTCTGTCCATGAAAGGCTTGGGGCACGAATCCCTGAGGACAATCGACGCTTAAAAATAAATAACTCTGAGAATCGGCAGGGAAGATTTGCCGATCAAAGTTGGGTTCATACTGAAGAAGAGAAGTACCATGAGTATGTCTGGCAGAAAGGACAGTGGTGTCCGCCAGGTTTAAGGAAGAGCCAGAAGAGGAGAGTGCAGCGCTTGAGGAACAGAGAGTTAGAGCAAGCGGGCACCAAGACGAAACAAGTCTGGCGTCCTAAAGAAGGGCCGAGTGAGGGTAATCGATTGGCTGAAACGTGCATGGCATTATTTTTACCATCAGAGTTCATAGCCCCTGAGAACCAAGAGATCCAGGAGGAGGCATATTCGGACTTCGATGAAAGTGAGTTTCAAGACTTGTTGGTTCATCTCGTTTTGGCTCAGAGGGCGGTATTTGATAAACCAATCAGGCATCGACATTTGAAGCCACTTTATATGAGAGGGTATGTCAATGGCAAGCCGCTGACCAAGATGTTCATTGATGGAGGAGCTGCTATAAACATCATGCCGTATACCACCTTCAGAAAGCTCGGCATGACAAGTGAAGATCTATTGAAAACCGACATGGTGTTGAGGGACTTTGTAGGCAATTCCTCTGATACATGAGGAGCAGTCCATGTCGAGTTAATGATTGGGTCTAAAACCCTGATCACCACCTTCTTCATCATTGATGGCAAGGGGGCATACAGTTTGCTATTAGGAAGAGATTGGATACATGGAAACTGTTGTGTGCCATCGACTATGCACCAGTTCCTCATCCAGTGGATCGGAGATGATATTGAGATCGTCCATGCAGATGATTCCGTGAGTATTGCTAATACAGAGCCCATCTACTGGGAGTATGAAGGTGTCGAGTGTTTCTCTGGAAGAGCTTGGGAGGCAGGTCCTGTGAATGTCTTCGACGAGGATCAACAGCCAATTCAGACGATCGGCTCTCAGAGTAATTTTTAGAATCCAACTAATGATAATGGAGAGAGGGATCGAGACCAAAGTTTCGTATCGGCTGACAAGGAATAAAGTGTTGATAATGAAGCCGAAGTTGGATCAGCGTACACAAGTTTGGATTTCGAGTATATTTTGAAGTTGACGAATTTCTGAAGGATTCTTGCTTGTCCATTACTAGAAAAGGGATCAGAAGAGTTTTATGCAAGGTGGCGGACAACGAAAGCCTTTGGTGAAATTGAAAATTTATGAAAGACACTTCTATGACTTGATGATCGTTTTGGGTTGTACGTAACGGCCGGTGTGCTTATAGTAAGATCGGCCCTTATTTTTTTGGAGCCTAAAGGAAAAATGAGTAGCAGATTGCCTTAGCCGAAAATGTTGAACCCAAGAAAGGGTATTCGGCTGTAACAGAATTTTGATTTATGTGTGCTGCTTGACAGATTAAAGCTTCGGCACTGTTTGTTAAAAGCTGAACGCATGAAGATTATGTAATTCAGGGAATGTTTTGTACAGCCGATGTAGAAGCATCGCCTTTAGTAGAAAAAATGTTTCGCATGTGTTAAGTTACAACCGATGTTTTATTTACATCGCCTTCAGAACAGATATTCATGACCTTGGTGACCCTAGCATTTTTCAAGTTAGCAGGTTTATCGGGGAAAGAGAAAGGTGGAGTGCAGTAAGTGCAATGCCGAGTGACATGACAGGTTGAGAATGGGATTTAGTCGGCAAAGCTGACGTCACACATTCGGCAAACTTTTCTAAGGAGATATCGCAATCGGAAGGATCATTGAGGAATCGAAATCATACGAATAGATATTATTCAGAGAAGAACAGATTCTACGGGTTACAAGCTTCATTCACAGATATATCTTAATGCAAGACTACCCCAGGAATAATTTGTTCACAATAGATTGCAGGTCAGTAATCTCGGCAATAGCGGCAGCGTGACCATCATAAACTTCAAGATCTTCAAATTCGTCCGGGTCGCATGCGAATCCAACTGGTAAGGAGGAGTAGTCTTCTTTGGTCCAGGAACTCATTGCTGCTAACCCGAAGGAAACTCTGGCGCGTACACCTTGGATGACGGCCTGATCTATGCGACCACTCATGGCATCAAGACGAGCTTCGGCTGAATCTCCACAAACATTCACCTTGGAGCGATTCTGTTCGCTGCTGCTTTCAGACGGTCATTCTCTGCAGAAAGGGCTAGCAAGGGGAAGGAACATATCAGGCATAACAAGCTCAACCGGAAGAAGAGGACCAAATTTCCGCTAACCTGTGATGATGCTGCAGAGCTGTTTCCGTTGATCTGCCCATTCAGCTTCCTCGATACTATGCTTCTGAGATGCGATTTCCAGTTCTTTCTGAGCCTTATGCTTTTCCTCGCGGTATCGGAGAACATTTAGATGAATCTGCTAAAATAAGTTATCAAGTTCGAGGTCCGATAGATTAAGAAGAGCTATTGGATTTACCGTTTCTGGAATATCCCGAGCTTGGTTAGAGGGAGACATCATTCTAAAAGGAAGATGAATGATTGAATCAGGGATAGACAGGCAAGAAACACTATTGCAAAGGGGGGAAGAGATTGGTTTTTACCTATAATACTGGCGAGTTGGTGCTTGGCTTCCTCCTGCTTCATCTCCGGTAGGTTGTCTACCGTGATGGTTGCTGCCCGCCATTAATGAGAATACAGGCGGAAAATTCTCTTTGGTTCGAGCTGGGGTCCGAGAGTTGGAAAGTCCACAAGTTGAATTATTTGACCAGAGATAAGGATAACGGCTTGTGTAGGGTCATGTTTATAGGATCAAGGCTTGCATGCTGGATGACCGAGCATCAGATTGGGGTTTTTTACGTCTTGTGGGCCGTTATTGGGCCGAGCTGGGTTTCTGACGATTGGAAAAGGTTGTGACTCCAGAGTCAGAAGGCCGATGGGATTCGGTTAAGAGTTGTTCAAACTAGTAATTTGGGAACTCATGTTACCAATTGGCATTTAGAGCGAAGAACTAAGAATCAGAAAATCCCTTGAGAAATACTACCTTGGTGTCATCGTGGATCAGAAAGCTGAGAGAAATCGGATGCTTTGGATCCAGAATGACCGGTTACAATAATTGCCTGCGAGGCGAAGGTATCTAAAGCGATTGTCAGCAAATAGCCGATGTGGTAAACATCGCCGCTAGAATAAAGTGAGAGTTAATGATTGATGCACAAAAAACAGAGCATACATTGATCTTGAGAGACCAATCACAAGTTGATTTCAGAAAGACGAACAGAGGGACTTCTTATTTACAAAATGAATTACAATGAGAGATCAGTTCATCCATTCTATCCTATTTCTAATTGGGAGGTCAAAGTCAAAGGAATCGGCTAGACCTATTCCAGCTTCTTTCATGTCATCTACAGAGTGTGCCACCCTGAATTCTAATCCTCGCTCGCAAACGTTGAAGTGACGGTAGTCAGCACCAGAGTGGATCCGAACAGCATTGAAAGCGAGTGCTGCGCCGTAACCTATGCCAGCCCTGGAGATGTCGGGGAGAACCCGGTTGACCTCGTTCACCCGCCTTAGAGCCAATGTGCCTGGTACATTGGCTGTAACGGCAAGATCAGCAATGGCGGCTTCGAGGGAGTGAAGCTTAGCCTCCAGAGCTGAAGAGGAGGGAGGATCAGTGAAACAGGAAAGAAGACAATAGAAGGATACTTGCCGATGGCCTGTTCTTGAGTGGCATCACACTCTCGAGAGATTCGGGTAATCTCTCGATTCCTCCTTTCTAGATCAATTTGAAGATCTGTGACCCTCTGAGTCAGGGCCTCGGGGAAATCGTCATCGATCCTCCTAAACAAGAACAACAATGTGAGGACGACTGGTTCATCTTCGAGCAAAAATGATTAGGAGATAATTTTCTCCTAGAAGTACTGGAAGCCCCGAGCTCGAGGCTATTGTGGCTTGCCTCAGAAGACATTTTGTGTTTGATTGATGGTGAGGAAGAGGAGAATTTTCTGGCTTTGAGATAGAAGCAGGGGAGTTCGGAGTGCATAAGCTGAGGTAGGGGGAAAGGGGAGTTTAAAGGATCCCAAGTACATCAGGAGATGAATCGGTAGGTACGGTAATTATGGCGAGTGAAGACGGATGCTTCTGGAGGTTCCACGTCAGTACGAAAAGGAAAAGAAATTTTGGAATAAACATTTATCCCAAAATTAGGGGGCATGTGTTAACACCAGATTTTCGCACGCACAAAGGTATGACAGATGGGTCCAGCCAGCAGAGAAGAAAAGAATTGGATGGACATTCGGGAAGCTGTTTGATCCTCAAGACTTTCGGTGAGTACTTGTGCGGTCGGCTATTTCGTGACTCAGTGGCCCCATTCGGGAGATGGATAATGCAGGTAAAGCCGGCTTACGCAGGAAGATACGTGGAGATGGAAGACGCCGAAAGAATTAGGAATATGATTTATATCTTTCCTTATTTTAAGTCGTAATCGTTTAGGTTTCGCGTTTCATCCAAGGTATAAATATGAGCCCTCGACCATTGTAAAATTGTTCACAACCACATCAATACAAACCAGCCCCGTGCCATCTTCGAGTCCCTAAGTCGTGTCGTTGAGTTCTTCGAGAGGAATCATCGATCCGTCGACCTCCGTAAGTACCGGTAACCTTGCTATCATGTCTAGTATCATGCGGTGGATTTAGATATGATGCAAGTAGTCTCGTATGTTAAGCTTAGTATCGTGCGGCGGATTTAAGCTTATGACTGGAAGTTTTTGCTTATGCCTTGTATCGTGCGGCGGATTAAGTCATGAGTAAAAATAGTTATCGGCTCTGTTAGATTTGGCAGATCTAATAGATTCATCAAGTTATCATGTGTTATATGTTTTATTCATTTAATTCGTACAACACCTTTTTGCCCGATCTAGATTGATCTTCGTTCGGTCTTGTCGCACGAGTTTTATTTGTGCTTTGCTGGTTATAAGATCACGATGGCCGAATTGACTTTCAATCTAGATTGTTACGTGTTGTGGGTTCATGCATGTCGATCATGTTTAGGCTTTGATAGAGCTGGGTGCCGTGCGGCAGGTACAGGTTTTAGATTAGTTTAACCATGTTTGGCTTGTATGTTTCTTCTTCATGGACCCCCAGTTTGGCTAGTTTGCCGATTCTGGTTAAGCTTACACGAGTAATGAGTACATATAGGTCTGTCCAGATGTACGTGTGCTTTTAGCTTCTTATAATTAGATCGTATCATGCGGTGGATTAATCTAATTATAAGGAGTGGTGTAGATTTATAGCAAGTGGTATCATGCGGTGGATTAGCTTTGCTTGAGTTTGCACCTGACGGGTTTTATGAAGGCTAGACGTGTGGCAGACTAGCTGGACTAGCCTATGCATATGTCATCCGTATAGATTTATATTTACAAGTTACCCTCTTTATCCTTTTGTTACATATGCGTTCGACATTCAACATGTTTATCAGATTTATCTTTTATACTTGCCGAATGACATTATAAACCTGTTTCGACAAACAGCTTCTATAGCTGTGTGTCATCGTGATTGGCTTTCAAAGCCGTACATATGGAACTGTCTGGTCTCACCCAACATGTTCCAAGGTATTCTCATACTTTTGTCCCTTGTTGGTTTTCAGGTCAAACCGACTGGCACGCTTCCGGATTCAGTACGCTCCGGGCACCCGATTGAAGCCAGCCTCATTCGGCTTGCTGTGTGCCTTGACGCGAGGTGACGAATTTTGCGTCAACACACTCTCTCTCTCTTCTAGTTCTAGTATAAGACTAGGTTCTAAACCTAAACTAGAGGGGTCACTAGTCTTCTACTTGAAAGCTGGCTCTTGAAGTCTTCTTCTAGGGTTTCTGAATGAAGCGTAGACTTTTCTTAAGAGAGACTTGATCTTCCCTGGGGCCTGGGGGCCTGTATATAGCCCTGAGGGATCAACCATGGTCGTTAGATCAAACCAACTTCACGTAGGGCTGAGATGGATCCTCAAAGGCGGTGGAGGAAGGTTCCAGAAGACGGAGGCCATCGGGCCTAGGGGGTGACCGACCGGTCATAGGGTGGGACCGGTCGGTCCCACCTGGCGGCCTCTCGGGGTGTCCTGCCTCGTGGTGTCCTCTGGTGTCCTCTAGGTCCTTCTAGAGTATTCCTGATGTGCCGGCTCCGTAATCTTCCGTCAGGTTCCTTCTTGGAGAAGTAATCAGTGCTGGTTTCCTGGTTTAGTCCCTGCAGAATCAAAATTCACCAAAACTCATGGAATATTGTCAATTAAAACCCTAAACCTTGGTGATTGAATCCATGCCCTTTTCATATTTATTTATCCTTTAATTTTGATAGATAACCAGTGTCAACAGTACCCACCAATGTACACGAGTTGCACAACTTTTTGGGATTGGCCGAATATTATCGTAGGTTTATCCCGGACTTCTCAAGTATAGCAAAGCCTATGACCTATTTGACTCAGAAGAACAAGAAGTTTGAATGGACTCCGGAGTGTGAAACAACATTCGCACTCTTCGGACCTTGCTAACCACTGCACCAGTATTGGCTCAACCGAATCTGGAGGAACCTTTTGATGTGTTTTGTGATGCGTCCAAGATTGGACTTGGATGTGTGCTTATGCAGAATGGAAGAGTCATAGCCTATGCTTCAAGTCAGTTACGACCGCATGAAGAGAACTACCCGACTCATGACTTGGAATTGGCCGCAGTAGTTCATGCCCTCAAGATTTGGAGGCACTATCTTATGGGCAATCTTTGTCACGTGTATACGGATCATAAGAGCTTGAAATATATCTTTACCCAACCTGAGTTGAACATGAGACAGAGAAGATGGTTGGTGTTAATCAAGGATTATAACCTGGAAGTGCATTACCACCCCGAAAAAGCAAATATCATGGCAGATGCCTTGAGTCGCAAGATTCATTGCAACTCCATGCAACCATTGTTGGAAAATGGATTCAACCTAATGCACCCCGTTGTGTTGAATAATATCACCATTCAGTGCACCTTAGAAAGTGACATCATCAAAGGGCAAAGGTCTGATGAAGAAGTTTGTCAAAT
The DNA here is from genome assembly GCA_009763385.1 of Coix lacryma-jobi var. lacryma-jobi. NCBI lineage: Eukaryota > Viridiplantae > Streptophyta > Magnoliopsida > Poales > Poaceae > Coix > Coix lacryma-jobi. Next base: position 446,537 of record VDCT01001211.1, read on the forward strand.
TAAGAAGAGACTGGAAACAAACGGTTCGCTGAACTTTCGAGTGGATGTGCAAGGAATTTTATGGTATAATCAAAGGTTGGTAGTACCCAAGGATACAAAATTAAGAGACAGGATTTTGAATGAGGCTCACAATTCAAAATTGTCTATTCATCCCGGTAGTAGTAAGATGTACCAGGATTTGAAAACCAGATATTGTTGCCTAAAATGAAAAGAGAGGTCACAACTTATGTCGCTAAGTGCGATACTTGTTGCAGGATTAAGGCTATACATTTGAAACCAGCCGGATTGTTACAACCCCTATAAATTCTGGAATGGAAATGGGAAGAGATTAGCATGGATTTTATTACTGGACTGCCAATCACTCCAAAGGGATATGATTCTATTTGGGTTATTGTGGATCAATTATCAAAGGTAGCTCATTTCATACCAGTAAAGACTACATATCGACCCCATCAATATGCAGATTTATACATTCAGAACATCTTAAGATTACACCGAATTCCCAAAAGGATTGTTTCTGACAGAGGACCTCAGTTCATAGCTCGTTTTTGGGAACAGTTGCACAAGGAGTTGGAAACCAAGTTGGTACGAAGTTCCGCTTACCACCCCCAAACCGCAGGACAAACCGAAAGAGTAAATCAAATTTTGGAAGATATTCTCAGAGCATGTGTGCTTTCTTCAAAAGAATCATGGGAAAAATGGTTACCTTTAGCAGAATTCTCTTACAACAACAACTAACAAGGGAGTATAAAAATGGCACCATTTGAAGTTTTGTATGGATGAAGATGTAGAACACTAGTAAACTGGGTTGAGTCAGGAGATCGAGGATTCTATGGATCAGATTATGTAAAGGATGCAGAAGAGAATGTGCAGACTGTACAACAACATATCAAGGCAGCACAGTCTCGATAGAAAAGTTATGCTGACACCCAAAGGAGGCCCTTGGAATTCCAAGTAGGAGACTATGTTTACCTTAAGGTCTCACCTATGAGAAAGGTCCAACGTTTTGGAATAAAAAAGAAGTTAGCACCTCGATATGTGGGACCATATCAGATCATAGCTAGAAAGGGTGAAGTGGCCTACGAAGTACAGTTACCCCCGGAAATGAGTGCAATCTTTCCGGTGTTCCATGTATCACAACTAAAGAAATGTCTCTGAGTACCTAAACGAGAAGAAGTTTGAATCCCAAATGTCACTATCCGATCAGACCTGGAATATTACGAACAACCACAAGAGATACTAGATACTAAGACCAGAGCAACTCGCTATCGTGAAGTCAAGACTTACAAGATTCTCTAGAGTAATCCTGGACCCAATGATGCTACCTGGGAGAACGAAGAGTACTTGTGCGTGAATTACCCCGCTTTCTTTAAGAAGTGGTACATAACCTAAATCTCGGGACGAGATTTCTTTAAGGGAGGAAGGGCTGTGACACCCTAGTGTCAAGCACTGCATTAGGAACAACATTAGCTACTAATTAACATGAGCATTCCATTGCATCATCTCATATTGCATCAAAGTGCTTTTTGCCTTTTTGTTTGTTTGTTTAAAAATAGGATTCAGTAGAACTTGTTTGTTAATTTGATTTCTGTCTTCGCAAATAATTTTATAAAATAGAGAATAATGAGTACAATACTTGTAGATACCTTGTCTTAATTCAGTGTGAATTACTAACTAAAAATATAGAAACAAAAATGATTTATAGCTCAAAATTAGCTTTAATTATGTGTAGCCTAAAGAATTGACTTTTAGAAAATATGTCCTATATGAAAGTTGTAGAGAAAATTATTTTGAGCAACTTTTATTTTTGGGTCAAACCCTAGTTTTGAGTTTTTAAAACTGTTTCAAAAAGGTCAAAGTTTGGGAAAAGTTAGAAAAAGAAAAAGGGATTTGTTTTCTTCCGAGTCCACCCAACCGGCCCACACGGCCTTTCTGGCCCAGCCCGCGTGAGCGCCCCGCTCCCACTCCGCGCGCACCGCGCCATGCCGTGCCGTGCCAGCCCCGACCGTGGCCGCGCCGTACGCCGGCCGACTGCCGCGTGGCCACCGTGCGCGCGCCCAAATATTCTCCACCCACTCACCGCTCGATTGCATCCTCGCCCGGTCACGCCACGATCTCACCCAGCCATTCCCCACTCGCCTCGCCTGTCGCGCCTGTCCACTGCCTGCCGCTCGCCCACTCGCCTTTCGCCGCTGTGGCCCCCGCCACGACCATCGGTCGGCCAGCCGAGGAGGCAAAACCCGCACCCCGCTCACTCCCTCTCTCCCTTCTTCACTCGCACGCCGTCGCAACCACTCCCGCTTGCTCTCTCTCTCTCTCACGAACACACACGACAATCCGAGCGTTCGCCACCGCCCGACACCACCGTTCGCCCCGCTGTTCCGACCAAGCCCGACCACCACCATCCAATCCCTCTCGCACGGAGCTTCGCCTACCTCTCGGACATACGTTGCGCACGGTTGCGCTGTCCTCAAGGCCTCACCGCCGTTGGAACATGGAGTGCCTCTTTTGGCCGCTGCCGACGCCAGGGTGTGCACGCCGCTGTTCCACACCAACCCAGCCTCCGCTGAGCCCCGTCTTCCCGGACGCTCGTCACTGCACCAAGGCAAGGTGAGAACGCCCTACTGCTAGGTCTCTACCGCCCCATAGCTCTCTCATCGTCACGGCCGAGCGCCATGGCCGCCGCCGTGGCATGCGCACATGGTCGAGCCGCTCCGAAGCTCCGCCAGCCAAACCAACTCCAGTAGCGTCATCCCTAGGGTTCGCTGGCACTCCCGCACCCACCAATTTCACCGGCGACCACCAGGAACGGTATAGCCGAGCTGCACCGCGGCCACCCGTCGCCATGGCCGCCGTCGGCGAGCTACAGCCATTCGCTAGCCAAACCAACACCACCACCCGACTCGTCTCGTCGAGACGAACACGACCATGCCACTCTCACCGCCGGTGAGGAATCGACGGTCAAGCCGCTCCCCTGCTCTGCCTCAACTGACAAGTGGGTCCCATTGATCAGTCGGCCCCACACATCAGCCGCACAATGGCCCATGGACTGAGCCCACGGAGTCTGGCCGAGAGATTCAAATGTTTTTCTTTTTCCTTTTATTTTCTAGAAAATTTTGTTTAATTTATGCAGCATGATTTATTGATCCAAATGAAGTACTTTCAGTTCTGGTAATTTGTTCATGAATAGATCTATCAGGGAAAAATAGGAAAGTATTTTTGGTGGAAGTTTATTATACTATTTTTATTTATTTTAGTTTATATGCAAATTGTTAAATAAATGTGTTTATATGTTTTTTGGTTGAATTAAATTATGGAAACAATTGTGTATGCTCCTTTTCATGTAAGGAATATGTGAAAAATTTATGAAGACCTGTTTCTATAGAGACAGTGTTCGTTTGCATTTAAATGTCTTTTAGATGTTTTCTTAAAATAATTGTTGAGGGAAATATTTGTGGAAATAAAATATAGAAAAATTTAAGAAGTATCTGTGTGTCTTGTTAAAGCTAAGAAAAATGCTAAGTATGGGTAGTTGTGTGGAAGAAAATGGAGTTGTAGTACATGTGTGCTTTTCTGAGTTTTTCTTAGAAACTTCATGCAGAAAATAATATAACTTTGCTGTTCATGGAACTTTCTTCATAAATATAAAATGTGGAGTAAAATCTAGAAAAAATATAACAATAGATGTTGCACCCTTTTCCAGTAGGGTTGTAGTTCAGAGGATTTAATCTGGCTCAAAGTTTGGAATTTTGTGTAGATTTATATGTTCATGCTCTAGCAATAATTTTTCTGCAGTAAGGTTGTTGTAGGTAGATGAAGCCAGGAAAAAAATGAAATCTGCTGTTTGACACTTTTCAAAAGCAAAGTTAGTTCAAAGTACCTTTTTTGGCAGTTTGTTTAATCTTTTTGTATCTGCTGTATAGTATTTTATTTCTTGCTGAAATTTGTGTAGTGGAGTCCAATGTGTATAGACTACATACTGTAATTTTTGTAGATTTTTTGGATGTCAGAAAACAGCACTTGCTGTATAAACCTGAGTCTTTTGATTAATAAATAGGAAATTGTTAAGTTAAAATGGTTTTGTGAATACAACAAAATGAATGATTTTCTCAATGTCAAAAGTGGTTCAACAAGTTGGTTTTGTTGGTTTGCAGAGATATTTTATGTCCCATGCCATCATAAGTGCACTGTGCATTATTTAATTACTTTTACCGCATCGCAAATAGGATCGGTAGTCCAGGAGAACGACCAGGAGCTAGAAGCAAACGCCGAGCCGGAGATCCAGAAGGTGCCCCGAAGCAAGGAGGCCGAACCAGCACCTGAAGCTAACCTGCCTGAGTGCCCCACTCACGAGGTCTCAGTCTTCTCCCAAGGCAAGCCCCGGAGCATTCTAAGTCTCCCAATATTTACAATTAAATTACTTGAGTACTTTTATACTATGATGCATTAGGTATAGGAGTTGTTTGAATCCTACTTGATGCATTATCCTTCCTGGAATTATTGATTATACCTACCTTGTTATCCTGTTATTTATTTCATAAGTAGAACTGCTTAGCCTGCTTAATAAAGTAGTATACGAAGGATGTTCCCGTAATACCCCTGGTGTGTATTTACCGGATCACGGTTGGCTATATTTGCTATCGTGGAAAAGAAATTGAGTAGTAATGAAATACAGTCAACTGGAAGGAAAGGCACGAAGTTGGAACTTGGGGGCAACTCGTCCGTTGGATCATGTAGGTTTGTATCGATGTTGGCTCTCGTTCATTTTTGAAAGCGCCCTTTTACTTAGGGTTGTCGGTGCTGTAATCGTCGACCCCGAAGCCGGTTAGACGCTATTCGGGCCGTATTCAACCCGAGTCGTGCCCTCTAGTATGGAAATGCGATCTGCCTCGGAATGGCCATCGACAGGTTCCAATTGGGCGGTCCATGCTTGAACCGCGACGATTACCACCATGAACAGTATCGAGCGGTGACCTAATGCATGGACCCGACTGGGAAAGTGTGAGTTTGTATTAAAGGTTTCTCGCCAGCTGGTTTGTAATTCGTTTCGAGTCGTCGTCTCCCCAGGTTAGTGGGAAACTATGTCGAGCTTTACCACGATACAACTCCATGTGATGTATTAAGGTTCAACTAAAATATGGATAAGTCAACCTGATATGGTTTATTTTATTGGTTGTTAGACTCAAGTGAATGTTGTAGATGAGGTGCAAACCTAGACTAAGTGGTAGGCTTAAAATTTGACTGCTCATTCATCAAATTAAATGTTACTCTCCTTAAATTTGAGCTTTTCGCAACCAAAATTCTCAGCTCCACCAGAAAGCCTTGCATATCCTTGGTGTCTTTTATTTTCTGTTAGACGGGTAAGTCTAGCTGAGTACATTCCCGTACTCAGGGTTTATCCCGTTGTTGCAGATGGCCAGGTTTACTTCGGCTATTGTAAGCACTGCCTCTACCCCGTAGAGGGTGATGAGGAGTAGGCTAAGGGCAGGGTCATCTCAAAGCTTCTCCTTTGCTTTTGCGGTACTAAGACTTCTAGTGGCATGATATTTGAAAAAGGAGGAGTGAGTTATCAAAACAATGTTTTGTTTGGACCACGTGTGTGGTGCTCATATTTCCAAGACTTATTTAAGCTTCCGCTATTTGAACTCAGTATTGTAATAACTTTGAAGTCTTCGCACTCTGATGTTAATTTCAATTTCGATTATCAACTGTTGTATCCTCGCGAATGTGATACTTGAACAATGCGATCCTGGATGTTGTAAAATTGTTTGAAATCCTTCGAGATTTCTGGACTGCCGGAGTTATATGGGTTCAAGTATGGGTCGGAGTCAGCTTAATTTGACTAAGACGATACTTGAGTGCGGATACATGGGTGTATGCCGAGTCTCGTGTGATGAGTGATTGTCAACGGGTTTGATCGCAGGTTCTTTGGCTTATGTTGTGCAGGTGTCGAGCATGGATACAGTGATTAGAGGCAAGGTGAAGGTCAAGTAGAGACGTGCCGTGTCGAGGGACCGAGAGTGGCAAAGGGCGGACGTGAGACTTGGACTGAGGGACCGGTGGCTCGAGGATCAGCTGTGGTGGCTGGCAGCCTGGGAAATCCGTTTTTCCCGTTTTTCCCGTCACTCGATCTCTCTCCCTACTGCGTCTTTGCGAAATCCGTTTGAATCAACTTGTTCGTTTTTGAAAGGAGATCATTTCCACTGAAGGAATTCATCTAACTTCTCATGAACAAGTAGATCGGGTTGATTTCGTTTTCGTGATGCTTTTTCGTTCTTGATCTTCCCCTTTCGATTTCCCGGTGATTGAATCGTTTTAAGCGGATGATTTCTTGGGGATAGTCTCCTAACTACCCTGTGATCATCTTCTCCAAGTTTGGGAATGTGGGATTTTGATTTGGATTGAATTTGGAGAGATTTGGAGAGGAGGCGACTGAAATCGCCCTCTCTGCTCGTTGGCGGACAGTCCGCGGTTTTGACCGGCGGACAGTCCGCGCGTCGGGACTCAGCCGAGCAGTGGGTGTGTGTCTCGGTGAACAGTGCCGAATTTTGACCAGCGGACAGTCCGCCGTTGGTTTTCGCGGACAGTCCGGGAACTGTCCAGGGGACATCAGCAGCAGTGCGGTTTTGCTCTTTTGGCCGGCGGACAGTCCGTGACTTGAGCCCAGACAGTCCGCCACTGGGCAGACAGTCCGCGACCGTACCGGCGGACAGTCCGGGATCCTGCAGTAGCCTCCGGTTTAGTGCGTTTGCTCTCCCGGCTTGTTCGCTTGGTTTCCGGACTTCTCGTTTGGCCTTGTAGCTGACCAAGGAACCTCTCTAGGTATCTTTGCTACTTGTTAGCATCGGTATTTGGGGATTTCTCGACGTAGCCGTCTATCTACGTTTGGGACTTTGTTTTTGAGGGTTGAACTTGATCCAGTGCTTTTGCGGTTTGGTTTGCTATCGCGTTGTGGTGCCTCGCTGTGATCCTAGGGATCATCCACCCTCTTCCAAGGGTCGTGGGCATCACGTTCTCGGTCGTAGCTTTTGGGGGTTGATTTTGGGACAATCGGCCAAAGTTTCGAAAGAAATATTTGAGCTCCCATTCACCCCCCCTCTGGTCGCCTTGCTAGTGCATTCTCGGTCCTTCAATTGGTATCGGAGCAGGTTAAGGATCTTCCACCTTAGCCGGTTCCAGATCCACAGAAGGCGACATGGATCGCGGCGTGGGCAAACCGCCGTTTTTTGATGGGACGAACTATGCGTATTGGAAGATACGTATGTCGGCCTATCTCCAGACCATGGGCTCTTCTGTTTGGGAGATTTGCAACAGGGACGATTACGTTGTCTTGGCTGCACGTGTTACTCAGTTTCAGATGGATGAGCACGATGCCAATAGCCGAGCGCGTAACGCTCTCTTCTCCTATTTGAGCATGTCCGAGTTTGATCGCGTTTCTCACCTCCCCACGGCTCGTGAGATTTGGGCGACCCTCATGCGTTTCCATTAGGGAACCTCTCAAGTCAAATCTCATCTCTACGAGTCGCACAAGCGGGAGTACGAGAACTTTCGACATATGCTTGGCGAGAGCATAGAAAGTTTATTCGCTCGCTTTCAGGTCATTGACAACAAGATGAGAGCGAACAAAGAGCTGTTGCCTTTCGATGATCATGAGAGGGCTTTGAAGCTTTTGCATACTCTCGATCGGTCGGTGTGGGACTCAAAGGTCTAGGCGATCATCGAATCGTCTAACTATGAGACCCTCACATGTGACGAGCTGTTCAGTAAGCTCAAGTCTAGTGAGATTGACGCCATGTCGAGGGCTTCTTATGAGAATCCTTCAGGCCCGACTATGGCTTTGGTTTCTAGCTCTTCTGCTAACCCCTCTGGAGGATTTGCACTTTCTTCACTCTTTTCTGTCACAGAGGACCAGCTGGAGTCTTTGGGGGGATGACGAGTTGGCGATGCTCGCCAACCGGTTCTCGCGGTTCCACAACAACTGCATGAACCGTCGCCGCGAAGGAGGACGCTCAGGATGCTTTGAGTGCGGCGACCCCGACCACTTCATCGCCAACTGTCCCAAGAAGAAGAACACATCTGGGAAGGGCGATCATGGGCACAAGTACGACTCCGGCAAGCGCAAGGAGAAGTACGTCCCCGCAAGGCATAAGCGGAGGGGCGGCTTCGACAAGGAGTACATCAAGAAGAAGTACTTGGAGAAGGCCCAGGCTGAGCAGCGTGCGTTCTTCGCCACGCTCAGCGACGTCGATGGCTCGGATGACGACTCCGCTTGCTCAAGTGATGACGAGTCCGAGAAGAAGAAGAGGATCGAGGACAAGCTGAACGGTCTCTGCTTCTTCGCCGACGACGATGGCTTCTGCACCTTGGCCCTCGGCAAGGAGGTCGACGGCGAGCTGGAGGAGACCCCTCGGAACGACGACGACGACGACACCTCCCAGGTATCTCTGACCCACGATGAGCTTTCTGCTGAGGTCGAGAAGCTTACTGCCACCTTGCTTAGTCAAGATAAGCTGCTTAGGCGTGCCGCTAGAGAGCGCAAGGAGTTTAGGCAGAAGTGGGAGGACACGGTGAAGGAGCTAGAGTTTGCTAAGTCCACCATGGTCGTTTCTGAGGAGGTTGAGTGTGAGATGTGCACCAAGCACATGACTGACCTTCTCACTTTTAGAGGTAAGTATGCTGCTTTGGTTGGAGAGGTGGATGAGCTCCGGGCTAGGCCCATGTTGTTAGGTGCGTGCAAAACTAGTCCTGGCTTGCAAACCGAGTTGGCAGAGAAGAATGCCAAGATTGAGTCTCTTGAGAAGGCCAGCTCGGGTAGCACTTGTGTGACTAGGAGCGCGTTGTGTGAGGGTTTGGAGATGGAGATCGCTAATGTGAAGCATGACAAGATGCAAACCGAGGAAGAAAACACATACCTTCGGACCATCTTGTCATGGGTGTCTTGTGGTGAGCCGCAGCTTGGGATGATGATCTCCCAGTTCAAGCGTGCTGCTGGAGGTCCTGGTGTAGGTTTTGCTCTGGGTGTTGATCTTTCTGCTTTTGGGAAGATTGGAGAGTCGAGTGGTCTTAACCCATGTGAGAAGCCGAACTCCACCACTACTCCCAAACTTACCAAGCTTCCACCCAAAGAGCCTCTCAAGCTTAACACCAAGGATGGGGTCTTTGATGAACCTCCGAGAGCTCCACCCAAGAACCAAGTGTGGCATCCCAAACCCAACCACTTGAAGAACAAGCTTGATACGATGCCACCTATCCAGGAGGAGTGTTTGCCGCAGAAGGGCAAAGTGATCCAAACCCACAACCGTGTGTACCAACAACCCCCTTTGAGAGCGGTGAGGTACCATTGTGAGCATTGTGGGAGAGATGGACACTTGAGTGAGTTCTGCTTTCAGCGCAAGAGAGAGGCGCGCCGTGCTAGGGAGATGAACAATCCGGACATGTACCATACTTTTCATGATGTACATGCGCCGAATGTTCAGAGGCGTGCTGCTAGGCCCAGAGGTCCAGAACCTCAAGTTCCCAGGCCTAGGCAGCGGAGAGGACGTGCCCGGCGGGAGCCTGCAGTTGTAGGCTATGGACCCCGTGGCGGTGGCTTCGTAGTTGAGCATTTTCCACCACCACGTTTTGAGTATCGCGATGGACGCTCTTCCCTTAGCGGACCACGTTTTCCTCAACGTGGTGATCGCTTCCCCCGTATGCGTGCTAGGAATGGTTTTTCTACTAACCGTTCTTTTGAGCAGCCGGCCCAACACTGGTATTCTTCCTACTTCACTAACCCCAGTGTTGGACCGTATGCTCACCCTATGTCTTTTTATTGATAAAGGTAAAACGATTGGAGAACGTTTGGTTGGTGGATTCCGGTTGCTCGAGGCACATGATCGGAAAACGCCAAGTGGTTCTCCAGTCTTAGTCCGGTCGCCGGAAAGGAGTTTATCACCTTCGGCGACAATAGCAAAGGTAAAGTGTTGTCTCGTGGGTCGGTGCGAGTTAATGAGCACTTTGTGTTGCGCGATGTTGCTCTTGTTTCTAACTTGCATTTTAACCTTCTTTCTGTTTCGCAACTCTTTGATGACGACTATGAGATTCGTTTTAAGCCGAATCTCAGTCGTATTTTGGATCCTCAGGGCAATCGTGTTTGTGTGATTTCGCCCTTTGGGAAAGTCTTTCGTGCTGATTTCTCGGAGTCTTTTGGCATTTCCTGTTGTCTTGTGGCTGGACCTTCCTCCTCTGATCTTTGGAAGTGGCATAGGAGACTAGGACATTTGAGCTTCGACTTGCTTGCAAGGCTTAGTTCACTTGGCCTAATCCGAGGATTGCCCAAGTTGCATATGGAGAAGGATCTTGTTTGCCACTCTTGTAGACATGGGAAGATGGTTGCCGCTCCCCACCATCCAGTGACTCAGGTCATGACCAAGCGCCCTGGAGAGCTTTTGCACATGGACCTTGTTGGTCCGGCTCGGGTGAGCTCAGTTGGGGGGAAGTGGTATGTGCTGGTTGTTGTTGACGACTTTTCGAGATATTCGTGGGTCTTCTTTTTAGCTGAGAAGACCGAGACTTTCTCCTTTGCTCGCAATCTAATTTTACGTCGTCAGAACGAGTTCCCTTTGAACTCGATGCTAGCTATTAGGAGTGATAATGGTTCCGAATTCAAAAATTCGGATTTTGAGAAATTATGTAACTCTTTGGGTTTGGAGCATCAGTTTTCTTCCCCCTACACACCGCCCCAAAATGGTGTTGTAGAAAGGAAGAATCGGACCCTTGTAGAGATGGCCAGGACGATGCTCGATGAGCATAGGACTCCTAGGCGATATTGGGCTGAAGCTATGAACACTGCATGCTATATTTCCAATCGCATTTTTCTCCGAGCTTTCTTGAAAAAGACTTCTTATGAGTTGCGATTTGGGAGACAGCCCAAGGTGAGTTATTTTTGAGTTTTTGGTTGCCATTGTTTTATACTCAAAAAGGGCAACTTGGACAAGTTTGAGTCTCGCTCTTCTGACGGTGTGTTTTTGGGTTATGGCACTCACACTCGAGCTTATCGTGTACTTAACCTTGACACTAACCGAGTCATGGATACATCAGATGTCACCTTCGATGAGACCATGGTTTGTCCTTCTTCTCGTTTTGAGCGTGCAGGTGATCATGATGTTGGTGAGCCTCTTTTTGATGACGAGGACGAGGGTGCTGAAGGTATGGATAATCCAGCACCCCCTCCACCTGCTGTGCCGCAAGGAGCGGCTTCTACGACGACTCACGGCCCCGATACGTCTCCTTCCTGGGGGTCGTGGGATCCGCCACCCCGAGCGGTACCTTTTGTACCCGGGGAGGCACCAGCTGCTGTTGAAGGGGAGATCACTTCTGCACGGGAGGCGCCACGACACATCCAGCGCCAACACCCCCCTCAGCAGATGATCGGCAGCATCGACGAATGTGTCACTCGGTCCAGGTCTCAAATCTCTCACTTTGCTCATTCTGCCTTTGTTGCTGATTTTGAGCCCCGAGATGTTGGACACGCCTTGACGGATCCGGATTGGGTCAATGCCATGCATGAGGAGTTAGAAAACTTTGAGCGAAATTGGGTTTGGGTTTTGGTTCCACCTCCTCCAGACTGTAAGCCTATTAGGACAAAATGGGTTTTCAAAAACAAGCAAGGAGAGGATGGCCATGTTGTTAGAAACAAGGCCAGACTTGTAGTGAAAGGCTATAGTCAGAAGGAGGGGATAGACTATGAGGAGACTTTTGCTCCTGTAGCTCGTTTGGAGGCTATTAGGATACTCTTGGCTTTTGCAACATCCAAAGGTTTCAAACTTTTTCAAATGGATGTCAAGAGTGCCTTCTTAAACGGCTACATAGAAGAAGAGGTTTATGTTGAACAACCCCCCGGTTTTGAAAATCCCAAGTTTTCAAACCATGTTTTCAAACTCCACAAAGCTTTATATGGTTTGAAACAAGCCCCTAGAGCCTGGTATGATAGGTTAAAAACCTTTTTGCTTGCTAAGGGTTTTAAAATGGGATGTGTGGATAAAACGCTCTTTCTCCTCAAGCAAGGCAAAGACACTCTCTTTGTCCAGATTTACGTGGATGATATCATTTTCGGTGGTTCTTCTCATGCTTTGGTTGCCAAGTTTGCAGATACTATGAGCAGGGAGTTCGAGATGAGTATGATGGGCGAGCTGACTTTCTTTCTCAGATTGCAAATTAAGCAATCCCGAGAAGGAACGTTTGTGCACCAGGGCAAGTATACCAAGGACTTGCTGAAGAGGTTCGATATGGGTGAGGCCAAGCCTCTTCCAACACCCATGTCGACCACGACGGCCCTGGATGCGGACAAGGATGGAGAAGCTGTGGACCAGAAGGAGTACCGAAGCATGATCAGGTCGCTGCTCTACCTGACGGCGACACGCCCGGACATCCAGTTCGCGGTGTGTCTGTGTGCGCGTTTTCAGGCGTCGCCGCGCACTTCTCACCGTCAGGCGGTGAAGCGCATATTCAGGTACCTTCGTTTCACACCTGAGTTCGGGATTTGGTATTCAGCTTCCTCCACCCTCTCCCTTTGCGGTTATTCCGATGCCGATTTTGTTGGTTGTCGCATTGAGCGCAAGTCCACTTCTGGGACTTGCCAATTTATTGTTTCTTCTCTTGTATTGTGGTCTTCTCGCAAGCAGTCTAGTGTCGCCCAGTCTACCACGGAGGCTGAGTATGTCACTGCGGCTAGCTGCTGTTCCCAGTTGCTTTGGATGATGGCCACGTTGCGTGATTTTGGTCTGAGCTTTACTCATGTTCCCTTGCTTTGTGACAGCACGAGTGCGATTAGCGTTGCTAAGAACCCCGTGCCTCACTCGAAGACCAAACACATTGATGTGCGCCTTCATTTTCTGCGAGACCACTATGAGAAGGGTGATATCGACCTTCGCCATGTCGATACTCATCATCAGTTGGCTGATATTTTCACCAAGCCTTTGGACGAATCAACCTTTAATCGGTTGAGAGGTGAGCTTGGTGTGTGTTTCCCCTTTTAGATGGGGGAAACATTTTGGTTCTTGTATCATAGACCGACTATTTTCTTGTTTGTCTTGTTTTTCGTTTGCATTTCAGCATACGCTTTTACATTCTGAGCTTCATGTATATAATCTTTAGAATGTAATTATGCTCTGTTTAGTATACTCTGATGCTTTATGTTGATGCTAATAGCTTATGCTCTTTCTGATCACTAATACATGTTGTGAGCTGAGCTATTTTCGAATGGTGAACCTGCTTAATGAACTTAAAATTGAAAATGTTCACCATTGAGATATGCAACTAGCATGTGTAGAATGTGTTGAATTCACTCATGCTTTTCATATATGCTAGGTTGCTATGTCTCTAGTTCTGAGTCTGTCACTTGCTTGGTCTGTTCATATTCTGTTGATAAAATCTGAACCAAGTTTTAAGTGAAATGAAAAGATCGAGATGGGATTGCTTGTCAACACATCACAGTTTCGAGACTGTCTCTCATTGCACTTTGAGTTAAACTTGAGCTGTGTAGTGTATGACCGAAACTGTTGCTTTAAGCTTATGATTGCTTTTGCATAGGCTTCGCACAGTTGAAAAGTTAGGCAATGACAAGCTTTCAACCTCTCGCAATCACATGCTAAATTCTGAACTTGTGCTTTTTCACCGCTGCAACTCCGATCTAAAATTTTGAAATCACAAGTTATGCTTCATTCCATAGCATGATGGTTGAACTTTGCTAGGGGTAGTTCACCTTGCATACATGGTTAGCACTTGTCTGTTTTCCTGTCTATACATGTGTAGTGCTATTTTGATGGTGAATACCTTTTTGGCTATAAACTGCTCACTTTGCTCATATGTTCATATTTCATATTTGGTGATCAGTTTGAGCCTTCGCTAGCTTGCATGCTTTCCAGTGAGTCATTGGAGCTATACTGTTTAGAGCATCTTTGCATTTTCTTGACTATATTTCTGAAGCTGCTAACTTGCATTTTGACTCATATGCATGTTGGAAGGGGGAGAACTTCTCTTGTTGGCACTTTTGTTGGTGCATTTTCTGAGGGGGAGAAAATCATTTTCAATTCCTGTCGCTTGATGGTGCATTTTCAACTAAGGGGGAGAAAATTTGGACAAATCATGTCTCCCATGTTGGCAGTTGTGTGCACCATGCAAGGGGGAGTTTGCTCGTGCTGAATTTTTGAAATTTCCAATTGGTTCGGAGTGCTTTGCTAGTTGTGTTGAACTTTTACCTCTATCTTGAGGGACTAGCGGTCGCATCTTTGTTTCAGTTGGGTTCAGTTGGTATCAAGCTTTCCAGTTGATGTCGAGCTTTCTTGCTAGTTGTGTTGAGCCTCTGTGCCTCTATCTTGAGGAACTAGCATTTGGCTACGATTTGTGTTTTTAAATTGGTATCGAACCTTTTCTTGCTAGCGGTGTTGAGCCTGTTCTACCTCTTCTTGTGGGCTAGCTTTGCTTTGCTTGGTTGCGTCGAGCCGTTGCCCATGTCTTTGGGAACCAAGTTGTTTCGCTCTTTCCACTTGACCTTCTTTAGCTTTGCTATGCTTTTGGGTCATTTGGTCGAGTTCTCTCTTCTCCTTCTTCCTCCTTCTATTTCCATTATGTTTTGTGTGTGAGTAGTTGACAATGCACTCATCAAGGGGGAGATTGCGGATACATGGGTGTATGCCGAGTCTCGTGTGATGAGTGATTGTCAACGGGTTTGATCGCACGTTCTTTAGCTTGTGTTGTGCAGGTGTCGAGCACGGATACAGTGACTAGAGGCAAGGTGAAGGTCAAGTAGAGACGTGCCGTGCCGAGGGACCGAGAGTGGCGAAGGGCGGATGTGAGACTTGGACTGAGGGACCGGTGGCCCGAGGATCAGCTGTGGTGGCTGGCAGCCTGGGACAGCGACGAGCGAAGACTTGTGGGACATGGTGTTGCTCGGGTCTAGGACCTGGGGACACATGTTAGTGGACGGGGTGCACGGGCGGTGCATCCCCTCTACAGCTTCGGTTTGGTGGTAGAGCCAGAGAAAAACCATTGGGTGGACGGTTTCCAGGTTTGGGCCTCAAAACCTGGGTGCGGATGGTTTCCGAGTTTGGCCACAAAACTCGGGCTGCGATCGGTTTCTAGGTTTGGGCCTCAAAACCTGGGTGCTGCGGGTTTGCTGAGTTTGGGCCACAAAACTCAGGCGCTGGTGGGCTGGTTTCCCGGTTTGGGCCTCAAAACCGGGGGTTGGTCGTGAAGGCTGGTTTCCCGGTTTGGGCCTCAAAACCGGGGGTGCGACGTCCAGGAAAGGGACGCAGAGAGGTGGCGGCACGTGGCCGCAATCGGGAGGTTGCGTCGTGGCAACGCTACGAGTTGTGCGGGCGTGGCCGTCGGATCCACCTACCTTCGAGTTGGTCCAGAATAACCTTAGGGTTTAGCTGGTTCCCTCTATAAGTAGTTAGGGGTAGAGTGGGAATTAGGAATAGTTAGAATTAGGATAAGTAGGGGGAGACACCCACCTCCCCATCTATCTCAGTCATTTGCTCTTTGCACCTAGGGTTTCCTGCTCTCCCAATCCCCTGCTGTAGCTAGCTGAGATCCGCAGAGAACCATACCTCTGTGTACTGGAGATTTTGAGGAAATGAGGCCGTAACCTCACTGTTGTAGCGTGTGGTAACCACACGGTTGCAGATCGATGTGTTGATTCGCGTTTTTGTTCGTGTTCTTCGCATTCTTCGTTTCTCCATGTTTTTCCCGTCACTCGATCTCTCTCCCTACTGCGTCTTTGCGAAATCCGTTTGAATCAACTTGTTTGTTTTTGAAAGGAGATCATTTCCACTGAAGGAATTCATCTAACTCCTCATGAACAAGTAGATCGGGTTGATTTCGTTTTTGTGATGCTTTTTCGTTCTTGATCTTCCCCTTTCGATTTCCCGGTGATTGAATCGTTTTAAGCGGATGATTTCTTGGGGATAGTCTCCTAACTACCCCGTGATCATCTTCTACAATTTTGGGAACGTGGGATTTTGATTTGGATTGAATTTGGAGAGATTTGGAGAGGAGGCGACTGAAATCGCCCTCTCTGCTCGTTGGAGGACAGTCTGCGGTTTTGACCGGCGGACAGTCCGCGCATCGGGACTCAGCCGAGCAGTGGTTGTGTGTCTCGGTGAACAGTGCCGAATTTTGACCGGCGGACAGTCCGCCGTTGGTTTTCGTGGACAGTCCGGGAACTGTCCAGGGGACTTCAGCAGCAGTGCGGTTTTGCTCTTTTGGCCGGCGGACAGTCCGCGACCTGAGCCCGGACAGTCCGCCACTGGGCAGACAGTCCGCGACCGTACCGGCGGACAGTCCAGGATCCTGCTGTAGCCTCCGGTTTAGTGCGTTTGCTCTCCCGACTTGTTCGCTTGTTTTCCGGACTTCTCATTTGGCCTTGTAGGTGACCAAGGAACCTCTCTAGGTATCTTTGCTACTTGTTAGCATCGGTATTTGGGGATTTCTCGACGTAGCCGTCTATCTACGTTCGGGACTTGGTTTTTGAGGGTTGAACTTGATCCGGTGCTTTTGCGGTTTGGTTTGCTATCGTGTTGTGGTGCCTCGCTGTGATCCTAGGGATCATCCACCCTCTTCCAAGGGTCGTGGGCATCACGTTCTCGGACGTAGCTTTTGGGGGTTGATTTTGGGACAATCGGCCAAAGTTTCGAAAGAAATATTTGAGCTCCCATTCACCCCCCCTCTGGTCGCCTTGCTAGTGCATTCTAGGTCCTTCATTGAGCTCTTATAATTCGGACGGTTCTGCCACAATGGGCACGACCTCTTCTGTTGACGCTGAGCTTATACTTCACTGGTTAGAGTAACTATAAAACTAATTATACTACTTGCGAACACAAGGTTGATATGTGCTCTTGTGGTTCCTTTCCTGAGTGATGAGCGATCGGTCAATAGGCAACATGTGTCTCTTGGCTGTGTTGTTGTGCAGGTGTGGAGCTCAGAGATAGTGGTCGATGGCGAGGTGAAGGTCAAATAGAGACGTGTCGTGCCGACGGACCGAGAGCGGTGAAGGGCGAACATGAGGCTTGGACCGACGGATTGGGAGGCCAGAGGACAAGCTGTGGTAGTTGGCACATGGCATCGATGAGCAAGAACACATGAGGATGTGCGGTGCATCGGCCAAGTCAGGAGGAAGACGATGGCGTTGTGACAGTTAGCGAGAGGCCAAGAAGGAAGGCGAAGGCGTTGTGCCTGGCGTGGAGGCTGGACATACATCGACATCGGTGCCGATGGTCAGGGCGTGCGAACCACATCTCATCTACGGCATGGGTTTGGTAATTGAGCCTCGAAAAACTACCCTCAACGGTTTCCCAGTTTGGGCCTCAAAACTCGGGGTGGCCGGTTTCTGAGTTTGGGCCTCAAAACTCAGGATGGACGGTTAACAGGTTTGGGCCTCAAAACCTGGGCTCGCGGGTTTCTGAGTTTGAGCCACAAAACTTAGCCTGAGGACTGGTTTCCCGGGTTCAGCCTCAAAACCGGGGGGAGGTCCAAAAAGGACGGTCGACGTGTGGCGGCGCCGAGAGGCTTGCGCACGGTCGATAGGACAACACGTGGCGGCATCCTGAGGCTTGCGTCGAGGCGAAGCTAAGGATGAGGAAGGCGCATGGCCGTCAGATCAAGACTCGACAGAGTTGGACTGGGATACCCCTAGGGTTGGCCTGTTCGCTCTTGTATCTAGGGGTAGATGGGGAATAAGTGTATTAGACTATAAATAAGAGAGGCAGCCCCTCCTCTCATTCTATCCTTGCAGCTTCTATTCTCTAGCCTCTGCTTAGATTTTCTTTCATACCGCTGCCTGTGATCCACAGAGCATGAGACAATACCTCTGTGTACTTGTCATTTTGAGGAAACGAGACCGTAATCTCGTTGTCTCCTCGTGGGGACGAGTTCCGGCTGAATTTGGTTCGATTCACATTTTTGTTCTAGTGTTCTTCACGTTTTGGTTTTCCCCTCCTAGAGATTTACCTCGTTCTCCCTCTCCGTGAGATGATTTTTTATTTCACTTGAATCAGATTATTCTATGTCATGAGCTCCTTCTTTCTACCGAAGGATTTCTTCTCTAACCTCGCGAGAACATAGATCGGGTCGAAATCACGTTCGTTCTTCATTCTTCCCGTTTTTCTAGTGTTCTTCCGATTGACTTGGTTTGGTGCAATGATTTCCTAGGATTAGCACTCCAATACATAGGGGAACACTTGGGAAAAGTTTGGTTGCAGCCCCATTCGATTTGGTTGAGATCAATTCAATTTTGTGTTGAGCCGTGCTGTTTTTGTGTTCACTAGACGCTCGCGGACTGTCCGGCCCCAAGCAGCGGACTATCTGGGCATCGGGTTTTGTCCAGGCAGAATCGCCTAGCTCGGCACTGTTCTCGGTCATGTGACCGGCGGACAGTCCGGGACCATGTCGCGAACAGTCCGGGACAGGACCAGAACTGTTGCAGATCAGTTCTGTTTTGAGACTTTTGCCGGCGGATAGTCTGGACCCCCAGTGGCGGACAATCCGGCCTTCACCGGACAGTCCGGGAGCCTGACGACGGACTGTCCGGGATTCTACTAAAAGAGCAATTTTGCCCCATTGCTTTGGCATTTGGTCTTCGAGTTTCTCCGACAGTTCCGCTGTACCTCTAGGATATCTCCTAGGGTATCCACCTATTCGTAGGTCGTGAACTTGCTGGTCATTTGAATCGGTGCCTTTTAGGGTGATTTTTTGGGACAAGGGCTATCATTTCATGAGTTGAAATTTGAGGCTTCTATTCACCCCCCTCTGGTCGCCAATTCAGTCCTTCACTACTATTATACAGTAATTAACAAGATGAATCTATTAAGAGTATCTCCAATGGTTTGGCAATTTTGCTTTGGCATTTGTTGGTGTTTGCCAACTCCCAAAACAAAAGTGCAAAGAATAAAAGAAGACCATCTCCAAGGGTTTGCCAAATTGACTTGGCAATTACTCAAATTATGGACCCACACATGATTTTTGGCCGCCAAGCGCACGTCTCCCGGCGCGATCTTTCCTTCCCGCGCGGCAGGTCACCGCCAGTTCCTTTCATCTTTCCATGGTCGCCGCCAGTTCCTGGCTTCCTGATCCCCATCGCTGCTACCCTAGGAAGTCAGTCTGGGTATTCGGTTAACCAGAACCGATCAGTTTGGTTCTTCGGTTCTTGACATAAATTTGGTTCCCTAAAAATAGGAACCGATCGTTTCTTCTCAATTCTTCGAACCAAGCAAAATTGGTTTCGGTTAGTTCAGTTCGGTTCTGGTTCCGAACCGAACTAACCGAAAATTTATTCAAGTAGTAAAAAATAATAGAAAAATAGGGGATTTTTTTTAAAAAAATACCAAAATTTTAAAAAGTGAGGTTGATCGGGCTATGAGGGGTGTTATTCAGCTTTTATATCTAGGGTTAAGGTGGTATTAGGCCTAGGTTATATGGTTTATTGCGCTCGTTTCTGAAATTCGGTTCGTTCGTTATTTCAGTTAACCGAGGTAGGGAACCAAATTAACCTGATTAAATTCGGTTCCTCAGAAGTGGTAACCGAATAGGGAACCAAAATTTTCGGTTTTTGGTTATTTTAGTTTCGGTTCCGGTTATTTTGGTTCAGTTCTCGGTTCTCGGTTATTTTTGCCCAGGGTTACTAGGAAGGCACGACGGCTTCGCTGCTGCACCCTGGGAAGACTGAGGACCGAGACCGTGGTGCCTACTCAAGACCGAGACCCTACTCCCCATCGCTGCTGCAAGATCGTCGTCGTCCAGGACCCTTGTGCCCATGATGTCATCATGGGAGGGATGGAGGGCAGCCTTGAACTCGCAGTAAAGGTCATTGTGGGAGGGACGGAGGGCGGCCTTGAACTCATGGCGTGAGGTGGCGTGATCCCCTCGACTTCGGCAGCGGACAACGACGCAGAGGGTTCTGTCGCGATGGAGAAGAAGAGTCCGAACTATATGGCGTGAAGAAGAGTCCAAGCGGCGCGTGGGGGACCAGGAGTTCCGTGGGAGGAGCACCCAATCAGGCTTTGGCAAGCGGCACACGGCTTGACAATTATGCCAAGTTTCCTGAAGGACCAAGAATGCTAAACACAGGCGACCAGAGGGGGAGTGTTGAATGGGAGCCTGAATATTTCTTTCCAAACTTTGGCCACTGTCCCACAAATCAAACCCAAAAGCTCCACATGCAAACGTGATGCCCACGACTCTCGAAAAGAGAGTGGATGATCCCTAGGATCACAACGAGGCACCACTAGAAGAGGCACACCGAAGAGCACAAACAAGCCTCAGAGCGTTTGCAGAAATGCAGCAACCAATCTCGGGAGAAAAACCAAATGCAGTACCAAAGGGTGTCCAAAATTTTTGAAATTTGAACCACAGATACTAGACACCCTCAGGAAGGTCTCCCAAAAATTGCAGCTTAAAATTCCAAAGTTTTGATACTGGACATGTCCGGGTTGCATACCAGACATGTCTGGTATGCACTGCCCAAACCAGTTTTGGGAGAAAATTCCGAAACCCTATCAAACTGTGTCCAAAAATTAAGAAATTTTAACTAGAGCAAGTAGACACCTAAGGAAACATCTCCACAAAATTGCAGCTCAAAATTCCAAGATCTCAAAACCGGACATGTACGGGTTGCATACCGGACGTGTCTGGTATTCTCGCTGCAACTTTAGTAAATTCTGATTTCGAAGCCAAAGCTCAACCAAATCAACTCTGAAAAATCTAAAATTTTGCAAGGAGTTCAAAACAAGGTTATTGAACTATATCTAAAAGACCATGGCTCAATTTGGAGATAAATAGAAGAAATCAAAAAGGGGAAAGAAAAATCGTTCTTGAGAACCCTAGAGCAAGAAATCCATGAATCTTTGATCTCATGAGGAACTAGGTGATTTCCTTCAGTGGAAATGATACTCTCACGGTAAAGAACAAGTTGAAACAAACAGATCGAAAAACAAATTACTGTAGAGAGAGATCAAGCCATGGGAAAATTGAGGAGAAAAGAGAAACGCGAAGAACACAACAAAAACGCGAATTCCATTCCACAAATTTAGCCGAAAATCGTTCCCACGAGGAGACAACGGGATTACGGTCCCGTTTCCTGGAAGTCTCAAAAACACAGAGGTATTGTGGCACTCTGCGGATCTCAGTAGCTACAACAGAGGAATGAGGAGAAGGAAACCCTTGGTGAAAACTATAAATGACTGAGATAAGGAGGGAGGTGGGTGTCTCCCTCTACTTATACTAACATTATTCCCACTCTACCCCTACTGATACAGTGAGCGAACCAGCTAAACCCTAAGGCTATTCTGGAACAACTCGAAGTTGTAGTCAATCCAACGGTCACACCCGCATATCCGGTAGCTTTGTCTCAACGCGACCTCACCCGATGCCGCCACGTGTCGTCGCCGCTTGGCAGCTCTCCTCGAGAACTCCACCACTAGTTTTGAGGCCCAAACCAGCAAATCTTCCGCCCCGAGTTTTGTGGTCCAAACTCGGAAACCCAGCAGCACCCAGGTTTTGAGGCCCAAACCTCGAAACCGTCCGTCTGCTCGAGTTTTGAGGCCCAAACTCAGAAACCGGCCATCCAGTGGTTTTTCTGGAGCTCTACAACCAAATCGAAGCCATAGAGGGATGAACCGCCCGTGCACCCCGTCCACCGACACATGTCCTCAGGCCCACAACCCAAATCACACCGTGTCCCGCAAGTCTCCGCTCATCACTGTCCCAGCGTGTCAGCCACCACGGCTGATCCTCCGGCCACCGGTCCGTCAGTCCGAGTTCGAGTTCGCCCTTCACCGCTCTTGGTCCATCAGCACGACACTCCAGCACTTGACCTTCACCTTGCCTTTGATCACCATCTCCGAGCTCGACACCTGCACAACACAAGCCAAAGAACATGCGCATCAAATCCGTTGACAATCACTCATCACAAGACCCAGATCATAGCGTGTATATCCACAATCTCCCCCTTGATGAGTGCATTGTCAACTACCAACCACAAATCATATAGAGTAAAAATAAAATAAAAAGAAGGTAGAACGCAGAGAACTCATCCAAATGACCAAAAGCAAAGCAAAGCCGAAAGAAGGTCAAGTGGAGTGGGAGCAAGACAACTTGGTCCCCAAAGACATGGGCAATGGCTCGACGCAACCAAGCAAAGCAAAGCTAGCCCTCAAGAAGGGGCAGAACGGGCTCAACACTGCTAGCAAGAAGATCAGAGCAAAGTAGCCAAAACTGAGTAAAAATATCTAGTCCCTCCAGAAAGAGGCAAAGGCTCAACACAACTAGCTCCAATCTGCTCCAAGCCAATCAAATTCAGACTGAAAGCTCGACAGGCAAAGTGAGCAAACTCCCCCTGGACACAAGCACAAGTACTCCCCCTTGATTAATGCATCTCAACAAGTTATGATTTGTCAAATTTTCTCCCCCTTAGTTGATAATGCACGTATCAAGAGCAAACATGGGAGCCTGAAAAGAATTAAATGAATGTAGAAGCTTCAAAGATATGCTATCCAGAGAGATAAAATGCTCTATTTGCACAAGTGAGAAATTAAAGAGCCCTCATGCTAGCATGAACTCATCATGATCATACAACCTAACAAGATTGGCAAAGCAATTTTAGATATGAAAGTTAAGGCAAAAAGGTCAAGTTCACCATAGAAATAGCATCTAGTATGAAAATAAATATGTCATCAACTAGAGCTAACAAAAAATACACTGGTGAACTACCTCATAGCAAGTGTCAATCAACAAGCCATATACAACTCATTTCATTTTGAATTAGGCAAATTTTCACAAGAGTTATACATGTCAAGTGAATGCGAGGGGTTGAGAGCACCACATGCCTAACTTTTCAACCAAGCGAAGCCTAAGTCAAAGACTATCACAAGCTTAAAGCTATGGTTTCGGTCATATATGACACTGCTCAAGTTCATCCCAAAGTGCAAAGAGAAGTAGTCTCGATACAGTGAGGTGTGGTAGTGCAATCCCACCTCGATCTTTCCATTATCTCTTTGCTTGGTTTTCAGATTTTAGCATTTAGCACATAGGAGTTTATACAATGGAAGCTACTAACTCCAAGCTAGAGACATAGCAACCTAGTATAGCAAAGCAAGCTCAAGAATGACAAGACCTACTCATACTAGGTGCCAAAGCCAATGGTGAATTGTTTTAAGATTTGACAGTTATTAAGCAAGTTCATCATTGCAAAATTATACTTAGCTTATCAGGTTAAGTTACATGATCAAAACGAGCTCAAGCTGCATAAACTAAGTATCATACAAGCATCTGAAAACAGAGCATAGTATCAATCTAGACAAAATATAATTAAAGCTCAAAATGCAAGTTGATACATATGCAATGCAGAAAAGCTAAGAAAGAACCTAGACTGTACATCATATGATACAACAAAGTGATCCCACATCTAAAATGGGAAACACACACCAAACTAACCTCTCAACGTAGCAAAGGTTGATTGGTCCAAAGGCTTGGTAAAGATATCGGCCAACTGATTATTAGTGTCAACATGCCTAAGGTCGATATCACCCTTCTCATAATGATCTCGCAGAAAATGAAAGCGCACATCTATGTGTTTGGTCTTAGAATGAAGCACGGGGTTCTTAGCAACGCTAATCGCACTCGTGCTATCACAAAGTAAAGGCACTCGAGAAAAGCTCAGACCAAAATCATGGAAAGTGGCCATCATCCACAATAACTGGGAACAATAGCTAGCCGCAGCAACATACTCAACCTCTATGGTAGACTAAGAAGACCACAAAACAAGAGAAGAGCCCAAAAACTGATAAGTCCCAGAAGTGGACTTGCGATCAAGACGACAACCAGCAAAATTAGCATCGGAATAACTGCAAAGTGAGAGAGTGGAAGAAGAAAATACCATAATCCGAATTCAGGTGTAAAACGAAGGTACTTCATAATGCGCTTGACCGCCTGACGGCGAGAAGTGTGTGGCGACTCCTGAAAGCATGCACAAAGACACACCGCGAATTGAATGTCCGGTCGTGTCGCCGTCAGGTACAGTAGCGAGCCGATGATACTCCGGTACTCCTTCTGGTCTACAGCTTCTCCATCCTCATCCGCATCTAGGGCCGTCGTGGTTGACATGGGCATCGGAAGAGGCTTGGCCTCACCCATATCGAACTTCTTCACTATGTCCTGCGTGTACTTGCCCTAGTGCACAAACGTCCCTTCTCGAGATTGCTTGATTTGCAACCCAAGAAAGGAAGTCAACTCACCCATCATGCTCATCTCGAATTCCTTGCTCATAGTATCTGCAAACTTGGCAACCAAAGCATGAGAAGAACCACCGAAAATGATATCATCCACATAAATCTGTACCAACAGAGAATCAGTGCCTTGCTTGAGGAGAAAAAACGTTTTGTCAACACATCCCATTTTAAACCCCTTTGCAAGCAAGAAAGTTTTCAAACGCTCATACCAGGCTCTAGGGGCTTGTTTCAAACCATATAAAGCTTTGTGAAATTTAAACACATGGTTTGGAAACTTGGGATTTTCAAAACAGGGGGGTTGTTTCACATACATCTCTTCTTCAATGTAGCCGTTTAAGAAGGCAGTCTTGACATCCATTTGAAAAAGTTTAAAACCTTTGTATGCAGCAAATGCCAAGAGGATCCTAATTGCCTCCAAACGAGCTACGGGAGCAAACGTCTCCTCATAGTCTATCCCCTCCTTTTGACTATATCCCTAGGCTATAAGTCTGGCCTTGTTTCTCACAATATGGCCATCCTCTCCTTGTTTGTTTTTGAAAACCCATTTTGTCCTAATAGGATGACACTTAGGAGGAGGTGGAACAAAAACCCAAACCCGATTTCTCTGAAAATTTTTCTAACTCCTCATGCATGACATTGACCCAATATGGATCAGACAAAGCATGTCCAACATCTCGGGGCTCAAAATCAGCAACAATAGCAGAATGAGCAAAGTGAGAAATCTGTTGTGACCTGGAACGAGTGACACATTCGTTGATGTCGTCGATCATCTGCTGAGGAGGGTGTTGGCGCTAGATATGTCGTGGCGCCTCTCTAGTAGTTGTTGTAGTAGAAGCCGATCCTATCAGTACAGCAGGTGGAGGAAGCTCTGCATCATCAATCTATTCGGCACCGTCTTCCTCATCATCAAAGAGAGGTTCTCCAACCTCGTGATCATCTGCACACTCAAATCTAGAAGAAGGACAATGCATGGTCTCATCAAAGGTGACATCAGAAGTCTCCATGACTCGGTTAGTGTCAAGGTTAAGCACACAATATGCACGAGTATGATTACCATAACCCAAAAAGACACCGTCAGAAGAACGAGACTCAAACTTGTCCAAGATGCCTTTCTTGAGTATAAAACAGTGGCAACCAAAAACTCTAAAATAACTCACTTTGGGAAACCTCCCAAATCGCAACTCATAAGAAGTTTTCTTCAGAAAAGCACGGAGGAAAATGCGATTGGAAATATAGCATGCAGTGTTTATAGCCTCGACCGAATACTTCCTAGGAGTCCTATGCTCATCGAGCATCGTCCTAGCCATCTCAACAAGGGTCCAATTTTTCCTCTCAAACACACCATTTTGAGGGGGTGGGTAAGGGGAAGAAAACTGATGCTCCAAACCCAAAGAGTTACAAAACTTCTCAAAGTCTGAGTTTTGAACTCAGTACCATTATCTCTATGAATAGCTCTCATAGAGTTCTTAGGGAACTCATTCTGAAGACGCAAAATCAAATTGCACACAAAAGAGAAAGTCTCACTTTTCTCAGCCAAAAAGAAAAACCCACAAATATCTTGAGAAGTCATCAACAATCACAAGCACATACCACTTCCCACCAACCGAGCTAACCCGAGCCGAAACCAACAGTGTCCATATGCAAAAGCTCACCGGGATGCTTGGTCATAACTTGATTCACCAGAGGGTGGGGAGCAACAACCATTTTCCCGTGTCTACAAGGGTGACAAACAAGATGTTTCTCCATGTGTAACTTAGGCAATCCATTGATCAGACCAAGTGAACTAAGCCTTGCAAGAAAGTCGAAGCTCAAATGGCCAAGTCTCCTATGCCATTTCCAAAGCTCAGAGTGAAGGGTTACGAGGATGCTACACTAGCAAAAAACAAAAGTTTTTGGACCCCATAAACCAGGAACTACTGCTAGTTATAGATCACGGGATTACCACTAGACGCGCAGATGCAGCGGAAGACGTCTCGGTGTAGACGTGCGTGTCGCAGCGATGCCGTGTAGATGTTCACGTCCGACCTTCACGTCTGCACGTGCGGTTCGTCCTTGTGCTCCATATGCAGCACCTCCGAGGTATCCCACACGTACACGGGAGGAAGCGTCACACCTCTAGACTGCTAGGTCTGCGAGGAGCAAATAGGCGCGAGCGTGGGGTGGGCGACGGCTGTCTAATGACGTCGTCAAACCCTGGTCGCCCTACCGCTCTTTATATAGGTGTCCCTAATGAGCCCACTGACCTGGAGGCCCATTAGCAAACCCTAATCCCGGTCTGACTCGAGTCCAACTCGAATCAGGCTTCCAGCCCCTTAAGCGTGTGACCCTATGGGTTCACGCACACATAGACACGCCCCGAGTACTCCTACTCGCCCAATAGTTGACAGCTGCCTCTAGCAAGACGTGTCAACTCCTATGTATACGTAAAGATCATATCTGACGAACCACCATGATCACATATAAGTAATTCCCTTGCCACACAATATTTGTTCAACTCATAGGTTAACACTTAACCTAAGCACGGCCATGCATTTTATGATCCAATCATTTGAGTGGTCCAGTGATATCTCTCTCTCACGGAGAGGGGCAAATCCCATCTTGATCGTCTATGTCTCACAGCATATTTCCTAACAAACCCGAAGACTATCTTTATGACTACCCTATTACAAAGTAGCGTTTGATAGTCTCTAAGTGAGTCGATTCATATCTTGAGTACATACCACAATCTCAGGTCGAAGGACATAACGTACATGACGTGTAAAGAGATAATAATAAGAACATCTCATGATGGGTCAGTCCAGCCCCATGTCATACATGTGCCCACATTATTAGTTTGACATCTCCATGTCTATGACTTGTGAAACATAGTCATCAACTAATACATGTGCTGATCTAATATTCATATGTGTCCTCACATGAACTCCGATCAGGGACAACTATTGAATAACCATACAAGTAAAAGAGTCTCACAGACAATTCACATAATTGTCAATCAACACAAGTTGTCTTTAATGGATATTCAATGAACATATAATAAATCATGGATACAATAGAAATATCATCATCTCTATGATTACCCCTAGGGCATATTCCCAACAGTCTCCCACTTGCACTAGAGTTAATCTTTTAAATATCTAATACCCATAGACCTCACATGCGCCTCATGCTTAGGCTGTGGAAGAGCCTTTGTCAAAGGATCTCCTATATTCAAATCCGTATGTATTTTGCACATCTTAATTTCATCTCTTCTAATGAAGTCTCGAATGAGGTTGTAACACCCTAAAACTTTCTCCAAAACAAAATAGGTGAAAATGCTTTAATTATGAATTTGTGAGCATTTAACCTAGGAGTTAAATAATTTTTTGTTGAATTAAAAAAATTATAGTGGCAACATGTTTATGCATTCATGCTGGTGCATTATATTTATTGACGTGACTGGTTTTTGCCAAAATTTAAAATGAATTCAAACTCCTTTTGAAATGGTTTTGAAATGCTTTGAAAATTAATGAAAAAGGGAAAATTTTCCTATCCCCTCTCCCTCCCTTTCGGCCCAGGCGGCCTGGCGGCCCAACCCGCCGGCGCGTCCGCTCCTCCTTCTCTTCCCCCCCCCCCCCGCGCTGGGCCTCCCTCCCTCCTTCCTTTCTCCCCTCAGCGCGGCCCAGCAGGCCGGCCCAGTCGGCGCTCGCTGCACCACCGCACCCCCTCCCTCTCTCTCGCTGGCAGCCCGGGCCCGCGCGTCAGCTCCTCCCTTCCCCTCCGCGCGCGCCGTCCCGAGCACAACCGCCGCGCTCCGCGTCGTCCGCGCGTCGTGCGGCGCCCGCTCCCACGATCTCGGCCTCCTCCTCATCCATTTAGCGGATGCGACCGCCCCGCTCCCCCTTTCTCTCTTCTCTCAATTCCTCAGCGCCCTTGTGCAACCACCCGAGCACTCCGAGTCCCACCGCCGTCCGCCGAGCTCGCCGCGCCGCCAGTCCGCTCCTCCGGCCGTTTTAGCGCTTCGCCAAGTCCCGCATCTAGCCGGTGGAGTAGCCGGACCCTTATTTCTCCTTTCCCGAACTCGGAGTTCCTCTAATCTTTGGTTTGCTGTGAGCAGCTTCCCCGGCGGCCGCCACCGGACGAAATCCGCCGTCCCCGAGCCCCTGCTGCCGTGCTTAACGCCGTGGTGAGCCTCGCCGTCACCTTCTCTCTCTCCTAATGCCTTCCCCGTAAATTTTGGTGGCTCCTAGGGCTTTCGCAGTGAACTCCGGCGAGCTCCCTTGCCTCGGAGCCATGGCGCCGCCGTGTGCGCCGTATCCGCCGCCGCGCGTTTCGTCACCACCGGCGCAAGCGCCGCTCTCCCCTTGCACACCCCCCCCCCCCCCCGCGCCTAATCCTCGCCATCGGTCGGCGATCCGATGGCCGTGCGTGGCCCGTACCCCTTCGGGGGAGGTTTTGTTAAAGAGACCCCGAGGAAAGCGGGAATCAACCCGCGCCCCAATGAACACTATTCCCTGTGCCTTGAAAAGTTTGCAACCAGGCCCCTGTGTTTCGGTCGATTTGAGGCGCGGTCCAGCCGTCCGTAAATTCGATTTAAATTTTATTTAAATTCCGATTTCAATTCAAATGCTTTTCAGTTTATTTACAGAAATGCCATTACACTAAAATGCTTGTAAAATCCACGTTTTAGCTCCGTTTCGACCCGTTCAAATTGCGTTAGCTTCGTAATTTAGTGCTCTACCCGTTTATACCCCTGTTAGCCTGTTTTGGACAGTTTAGCTTTAGGGTCCATGTTAATCTTGTTTAGGGCTTTATATACACCGTTTCGGTCGTAGCTTTCACGCCGTAACTCCGTTTTCGATGAACCAAAACTTGTTGTGATCGTAGAGATGCGTACTTCAGTTTTATCAAAGTTTTATTTCAGTTTAATACTGTTTGGTGTATTGTTCTAATAATAGCTCTGTTTGCATCGTGTATGTTTGCACCTGGAACGCGTGGTGATGTTTGTGACCGAGTAGACGGTGAGTCGGTGTGGTACGACCAGGACCCCTCGTTCAGTGATCAGCAGGAGGATCAACCTTTCGACAACCAAGGCAAGTTAGCATGGGATCTCCTTGTTTACCTATACACTTTACTTTAATCACTCATTTATGCATGTGTCCAATTGAGCAACCTTAGAAAACCCACTTAGCTTTGTGATCTGTGATGTTCTTGTTCCCGTGGGATATATGCATATGGGTAGCTTTGCTAGTGCTAACTGACTTATCACTGATCCAGTCCAATGATAATTTTGTTCTCATGATGATATGTTGTTAAGCGGTTAATAAAGCTTGCTGTTAGCAAAAGCTGGGAATGACAGTGCTACCATGAGTGCTATATGGCTCTGGTTTTAGCTCAGTACACTGGACCTTTTCTAACCTGTTAGCGGTAACCCGGAGGGGCGCAAGAGGGGCTTGCCTCTACGGATGTAGGGCTGCTCCTGTTCCTATGAGTATAGCTGCGATGGCCTTGTGCCATAGGAAAGGGGGGTTTGCTATGTCTGATTGCCAAGGAAACCTCGCGGCCCTAACCTGTTAGACGAACCAGCGAAAGGCTTCATAGTGTGCCCTGCCGATCTACCTCGGAAGTGGATCAAGAGGTTGGCCGCCTCGGGCACAAGGGTAACACGGCTTGTGGGTAAAGATGCACAACCTCTGCAGAGTGTAAAACTGTTATAACAGCCGTGCTCACGGTCACGAGCGGCCCGGAAAACTAGCGGAACTATGATACTTAATAATTGTTACCTGATGTTGTTGGTACCTTATGATGTTTTATTTATCTTTGTTGGACAAATGGATCATGGGTTAAGGGTTAAGCACAATACTCGTTTACCTTAAAGCTAAAACTTTGCCAATTTAAAAGCTAACTGCAGTCAGACAGTGTCAGCCTTTTTTTGAGCCTCATGAACCCTATGTTAGCTTGCTAAGTACGAGAAGTACTTACGCTTGTTGTTTATCTTCTTTTTGGGCAAAATCCCGGATGGGTAACAGATGAAGGTGCAGTTGGTGACTTTCCTGAAGACTTCTAGGCTAGCTGCTCCCCCAGTCGACGTTTCCCTGTGGCTTAGTTTGTGTAACAGTTCAGTGATCTGCGGTTCAGTATGTTGTAAGACTCTGTTTTAAATACTATCGTGATGTAATAAACAATGTGATGATGCCACTCTTGTAATTTGTCTACTTATGTGTGTGATTGTTTCCTGGGCACACATGAGTACGTTGTCCCAATTTTATCCTTAAAGTTGGGGTGTGACAAATTGGTATCAAAGCTTTGTTGACTGTAGGACGCAAGCCTAGCTAGGAAATGGACGTCTAACACCTTTTTGTTACCTGTTCATGCTTATTTTATTAACTTGTTACTTTATTAAAATTTATACCTGCTTCTTATTCTTATTCTATTGCATAAAACTAATTGTTTCCGCTTATCTTATCTTGTTTTATAACGTCAGGATGCCTCGCATGAACACCCGTGCCTACCGTGCTCTTTTCACCAGCCAGCCTGTTCCCCCTGTGGTTCACATCCCCGACAGTGACGGTTCCTCCAGCTCCTCCAACACCGCCTTCATCGTGGAGGATGAAGAGTTGACCTCTACCCCGTCTGTCTCTGAGGAGCTAGCAGCGCCACCACCGCCCCCTGCAGCAGTTCCCGAGTCTCCAGCTCCGGAAGTGCCTGCTCCGGAGGTGCCAGTCCCAGTGGAGCCTGTGCCTGAGGCGCCAGCGCCTGAGGTCCCTGCTCCAGAGGCACCCGCTCCTGTGGCGCCTGTCGCTCCACCAGTCGTGGAGGCCCCCGCCGTCCCAGCAGTCCCTGCAGCACCTGACGCTCCACCAGCTCCTGCGGCACCAGCCTTCGTGCCAGTGTACCCGGTGGTACACTCTCCCGCCGTTTCGTCAGCTTCGGCACCGGCACCCCCTGCCTCTCCAGCAGCGCAGGTGGTGGAAGACCTTGGTTGGGATCGTCGCTTCATGTTCAAGAAGCCCGACGAGACAGCATACTATCATAGTATGCTGGTTCATCTGCTGGAGGAGTACTACCCTGAGATGGAGGCTAAGCTCCAGTACCACTGCGGCGAGTATACCCACCCTTTGGAGGCTGCATACTGGAAGTCCGACCTGATGGTTACAGGTTGGAAAGCTGCTGATCAAGCCCATGTCATAGAGTCGGCTCACAGGACTACCACCAAGCGTGGTGATGCCCTCGCAAGTATGGAGGACGCGGCGCAGGATGCTTACCTGCATTACCATGGCCTTCGCTTCCAGATGATGAGGAATGATCGCTACCGCTACCTGCCCCAAAGTGACATGGAGGGCTCGTGGCGAACCCTGCTACCACCAGTGGAGTATCCGGTTCTGGTCTCTACCGCTCAGCATGCCTATGAGGTGCATAGGAAGGCGGACAAGGTGCAGGATGACCTGCGCGCTGCCCAGAAGGTGATAAGGCGTTTGGAGCGCGAAGTGGATTACCTTCGCGGTGAGCTAGACTATGCAGCTGTTTACAAGAAGAAGTACAGAGCCAACGATGCCCCCGGTGGAGCCCAGTAGCTTGCCTACCACGTTCAGTTATCCCGTTAGACGTGTCGCTTGAGTTTCAGTTTGTGTTATGTGAACCTGTGGTGTTTGTGTTACTTATGTTGGTGAACTATGTTTGTTTGAATCTTTGTTCGTGTGTGGTAAAGTACAAGTTATGTTGTGCTTCTCCAAGTTAAACACCTTCATGTGGCTTATAAAGTTGTTTATCCCCTATCTGTGTTGCTGTTTTCTGGAGCAGCCTGTGTTTAAATCTGTGTATCTCTTAATCCGTGACCCCAAAAATTGTGAAATTTTTGTGGGAGTATCTAGTCTGATGTACCTTTCAAACGAATCTGGAACCAAGTCCTTATCTGTTCGGATCTGGGAGATATGCCTGTTTAAAGTTGATGTTTCTGCGCAGTCTGTCACCCAGAACAGGTTCTGTTCAACGCTGTTTTTGACCCAGTATATGACCGAATATGAAAAAGTGTTCTATACGAAAGTTGTATCTGGTTTCTTAAGCTTTCCATTGATGTCTGGTTCATCCCTGTTGGATTTCTGTAACGCAAGTTATGCCTGTTTTAGTGTGCTGCTGTTGACAAGGATGTGCACAGAATTTTCAGCAATGTTCAATTATGTCATATATACTTTCTATGTTGGATATAAAGGTCTAACTCTTGTGCATTTGTTGGTGAGCAGATGGCAGCAAGGGGTGGACGCGGGAGAGGCCGTGGCCGTGGGCGTGGTGCTCCTATGGACCCGCCACCGCCACCGCCGCCAGTGACCATCGAGCAGTTGATGGCCACGCAGAATCAACTTATGCACGCCATGATGAACCGCCTGGATCAGGCGCCCGCTGCCGCACCTCAACCTCTTCAAGTCAGGGATCGTCGAGGAGAGTTCCTGAAGGGCCACCCACCAGTGTTCTCTCACGCCTCTGAACCACTGGAGGCGGATGACTGGCTCCGTGCAGTGGAAAAACAGCTGAACATCGCCCAGTGCACCGATTATGAGAAGGTGCTCTACGCTTCTGGGCAACTGCAGGGAGCTGCACAGGACTGGTGGGATGCGTTCATGTTCGGCCGTCCCCAAGATGCCCCAGTTGTTACGTGGCAGGAGTTCAAGGAGAACTTCCGATCCTATCACATCCCAGATGGTCTCGTGGAGCTGAAGCAAGAGGAGTTCCGCTCTCTGAAGCAAGGGTCCATGTCAGTGGCGCAGTACCGCGACAAGTTTGCTCAGCTATCGCGTTATGCCCCTCAGGATGTGGCCAATGACAAGGACAAACAGCGCCGTTTCTTGAATGGTCTTTATGATGGGTTGCAGCTCCAGTTGATGTCCAACACCTACCCGAACTATCAGGCCCTGGTCAATAGGGCGATAGTTATTGACAACAAGAGGAAGGAAATGGAGGCAAAGAAAAGAAGCTTCTAAGGCCAGTCATCGGGGAGCAACACTCGTCCCCGAATCAACCCACAACAAGGTTACCCCCAGAGGAGTCAAGGCAACCAGTGGAACAGGGGACAACACCCCCAGAATAACCAGAACCAACAGCGCCCTCCATACCAACAGCAGTCAGGTGGTCAGCGCTACCAGCAGCAGCCAGGAGGACAGAGGTTCCAACAGCAGAGCAGTCAAGCCTCACGCCAGGGAGCACCCAACTCCGCTCCCATGAAGAATGCAGCTCAGCAGAACCCCAACGCTTGCTACCGTTGCGGGGAGACAGGACACTATGCTCATCAGTGTCCTAAGAAGCAAAACCCTCAAGTCCCACGAAATCAAGTGGGGAACCCGAAGCAGAACACCCAACCCACTAACACTGGGCGGGTGAACCATGTAGCTGCCGATTCTGCCCTGGATGCGCCGGATGTCATGATGGGTACGTTCAACATCAACTCAATCCCAGCAACCGTACTATTTGATTCTGGTGCTTCGCATTCCTTCATTTCACAGTCATTTGTTAGAATGCATGGTGTGCCTTTATGTGCAATGAAAGAAACAATCATAGTAAACTCACCAGGGGGTAGTATGCCTGCAAATTTTTGGAGCCCCACCTCTAGTGTCCACCTAAGGGGGGTAGACTTTAAAGTAAAGCCTATAGTGCTAAGAACAGCAGGTATAGATCTCATCTTGGGTATGGATTGGATGAAGCAACATGGGGCTGTCATTCAGTGCCAAGAAAGGTCAGTTGTTATATCTACACCTAAGGGAGACAGAATCTGTGTGCAAGTGGTGATGAAAGAGCAGCCAACTGCCACGGTCAACCAGATGGATGCTAGAGGTGCAGAGCAAGATCGGGTGGTGGACGAGTTCCTTGATGTCTTTCCGGATGATCTGCCAGGTATGCCACCTGATCGCGATGTTGAGTTCATTATTGAATTACTGCCTGGAACTGCACCAATATCTAAAAGACCTTATAGAATGGGGGTAAATGAATTAGAAGAACTTAAGAAACAGCTTAAGGAGTTGTTAGAGAAAGGGTATATACGCCCTAGTGCTTCTCCTTGGGGAGCACCAGTGATTTTTGTGGATAAGAAAGATGGTAGCCAAAGGATGTGTGTGGACTATAGGTCTTTAAATGAGGTTACCATTAAAAACAAATACCCTCTACCCCGGATAGACGATCTATTTGACCAACTCAGAGGAGCATGTGTGTTCTCTAAAATAGATCTCAGGTCTGGATATCACCAGTTGAAAATCCGGAACTCAGACATTCCTAAGACTGCTTTCACAACGCGGTATGGATTGTATGAGTATACAGTAATGTCTTTTGGACTGACCAATGCCCCAGCCAACTTCATGTATCTGATGAATAAAGTGTTCATGGAATACCTAGACAAGTTCGTGGTGGTATTCATAGATGACATTCTAGTGTTCTCTAAAACAGAAGAGGAACATGCTGAACATCTAAGGATGGTTCTGCAGAAGTTGAGAGAGCATCAACTCTATGCCAAGAGGAGAAAATGTGAATTTTGGCTGAAAGAAGTCTCTTTCTTAGGGCATGTTGTCTCTAACGGAGGTATATCCGTTGATCCTGGCAAGGTGCAGGATGTGTTGGATGGGAACCCGCCAACTAATGCCAGTGAAATCCGAAGTTTCCTGGGTTTGGCCGGGGTATTATAGGAGGTTCATTGAAGGATTCTCCAAGCTCGCAAAGCCTATGACTGCCTTGTTAGAAAAGAATGCTAAGTTTGTGTGGTCTGATAAATGTCAAGCAAACTTTGAGGAGTTAAAGAGGAGATTGACCTCAGCACCAGTCCTAGTTCTGCCAGACTTGAACAAAAGCTTCTCCATCTTTTGTGATGCATCTCGTCTGGGACTTGGATGTGTTCTAATGCAAGAAGGAAGAGTAGTTGCTTATGCATCTAGACAGCTGAGAAAACACGAGGTGAACTATCCAACTCATGATTTGGAGTTAGCAGCTGTGGTCCATGCTCTGAAAATATGGAGACATTATCTAGTTGGGCATAAGTGTGATGTGTTCACGGATCATAAAAGTCTGAAGTACATATTTACTCAGTCAGATTTGAACTTGAGGCAACGCCGTTGGCTAGAATTGATCAAAGACTATGACCTGGAGGTACATTATCACCCAGGAAAGGCCAATGTCGTGGCCGATGCCTTGAGCAGAAAAACTTATGCAACTGGACTGCAAGTGGAATACATGTCAGCTGAGTTGAGAGCTGAAATGGCATACCTTAATCTATGTTTTGCCAACAATGTGGTGGAAATGTCAGTTGAACCTGCTTTGGAGAAAGAAATCCGTGAGAGTCAGTTGAAAGATGAGAAGTTGAAAGAGATAGCAGAGAACATAGTGCTTGGAAAGGCACCAGGATTCAGGATGGATGATAATGGGACTCTTTGGTTTGGAAAAAGGATATGTGTGCCCGAAGTGAA
Source organism: Coix lacryma-jobi var. lacryma-jobi (assembly GCA_009763385.1). Lineage (NCBI taxonomy): Eukaryota > Viridiplantae > Streptophyta > Magnoliopsida > Poales > Poaceae > Coix > Coix lacryma-jobi. Next base: position 482,211 of record VDCT01001211.1, read on the forward strand.
AGCTATCCGTGATGCCATCCTGCGAGATGCGCATGAATCCGCCTACTCCATACATCCCGGCAGTACCAAAATGTACTTGGATCTGAAGGAAAAGTACTGGTGGTATGGATTGAAGCGAGATGTAGCAGAATATGTGGCTCTATGTGACATCTGTCAGAAGGTCAAAGCTGAACATCAAAGGCCAGCAGGATTGTTACAACCTATGCAGATACCCGAGTGGAAATGGGAAGAAATGGGAATGGACTTTATCACTGGATTACCCCGTACGCAGAGAGGCTATGACTCAATATGGGTAATAGTTGACCGTCTCACTAAGGTCGCTCACTTCCTACCAGTTAAGACCACTTATTCTGGGGCAAGGTTAGCAGAACTGTACATGGAGAGGATTGTGTCTCTGCATGGTGTTCCGAAGAAAATAGTGTCTGACAGAGGAACACAGTTCACATCTCATTTCTGGCATCAGGTACACCAATCTTTGGGAACTAAGCTGACTTTCAGTTCCGCATATCACCCTCAAACTGATGGGCAGACTGAAAGGATAAATCAGATCTTGGAGGACATGCTGAGGGCGTGTGCCCTTCAGCATGGAATGAGTTGGGATAAAAGCCTTCCGTATGCTGAATTCTCATACAACAATAGTTATCAGGAGAGTCTCAAAATGGCTCCTTTTGAAGCTTTGTATGGGAGGAAGTGTAGGACTCCTTTGTTCTGGAATCAGACAGGAGAAACTCAAGTGTTCGGACCGGATGTTCTTAGAAATGCTGAAGAACAAGTAAGGATGATCCGAGATAACCTACGGATAGCTCAGTCCCGACAGAAGAGTTATGCAGATACTCGCAGGAGAGACTTAGTTTTCAAAGTGGGAGACTATGTGTATTTGAAAGTGTCACCCATGAGAAGCGTAAAGAGGTTCAACATGAAAGGAAAGTTGGCACCCAGATACATAGGTCCTTTCCGGATCGTAGCCAGACGTGGAGAAGTGGCCTATCAGCTCGAGTTACCTGAGAAGCTGTCAGGTGTACATGATGTGTTCCATGTCTCTCAGCTAAAGAAATGTCTGAGAGTGCCTGAAGAACAAGTTCCTCTGGAAGAGATCAAGATAGGTGAAGATCTTTCTTATGAAGAGTACCCTGTCAAGATCTTGGAGACAGCAGAAAGAGTTACCAGGAGCCGAGTTATCAAGATGTGCAAGGTTCAGTGGAACAGATATACAGAAGAAGAGGCTACCTGGGAAAGAGAAGAAGATCTTCGGAAATCCTATCCGCAGTTGTGTGAGTAAGCTCCGGTCGAATCTCGAGGACGAGATTCATCTTAAGGGGGGTAGAGTTGTAACACCCTAAAACTTTCTCCAAAACAAAATAGGTGAAAATGCTTTAATTATGAATTTGTGAGCATTTAACCTAGGAGTTAAATAATTTTTGTTGAATTAAAAAAATTATAGTGGCAACATGTTTATGCATTCATGCTGGTGCATTATATTTATTGAAGTGACTGGTTTTTGCCAAAATTTAAAATGAATTCAAACTCCTTTTGAAATGGTTTTGAAATGCTTTGAAAATTAATGAAAAGGGAAAATTTCCTCTCCCCTCTCCCTCTCCCTTTCGGCCCAGGCGGCCTGGCGGCCCAACCCGCCGGCGCGCCCGCTCCTCCTTCTCTTTCCCCCCCCCCCCCCCCCCCCCCCCCCGCGCTGGGCCTCCCTCCCTCCTTCCTTTCTCCCCTCAGCGCGGCCCAGCAGGCCGGCCCAGTCGGCGCTCGCTGCACCACCGCACCCCCTCCCTCTCTCTCGCTGGCAGCCCGGGCCCGCGCGTCAGCTCCTCCCTTCCCCTCCGCGCGCGCCGTCCCGAGCACAACCGCCGCGCTCCGCGTCGTCCGCGCGTCGTGCGGCGCCCGCTCCCACGATCTCGGCCTCCTCCTCATCCATTTAGCGGATGCGACCGCCCCGCTCCCCCTTTCTCTCTTCTCGCAATTCCTCAGCGCCCTTGTGCAACCACCCGAGCACTCCGAGTCCCACCGCCGTCCGCCGAGCTCGCCGCGCCGCCAGTCCGCTCCTCCGGCCGTTTTAGCGCTTCGCCAAGTCCCGCATCTAGCCGGTGGAGTAGCCGGACCCTTATTTCTCCTTTCCCGAACTCGGAGTTCCTCTAATCTTTGGTTTGCTGTGAGCAGCTTCCCCGGCGGCCGCCACCGGACGAAATCCGCCGTCCCCGAGCCCCTGCTGCCGTGCTTAACGCCGTGGTGAGCCTCGCCGTCACCTTCTCTCTCTCCTAATGCCTTCCCCGTAAATTTTGGTGGCTCCTAGGGCTTTCGCAGTGAACTCCGGCGAGCTCCCTTGCCTCGGAGCCATGGCGCCGCCGTGTGCGCCGTATCCGCCGCCGCGCGTTTCGTCACCACCGGCGCAAGCGCCGCTCTCCCCTTGCACACCCCCCCCCCCCCGCGCCTAATCCTCGCCATCGGTCGGCGATCCGATGGCCGTGCGTGGCCCGTACCCCTTCGGGGGAGGTTTTGTTAAAGAGACCCCGAGGAAAGCGGGAATCAACCCGCGCCCCAATGAACACTATTCCCTGTGCCTTGAAAAGTTTGCAACCAGGCCCCTGTGTTTCGGTCGATTTGAGGCGCGGTCCAGCCGTCCGTAAATTCGATTTAAATTTTATTTAAATTCCGATTTCAATTCAAATGCTTTTCAGTTTATTTACAGAAATGCCATTACACTAAAATGCTTGTAAAATCCATGTTTTAGCTCCGTTTCGACCCGTTCAAATTGCGTTAGCTTCGTAATTTAGTGCTCTACCCGTTTATACCCCTGTTAGCCTGTTTTGGACAGTTTAGCTTTAGGGTCCATGTTAATCTTGTTTAGGGCTTTATATACACCGTTTCGGTCGTAGCTTTCACGCCGTAACTCCGTTTTCGATGAACCAAAACTTGTGATCGTAGAGATGCGTACTTCAGTTTTATCAAAGTTTTATTTCAGTTTAATACTGTTTGGTGTATTGTTCTAATAATAGCTCTGTTTGCATCGTGTATGTTTGCACCTGGAACGCGTGGTGATGTTTGTGACCGAGTAGACGGTGAGTCGGTGTGGTACGACCAGGACCCCTCGTTCAGTGATCAGCAGGAGGATCAACCTTTCGACAACCAAGGCAAGTTAGCATGGGATCTCCTTGTTTACCTATACACTTTACTTTAATCACTCATTTATGCATGTGTCCAATTGAGCAACCTTAGAAAACCCACTTAGCTTTGTGATCTGTGATGTTCTTGTTCCCGTGGGATATATGCATATGGGTAGCTTTGCTAGTGCTAACTGACTTATCACTGATCCAGTCCAATGATAATTTTGTTCTCATGATGATATGTTGTTAAGCAGTTAATAAAGCTTGCTGTTAGCAAAAGCTGGGAATGACAGTGCCCCATCAGAACTCCGAAGTTAAGCGTGCTTGGGCGAGAGTAGTACTAGGATGGTTGACCTCCTGGGAAGTCCTCGTGTTGCATTCCCTTTTTTTTTTTAAAGAAAAAAAAATAGTTTTTGCCGTCCCTTCGTTATAGTTTCTTGGACGGTTCGGGCCGGCAAGCGTACCGCGTCGGTCCACGTACCGCGACATCCGCGGTCAAACGATACATTTTGCGCCGCACGACGCGGGGAATGAATCGAGACCAAAAAGAAAACAAGGCCACACTGGCACCGTCCAAAAATGACGGGGAAGGCGGAAGGGACACCGGCGCGTCCGAGTCATGGGCGGGCCGGACAGAACGCGCGGGCATAAGAGGAAGGAGGGAGCAGAGTACGTCGGATGCGATCATACCAGCACTAAAGCACCGGATCCCATCAGAACTCCGAAGTTAAGCGTGCTTGGGCGAGAGTAGTACTAGGATGGGTGACCTCCTGGGAAGTCCTCGTGTTGCATTCCCTTTTTTGTTTTTTTAAAGAAAAAAAAATAGTTTTTGCCGTCCCTTCGTTATAGTTTCTTGGACGGTTCGGGCCGGCAAGCGTACCGCGTCGGTCCACGTACCGCGACATCCGCGGTCAAACGATACATTTTGCGCCGCACGACGCGGGGAATGAATCGAGACCAAAAAGAAAACAAGGCCACACTGGCACCGTCCAAAAATGACGGGGAAGGCGGAAGGGACACCGGCGCGTCCGAGTCATGGGCGGGCCGGACAGAACGCGCGGGCATAAGAGGAAGGAGGGAGCAGAGTACGTCGGATGCGATCATACCAGCACTAAAGCACCGGATCCCATCAGAACTCCGAAGTTAAGCGTGCTTGGGCGAGAGTAGTACTAGGATGGGTGACCTCCTGGGAAGTCCTCGTGTTGCATTCCCTTTTTTGTTTTTTAAAGAAAAAAAAATAGTTTTTGCCGTCCCTTCGTTATAGTTTCTTGGACGGTTCGGGCCGGCAAGCGTACCGCGTCGGTCCACGTACCGCGACATCCGCGGTCAAACGATACATTTTGCGCCGCACGACGCGGGGAATGAATCGAGACCAAAAAGAAAACAAGGCCACACTGGCACCGTCCAAAAATGACGGGGAAGGCGGAAGGGACACCGGCGCGTCCGAGTCATGGGCGGGCCGGACAGAACGCGCGGGCATAAGAGGAAGGAGGGAGCAGAGTACGTCGGATGCGATCATACCAGCACTAAAGCACCGGATCCCATCAGAACTCCGAAGTTAAGCGTGCTTGGGCGAGAGTAGTACTAGGATGGGTGACCTCCTGGGAAGTCCTCGTGTTGCATTCCCTTTTTTGTTTTTTTAAAGAAAAAAAAATAGTTTTTGCCGTCCCTTCGTTATAGTTTCTTGGACGGTTCGGGCCGGCAAGCGTACCGCGTCGGTCCACGTACCGCGACATCCGCGGTCAAACGATACATTTTGCGCCGCACGACGCGGGGAATGAATCGAGACCAAAAAGAAAACAAGGCCACACTGGCACCGTCCAAAAATGACGGGGAAGGCGGAAGGGACACCGGCGCGTCCGAGTCATGGGCGGGCCGGACAGAACGCGCGGGCATAAGAGGAAGGAGGGAGCAGAGTACGTCGGATGCGATCATACCAGCACTAAAGCACCGGATCCCATCAGAACTCCGAAGTTAAGCGTGCTTGGGCGAGAGTAGTACTAGGATGGGTGACCTCCTGGGAAGTCCTCGTGTTGCATTCCCTTTTTTGTTTTTTTAAAGAAAAAAAAATAGTTTTTGCCGTCCCTTCGTTATAGTTTCTTGGACGGTTCGGGCCGGCAAGCGTACCGCGTCGGTCCACGTACCGCGACATCCGCGGTCAAACGATACATTTTGCGCCGCACGACGCGGGGAATGAATCGAGACCAAAAAGAAAACAAGGCCACACTGGCACCGTCCAAAAATGACGGGGAAGGCGGAAGGGACACCGGCGCGTCCGAGTCATGGGCGGGCCGGACAGAACGCGCGGGCATAAGAGGAAGGAGGGAGCAGAGTACGTCGGATGCGATCATACCAGCACTAAAGCACCGGATCCCATCAGAACTCCGAAGTTAAGCGTGCTTGGGCGAGAGTAGTACTAGGATGGGTGACCTCCTGGGAAGTCCTCGTGTTGCATTCCCTTTTTTGTTTTTTTAAAGAAAAAAAAATAGTTTTTGCCGTCCCTTCGTTATAGTTTCTTGGACGGTTCGGGCCGGCAAGCGTACCGCGTCGGTCCACGTACCGCGACATCCGCGGTCAAACGATACATTTTGCGCCGCACGACGCGGGGAATGAATCGAGACCAAAAAGAAAACAAGGCCACACTGGCACCGTCCAAAAATGACGGGGAAGGCGGAAGGGACACCGGCGCGTCCGAGTCATGGGCGGGCCGGACAGAACGCGCGGGCATAAGAGGAAGGAGGGAGCAGAGTACGTCGGATGCGATCATACCAGCACTAAAGCACCGGATCCCATCAGAACTCCGAAGTTAAGCGTGCTTGGGCGAGAGTAGTACTAGGATGGGTGACCTCCTGGGAAGTCCTCGTGTTGCATTCCCTTTTTTGTTTTTTAAAGAAAAAAAAATAGTTTTTGCCGTCCCTTCGTTATAGTTTCTTGGACGGTTCGGGCCGGCAAGCGTACCGCGTCGGTCCACGTACCGCGACATCCGCGGTCAAACGATACATTTGCGCCGCACGACGCGGGGGGAATGAATCGAGACCAAAAGAAAACAAGGCCACACTGGCACCGTCCAAAAATGACGGGGAAGGCGGAAGGGACACCGGCGCGTCCGAGTCATGGGCGGGCCGGACAGAACGCGCGGGCATAAGAGGAAGGAGGGAGCAGAGTACGTCGGATGCGATCATACCAGCACTAAAGCACCGGATCCCATCAGAACTCCGAAGTTAAGCGTGCTTGGGCGAGAGTAGTACTAGGATGGGTGACTCCTGGGAAGTCCTCGTGTTGCATTCCCTTTTTGTTTTTTTAAAGAAAAAAAAATAGTTTTTGCCGTCCCTTCGTTATAGTTTCTTGGACGGTTCGGGCCGGCAAGCGTACCGCGTCGGTCCACGTACCGCGACATCCGCGGTCAAACGATACATTTTGCGCCGCACGACGGGGGGGGGAATGAATCGAGACCAAAAAGAAAACAAGGCCACACTGGCACCGTCCAAAAATGACGGGGAAGGCGGAAGGGACACCGGCGCGTCCGAGTCATGGGCGGGCCGGACAGAACGCGCGGGCATAAGAGGAAGGAGGGAGCAGAGTACGTCGGATGCGATCATACCAGCACTAAAGCACCGGATCCCATCAGAACTCCGAAGTTAAGCGTGCTTGGGCGGAGAGAGTAGTACTAGGATGGGTGACCTCCTGGGAAGTCCTCGTGTTGCATTCCCTTTTTGTTTTTTAAAGAAAAAAAAATAGTTTTTGCCGTCCCTTCGTTATAGTTTCTTGGACGGTTCGGGCCGGCAAGCGTACCGCGTCGGTCCACGTACCGCGACATCCGCGGTCAAACGATACATTTTGCGCCGCACGACGCGGGGAATGAATCGAGACCAAAAAAAAAGAAAACAAGGCCACACTGGCACCGTCCAAAAATGACGGGGAAGGCGGAAGGGACACCGGCGCGTCCGAGTCATGGGCGGGCCGGACAGAACGCGCGGGCATAAGAGGAAGGAGGGAGCAGAGTACGTCGGATGCGATCATACCAGCACTAAAGCACCGGATCCCATCAGAACTCCGAAGTTAAGCGTGCTTGGGCGAGAGTAGTACTAGGATGGGTGACCTCCTGGGAAGTCCTCGTTGCATTCCCTTTTTGTTTTTTTAAAGAAAAAAAAATAGTTTTTGCCGTCCCTTCGTTATAGTTTCTTGGACGGTTCGGGCCGGCAAGCGTACCGCGTCGGTCCACGTACCGCGACATCCGCGGTCAAACGATACATTTTGCGCCGCACGACGCGGGGAATGAATCGAGACCAAAAAGAAAACAAGGCCACACTGGCACCGTCCAAAAATGACGGGGAAGGCGGAAGGGACACCGGCGCGTCCGAGTCATGGGCGGGCCGGACAGAACGCGCGGGCATAAGAGGAAGGAGGGAGCAGAGTACGTCGGATGCGATCATACCAGCACTAAAGCACCGGATCCCATCAGAACTCCGAAGTTAAGCGTGCTTGCGGAGAGTAGTACTAGGATGGGTGACCTCCTGGGAAGTCCTCGTGTTGCATTCCTTTTTTTGTTTTTTAAAGAAAAAAAAATAGTTTTTGCCGTCCCTTCGTTATAGTTTCTTGGACGGTTCGGGCCGGCAAGCGTACCGCGTCGGTCCACGTACCGCGACATCCGCGGTCAAACGATACATTTTGCGCCGCACGACGCGGGGAATGAATCGAGACCAAAAAGAAAACAAGGCACACTGGCACCGTCCAAAAATGACGGGGAAGGCGGAAGGGACACCGGCGCGTCCGAGTCATGGGCGGGCCGGACAGAACGCGCGGGCATAAGAGGAAGGAGGGAGCAGAGTACGTCGGATGCGATCATACCAGCACTAAAGCACCGGATCCCATCAGAACTCCGAAGTTAAGCGTGCTTGGGCGAGAGTAGTACTAGGATGGGTGACCTCCTGGGAAGTCCTCGTGTTGCATTCCCTTTTTGTTTTTTAAAGAAAAAAAAATAGTTTTTGCCGTCCCTTCGTTATAGTTTCTTGGACGGTTCGGGCCGGCAAGCGTACCGCGTCGGTCCACGTACCGCGACATCCGCGGTCAAACGATACATTTTGCGCCGCACGACGCGGGGAATGAATCGAGACCAAAAAGAAAACAAGGCCACACTGGCACCGTCCAAAAATGACGGGGAAGGCGGAAGGGACACCGGCGCGTCCGAGTCATGGGCGGGCCGGACAGAACGCGCGGGCATAAGAGGAAGGAGGGAGCAGAGTACGTCGGATGCGATCATACCAGCACTAAAGCACCGGATCCCATCAGAACTCCGAAGTTAAGCGTGCTTGGGCGAGAGTAGTACTAGGATGGGTGACCTCCTGGGAAGTCCTCGTGTTGCATTCCCTTTTTGTTTTTTAAAGAAAAAAAATAGTTTTTGCCGTCCCTTCGTTATAGTTTCTTGGACGGTTCGGGCCGGCAAGCGTACCGCGTCGGTCCACGTACCGCGACATCCGCGGTCAAACGATACATTTTGCGCCGCACGACGCGGGGAATGAATCGAGACCAAAAAGAAAACAAGGCCACACTGGCACCGTCCAAAAATGACGGGGAAGGCGGAAGGGACACCGGCGCGTCCGAGTCATGGGCGGGCCGGACAGAACGCGCGGGCATAAGAGGAAGGGGGGAGCAGAGTACGTCGGATGCGATCATACCAGCACTAAAGCACCGGATCCCATCAGAACTCCGAAAGTTAAGCGTGCTTGGGCGAGAGTAGTACTAGGATGGGTGACCTCCTGGGAAGTCCTCGTGTTGCATTCCCTTTTTGTTTTTTAAAGAAAAAAAAATAGTTTTTGCCGTCCCTTCGTTATAGTTTCTTGGACGGTTCGGGCCGGCAAGCGTACCGCGTCGGTCCACGTACCGCGACATCCGCGGTCAAACGATACATTTTGCGCCGCACGACGCGGGGAATGAATCGAGACCAAAAAGAAAACAAGGCCACACTGGCACCGTCCAAAAATGACGGGGAAGGCGGAAGGGACACCGGCGCGTCCGAGTCATGGGCGGGCCGGACAGAACGCGCGGGCATAAGAGGAAGGAGGGAGCAGAGTACGTCGGATGCGATCATACCAGCACTAAAGCACCGGATCCCATCAGAACTCCGAAGTTAAGCGTGCTTGGGCGAGAGTAGTACTAGGATGGGTGACCTCCTGGGAAGTCCTCGTGTTGCATTCCCTTTTTTTTTTTTTAAAGAAAAAAAATAGTTTTTGCCGTCCCTTCGTTATAGTTTCTTGGACGGTTCGGGCCGGCAAGCGTACCGCGTCGGTCCACGTACCGCGACATCCGCGGTCAAACGATACATTTTGCGCCGCACGACGCGGGGAATGAATCGAGACCAAAAAGAAAACAAGGCCACACTGGCACCGTCCAAAAATGACGGGGAAGGCGGAAGGGACACCGGCGCGTCCGAGTCATGGGCGGCGGACAGAACAGAACGCGCGGGCATAAGAGGAAGGAGGGAGCAGAGTACGTCGGATGCGATCATACCAGCACTAAAGCACCGGATCCCATCAGAACTCCGAAGTTAAGCGTGCTTGGGCGAGAGTAGTACTAGGATGGGTGACCTCCTGGGAAGTCCTCGTGTTGCATTCCCTTTTTGTTTTTTAAAGAAAAAAAAATAGTTTTTGCCGTCCCTTCGTTATAGTTTCTTGGACGGTTCGGGCCGGCAAGCGTACCGCGTCGGTCCACGTACCGCGACATCCGCGGTCAAACGATACATTTTGCGCCGCACGACGCGGGGAATGAATCGAGACCAAAAAGAAAACAAGGCCACACTGGCACCGTCCAAAAATGACGGGGAAGGCGGAAGGGACACCGGCGCGTCCGAGTCATGGGCGGGCCGGACAGAACGCGCGGGCATAAGAGGAAGGAGGGAGCAGAGTACGTCGGATGCGATCATACCAGCACTAAAGCACCGGATCCCATCAGAATCCGAAGTAAGAAGTTAAGCGTGCTGGGCGAGAGTAGTACTAGGATGGGTGACCTCCTGGGAAGTCCTCGTGTTGCATTCCCTTTTTTGTTTTTTTAAAGAAAAAAAAATAGTTTTTGCCGTCCCTTCGTTATAGTTTCTTGGACGGTTCGGGCCGGCAAGCGTACCGCGTCGGTCCACGTACCGCGACATCCGCGGTCAAACGATACATTTTGCGCCGCACGACGCGGGGAATGAATCGAGACCAAAAAGAAAACAAGGCCACACTGGCACCGTCCAAAAATGACGGGGAAGGCGGAAGGGACACCGGCGCGTCCGAGTCATGGGCGGGCCGGACAGAACGCGCGGGCATAAGAGGAAGGAGGGAGCAGAGTACGTCGGATGCGATCATACCAGCACTAAAGCACCGGATCCCATCAGAACTCCGAAGTTAAGCGTGCTTGGGCGAGAGTAGTACTAGGATGGGTGACCTCCTGGGAAGTCCTCGTGTTGCATTCCCTTTTTTGTTTTTTAAAGAAAAAAAAATAGTTTTTGCCGTCCCTTCGTTATAGTTTCTTGGACGGTTCGGGCCGGCAAGCGTACCGCGTCGGTCCACGTACCGCGACATCCGCGGTCAAACGATACATTTTGCGCCGCACGACGCGGGGAATGAATCGAGACCAAAAAGAAAACAAGGCCACACTGGCACCGTCCAAAAATGACGGGGAAGGCGGAAGGGACACCGGCGCGTCCGAGTCATGGGCGGGCCGGACAGAACGCGCGGGCATAAGAGGAAGGAGGGAGCAGAGTACGTCGGATGCGATCATACCAGCACTAAAGCACCGGATCCCATCAGAACTCCGAAGTTAAGCGTGCTTGGGCGAGAGTAGTACTAGGATGGGTGACCTCCTGGGAAGTCCTCGTGTTGCATTCCCTTTTTTGTTTTTTTAAAGAAAAAAAAATAGTTTTTGCCGTCCCTTCGTTATAGTTTCTTGGACGGTTCGGGCCGGCAAGCGTACCGCGTCGGTCCACGTACCGCGACATCCGCGGTCAAACGATACATTTTGCGCCGCACGACGCGGGGAATGAATCGAGACCAAAAAGAAAACAAGGCCACACTGGCACCGTCCAAAAATGACGGGGAAGGCGGAAGGGACACCGGCGCGTCCGAGTCATGGGCGGGCCGGACAGAACGCGCGGGCATAAGAGGAAGGAGGGAGCAGAGTACGTCGGATGCGATCATACCAGCACTAAAGCACCGGATCCCATCAGAACTCCGAAGTTAAGCGTGCTTGGGCGAGAGAGTAGTACTAGGATGGGTGACCTCCTGGGAAGTCCTCGTGTTGCATTCCCTTTTTTGTTTTTTTAAGAAAAAAAAATAGTTTTTGCCGTCCCTTCGTTATAGTTTCTTGGACGGTTCGGGCCGGCAAGCGTACCGCGTCGGTCCACGTACCGCGACATCCGCGGTCAAACGATACATTTTGCGCCGCACGACGCGGGGAATGAATCGAGACCAAAAAAAGAAAACAAGGCCACACTGGCACCGTCCAAAAATGACGGGGAAGGCGGAAGGGACACCGGCGCGTCCGAGTCATGGGCGGGCCGGACAGAACGCGCGGGCATAAGAGGAAGGAGGGAGCAGAGTACGTCGGATGCGATCATACCAGCACTAAAGCACCGGATCCCATCAGAACTCCGAAGAAGTTAAGCGTGCTTGGGCGAGAGTAGTACTAGGATGGGTGACCTCCTGGGAAGTCCTCGTGTTGCATTCCCTTTTTTGTTTTTTTTAAGAAAAAAAAAAATAGTTTTTGCCGTCCCTTCGTTATAGTTTCTTGGACGGTTCGGGCCGGCAAGCGTACCGCGTCGGTCCACGTACCGCGACATCCGCGGTCAAACGATACATTTTGCGCCGCACGACGCGGGGAATGAATCGAGACCAAAAAGAAAACAAGGCCACACTGGCACCGTCCAAAAATGACGGGGAAGGCGGAAGGGACACCGGCGCGTCCGAGTCATGGGCGGGCCGGACAGAACGCGCGGGCATAAGAGGAAGGAGGGAGCAGAGTACGTCGGATGCGATCATACCAGCACTAAAGCACCGGATCCCATCAGAACTCCGAAGTTAAGCGTGCTTGGGCGAGAGTAGTACTAGGATGGGTGACCTCCTGGGAAGTCCTCGTGTTGCATTCCCTTTTTTGTTTTTTTAAAGAAAAAAAAATAGTTTTTGCCGTCCCTTCGTTATAGTTTCTTGGACGGTTCGGGCCGGCAAGCGTACCGCGTCGGTCCACGTACCGCGACATCCGCGGTCAAACGATACATTTTGCCGCACGACGCGCGGGAATGAATCGAGACCAAAAAGAAAACAAGGCCACACTGGCACCGTCCAAAAATGACGGGGAAGGCGGAAGGGACACCGGCGCGTCCGAGTCATGGGCGGGCCGGACAGAACGCGCGGGCATAAGAGGAAGGAGGGAGCAGAGAGTACGTCGGATGCGATCATACCAGCACTAAAGCACCGGATCCCATCAGAACTCCGAAGTTAAGCGTGCTTGGGCGAGAGAGTAGTACTAGGATGGGTGACCTCCTGGGAAGTCCTCGTGTTGCATTCCCTTTTTTGTTTTTTAAAGAAAAAAAAAATAGTTTTTGCCGTCCCTTCGTTATAGTTTCTTGGACGGTTCGGGCCGGCAAGCGTACCGCGTCGGTCCACGTACCGCGACATCCGCGGTCAAACGATACATTTTGCGCCGCACGACGCGGGGAATGAATCGAGACCAAAAGAAAACAAGGCCACACTGGCACCGTCCAAAAATGACGGGGAAGGCGGAAGGGACACCGGCGCGTCCGAGTCATGGGCGGGCCGGACAGAACGCGCGGGCATAAGAGGAAGGAGGGAGCAGAGTACGTCGGATGCGATCATACCAGCACTAAAGCACCGGATCCCATCAGAACTCCGAAGTTAAGCGTGCTTGGGCGAGAGGAGAGTAGTACTAGGATGGGTGACCTCCTGGGAAGTCCTCGTGTTGCATTCCCTTTTTGTTTTTTTAAAGAAAAAAAAATAGTTTTTGCCGTCCCTTCGTTATAGTTTCTTGGACGGTTCGGGCCGGCAAGCGTACCGCGTCGGTCCACGTACCGCGACATCCGCGGTCAAACGATACATTTTGCGCCGCACGACGCGGGGAATGAATCGAGACCAAAAAGAAAACAAGGCCACACTGGCACCGTCCAAAAATGACAGGGGAAGGGCGGAAGGGACACCGGCGCGTCCGAGTCATGGGCGGGCCGGACAGAACGCGCGGGCATAAGAGGAAGGAGGGAGCAGAGTACGTCGGATGCGATCATACCAGCACTAAAGCACCGGATCCCATCAGAACTCCGAAGTTAAGCGTGCTTGGGCGAGAGTAGTACTAGGATGGGTGACCTCCTGGGAAGTCCTCGTGTTGCATTCCCTTTTGTTTTTTAAAGAAAAAAAAATAGTTTTTGCCGTCCCTTCGTTATAGTTTCTTGGACGGTTCGGGCCGGCAAGCGTACCGCGTCGGTCCACGTACCGCGACATCCGCGGTCAAACGATACATTTTGCGCCGCACGACGCGGGGAATGAATCGAGACCAAAAAGAAAACAAGGCCACACTGGCACCGTCCAAAAATGACGGGGAAGGCGGAAGGGACACCGGCGCGTCCGAGTCATGGGCGGGCCGGACAGAACGCGCGGGCATAAGAGGAAGGAGGGAGCAGAGTACGTCGGATGCGATCATACCAGCACTAAAGCACCGGATCCCATCAGAACTCCGAAGTTAAGCGTGCTTGGGCGAGAGTAGTACTAGGATGGGTGACCTCCTGGGAAGTCCTCGTGTTGCATTCCCTTTTTGTTTTTTTAAAGAAAAAAAAATAGTTTTTGCCGTCCCTTCGTTATAGTTCTTGGACGGTTCGGGCCGGCAAGCGTACCGCGTCGGTCCACGTACCGCGACATCCGCGGTCAAACGATACATTTTGCGCCGCACGACGCGGGGAATGAATCGAGACCAAAAGAAAACAAGGCCACACTGGCACCGTCCAAAAATGACGGGGAAGGCGGAAGGGACACCGGCGCGTCCGAGTCATGGGCGGGCCGGACAGAACGCGCGGGCATAAGAGGAAGGAGGGAGCAGAGTACGTCGGATGCGATCATACCAGCACTAAAGCACCGGATCCCATCAGAACTCCGAAGTTAAGCGTGCTTGGGCGAGAGTAGTACTAGGATGGGTGACCTCCTGGGAAGTCCTCGTGTTGCATTCCCTTTTTGTTTTTTTAAAGAAAAAAAAATAGTTTTTGCCGTCCCTTCGTTATAGTTTCTTGGACGGTTCGGGCCGGCAAGCGTACCGCGTCGGTCCACGTACCGCGACATCCGCGGTCAAACGATACATTTTGCGCCGCACGACGCGGGGAATGAATCGAGACCAAAAAGAAAACAAGGCCACACTGGCACCGTCAAAAATGACGGGGAAGGCGGAAGGGACACCGGCGCGTCCGAGTCATGGGCGGGCCGGACAGAACGCGCGGGCATAAGAGGAAGGAGGGAGCAGAGTACGTCGGATGCGATCATACCAGCACTAAAGCACCGGATCCCATCAGAACTCCGAAGTTAAGCGTGCTTGGGCGAGAGTAGTACTAGGATGGGTGACCTCCTGGGAAGTCCTCGTGTTGCATTCCCTTTTTTGTTTTTTTAAAGAAAAAAAATAGTTTTTGCCGTCCCTTCGTTATAGTTTCTTGGACGGTTCGGGCCGGCAAGCGTACCGCGTCGGTCCACGTACCGCGACATCCGCGGTCAAACGATACATTTTGCGCCGCACGACGCGGGGAATGAATCGAGACCAAAAAGAAAACAAGGCCACACTGGCACCGTCCAAAAATGACGGGGAAGGCGGAAGGGACCCGGCGCGTCCGAGTCATGGGCGGGCCGGACAGAACGCGCGGGCATAAGAGGAAGGAGGGAGCAGAGTACGTCGGATGCGATCATACCAGCACTAAAGCACCGGATCCCATCAGAACTCCGAAGTTAAGCGTGCTTGGGCGAGAGTAGTACTAGGATGGGTGACCTCCTGGGAAGTCCTCGTGTTGCATTCCCTTTTTTGTTTTTTTAAAGAAAAAAAAATAGTTTTTGCCGTCCCTTCGTTATAGTTTCTTGGACGGTTCGGGCCGGCAAGCGTACCGCGTCGGTCCACGTACCGCGACATCCGCGGTCAAACGATACATTTTGCGCCGCACGACGCGGGGAATGAATCGAGACCAAAAAGAAAACAAGGCCACACTGGCACCGTCCAAAAATGACGGGGAAGGCGGAAGGGACACCGGCGCGTCCGAGTCATGGGCGGGCCGGACAGAACGCGCGGGCATAAGAGGAAGGAGGGAGCAGAGTACGTCGGATGCGATCATACCAGCACTAAAGCACCGGATCCCATCAGAACTCGAAGTTCGAAGTTAAGCGTGCTTGGGCGAGAGTAGTACTAGGATGGGTGACCTCCTGGGAAGTCCTCGTGTTGCATTCCCTTTTTTGTTTTTTTAAAGAAAAAAAAATAGTTTTTGCCGTCCCTTCGTTATAGTTCTTGGACGGTTCGGGCCGGCAAGCGTACCGCGTCGGTCCACGTACCGCGACATCCGCGGTCAAACGATACATTTTGCGCCGCACGACGCGGGGAATGAATCGAGACCAAAAAGAAAACAAGGCCACACTGGCACCGTCCAAAAATGACGGGGAAGGCGGAAGGGACACCGGCGCGTCCGAGTCATGGGCGGGCCGGACAGAACGCGCGGGCATAAGAGGAAGGAGGGAGCAGAGTACGTCGGATGCGATCATACCAGCACTAAAGCACCGGATCCCATCAGAACTCCGAAGTTAAGCGTGCTTGGGCGAGAGTAGTACTAGGATGGGTGACCTCCTGGGAAGTCCTCGTGTTGCATTCCCTTTTGTTTTTTTAGAAAAAAAAAATAGTTTTTGCCGTCCCTTCGTTATAGTTTCTTGGACGGTTCGGGCCGGCAAGCGTACCGCGTCGGTCCACGTACCGCGACATCCGCGGTCAAACGATACATTTTGCGCCGCACGACGCGGGGAATGAATCGAGACCAAAAAGAAAACAAGGCCACACTGGCACCGTCCAAAAATGACGGGGGGAAGGCGGAAGGGACACCGGCGCGTCCGAGTCATGGGCGGGCCGGACAGAACGCGCGGGCATAAGAGGAAGGAGGGAGCAGAGTACGTCGGATGCGATCATACCAGCACTAAAGCACCGGATCCCATCAGAACTCCGAAGTTAAGCGTGCTTGGGCGAGAGTAGTACTAGGATGGGTGACCTCCTGGGAAGTCCTCGTGTTGCATTCCTTTTTTGTTTTTTTAAAGAAAAAAAAAATAGTTTTTGCCGTCCCTTCGTTATAGTTTCTTGGACGGTTCGGGCCGGCAAGCGTACCGCGTCGGTCCACGTACCGCGACATCCGCGGTCAAACGATACATTTTGCGCCGCACGACGCGGGGAATGAATCGAGACCAAAAAAGAAAACAAGGCCACACTGGCACCGTCCAAAAATGACGGGGAAGGCGGAAGGGACACCGGCGCGTCCGAGTCATGGGCGGGCCGGACAGAACGCGCGGGCATAAGAGGAAGGAGGGAGCAGAGTACGTCGGATGCGATCATACCAGCACTAAAGCACCGGATCCATCAGAACTCCGAAGTTAAGCGTGCTTGGGCGAGAGTAGTACTAGGATGGGTGACCTCCTGGGAAGTCCTCGTGTTGCATTCCCTTTTTTTTGTTTTTTAAAGAAAAAAAAATAGTTTTTGCCGTCCCTTCGTTATAGTTTCTTGGACGGTTCGGGCCGGCAAGCGTACCGCGTCGGTCCACGTACCGCGACATCCGCGGTCAAACGATACATTTTGCGCCGCACGACGCGGGGAATGAATCGAGACCAAAAAGAAAACAAGGCCACACTGGCACCGTCCAAAAATGACGGGGAAAGGCGGAAGGGACACCGGCGCGTCCGAGTCATGGGCGGGCCGGACAGAACGCGGGGCATAAGAGGAAGGAGGGAGCAGAGTACGTCGGATGCGATCATACCAGCACTAAAGCACCGGATCCCATCAGAACTCCGAAGTTAAGCGTGCTTGGGCGAGAGTAGTACTAGGATGGGTGACCTCCTGGGAAGTCCTCGTGTTGCATTCCCTTTTTTGTTTTTTTAAAGAAAAAAAAATAGTTTTTGCCGTCCCTTCGTTATAGTTTCTTGGACGGTTCGGGCCGGCAAGCGTACCGCGTCGGTCCACGTACCGCGACATCCGCGGTCAAACGATACATTTTGCGCCGCACGACGCGGGGAATGAATCGAGACCAAAAAGAAAACAAGGCCACACTGGCACCGTCCAAAAATGACGGGGAAGGCGGAAGGGACACCGGCGCGTCCGAGTCATGGGCGGGCCGGACAGAACGCGCGGGCATAAGAGGAAGGAGGGAGCAGAGTACGTCGGATGCGATCATACCAGCACTAAAGCACCGGATCCCATCAGAACTCCGAAGTTAAGCGTGCTTGGGCGAGAGTAGTACTAGGATGGGTGACCTCCTGGGAAGTCCTCGTGTTGCATTCCCTTTTTGTTTTTTAAAGAAAAAAAATAGTTTTTGCCGTCCCTTCGTTATAGTTTCTTGGACGGTTCGGGCCGGCAAGCGTACCGCGTCGGTCCACGTACCGCGACATCCGCGGTCAAACGATACATTTTGCGCCGCACGACGCGGGGAATGAAT